>CM034465.1:13360898-13843417 GCA_019925255.1 Litchi chinensis | reverse complement strand
AAATGATTATGGGCCTCTTGTATACTAATTTCTATTCTGACAAATCTAACTCATTCCATGTTTATTATACATATGCAATTATAATAGGCCAAAGGATAAGGAATGTTATTGCAGTTATCTCTTTATTTTAATATTATTTTTTAATTTCATATTTAAGGTAGATGTCATAAGATTAGCAGTAAATGCGTCAAATTCTTTTTTATTTTTTAAAATTTGACTTGAGACATATATGAAGGTGATCTATAAATAAAAATATCATTTGAAACCTATTGAAAACTAACGGTGGACTGACATAAAGACTGAATTGATACATTTTTAAAACTTTAAGGATTGCATATTGCAATATTACATATACAATTAAAAATAAGATAAATCACTAAAATATAAAAACTAAAATAATTTTTGTTAGCTATTTTTCAATCATTAATTATTTAATTAATCATCTCTTTAATCTTCAGTTTCCCTTCTCTGGATAGCCCAATTTCTCTGATGAGTTCATTCTTTCATAGTTTTTATGACAAACACAAGTATAATTTGCTCTTTCAACAGCTCAATTTATCTTAACTGATTCTTGCATGGTTTACAACAAAGACAATTTGAGACTGTAAAGAATTTTTCTCAACTCATCCTTGAATGGTTTACAACAAAGATAATTTGAGATGGTTTAATTTATAATCAATTGGGATAAGAGAAAAAAAGATGAGCTGTATAGGTCTTGAACTCAAGCAGGAAAACCAAAAGTTTGAAGTTGGGAGAACAAAATTTATCTATCAAATTGTCTACAATATACATAATGCATGATGAAGCAAACAATTAAAAAAAAAAAATGTTTTCTATATAAACTAATGAATCAAAAGAATAGAATCCTACATATTTTTTGTAATATTGATTTGAAAGAATTTCGTCATATGTGAAACGACTTATACTTTTTTTATTATATTTTCAAAATTTAGGTTGCAAACTATTATTAATCAGTCAATATACGTATGCACACGCACTTGTGAAATTTTTAAAACCCTGAAGTTTTAACTGTGCACCCAAATAAGCAATCAAAGTTAAGGAATTAAATTTTAAATTTTAAAAAATTTAAGAAATTAAATATGAATACAATATCTAATATCTTATCGATATTTTCATTATTTTTTGATGATTGGCTAAAAAATATCTTCTAATATTTATATAATTTGGAGAATATTTTTGATAATTTTTTAATATTTTATAAATTTAAAATTATGGTATTTTTACTGATATTTAACTCTTTTTTTTTTTTTCTTTTGAGATATATGATTGATTTAAAGGGTTACTGGAATCAATCAGGATAGGAATATAGTGGCACGATTTGAGGAATAATTTTCAATTGGGAGGGATCCACCCATACGAAGATTAGAAAAAAATCCATACGAAGGTGGGAGGTCAACCCACACCGAATAATGAGAGATAAGTGGTATATTTATATTTTACTATTATTTATTATTATTATTATTATTATTATTAGTATATGTATATTTTTACTGATATTTAATTCTTTGGTCAAATCATTTCTACACGTTGTCGATTAAGCAGTTAAATAGTACGTTGCATTTTGTCAAAAGCAGCTTTTATTTTTGAATTTAGAATTCTAACATTATCATCTCAAATTAGAAAATAATTAGTTTTGACATTCTTCTCTTCTTTTTATGAAACCTGAATCATTTAAATCTAAAGAAGTAATCATTAATAGTCCCCACATAATAGCGAATAAATATTAAAATTGGTATGCTCTCTTTCATGGGTTTGTAAAAAATTTCTTGCAAATTAAAGAAAATATGTAAATAAGGGCATGATTATATCATAAATTGCATTTGCTACTGTTATAACTAATAATCAACCAATATCATGTCATAATATAAATAGTTTTACATTTTTCTCTTTGTATTTAAGTAATACAAATTTTAAGTCCCATTTATTATATTTTTCAAAATTTATATTGACAATATTATTTTCTTGTTATAAAAAAGTTGTCATTTTATTATTAGAGTTAGTATCCAAATTATACAAGTACTCAATTATTTCCATAGATCCTAATACCAATAAATATAAAAGTGTAAAAGAGAACTTTAAGCAAATCTATTAATTATCTGCGTACTAGTCAAATCTACTTAGAAGTTTATCTTACACAAGGTCCACAAGTTTTGAGTCCAAATTATATAATATTTTTGTTTTGATTTTTCAGTACATGAATCTGCCTCAAATTTAAATTTATCTACTTGATCAAAATATTTGGAGTCTCCCATTGAGATGTGACATAAAGATAATCATAGAGAAAAGATTCCAATCTCTTCTACTTCTAGTCAAAATAATAATCTCTCATGAATAGTAGAGAAGATAATGTACATAGTCATTTAGCAAGTCTAGACAACATTCGACTAAGCCTATATCCCACATATCGAATTTGAAGAGAGGGTCATGACCCATATATATATATATATATATATACACGTTTTAAAAGCCTTTTCAAATCATTTGGGATGTCATATGGTAAAGAACTGAGATATCTTACAGGAGAGGGCTTTGGGGTATTTCAATATTTGTGTGCGCTTTCTATTGAACAAATTAATAGTAAACCATATATATAACATGATTAGAGTAAAAAATGGTACCACTGGCACTTAGGGATGGCAACGACATAGGTTTAGATGGATTTTGCCAAATTCACATCTATACTCGCATCTCATTTCGATATTGACAGCCGGCCATGCACACGAAAAGAAAGAAAAAAAAAAAAAGAAGCCAAAAATAGTTAAATTGGATTTTGAACTTTTGTTGACAATAAAGCTAAATCTTTCTCTTACTTCACCATGGTATGTAACAAATTTGCAACATGCCTAAATTCTAAATTATAAATATAAACGATATCTATATCAATAAATAAATATGGAAAAAAATAAATTTGAAAAATTAAGGTGTTATCTCTTATTCATCAAAAAAAAAAAAACTATATTATATCATTTTGTCGATTTAATACTCATTTGATTTAAATTAAGATATTCACATTAAAATATTTCAATATATTTTAGTATTTCTTTACAATTATAAGAGTAAAAAGTAATGCATACAAATTTTTTAATCAAATTATGAGAAAAAATAATGTAAACAATAATTCGGAAATTTAGGAATTTATTTTGTAGTACAGTTTAGATTAAAAATAATTATAATATTATTAAACTAATAAATGATAGCAGATTTTAGTGAATTTTAAGAGATAAATTCAAAACTAAATATTAATCAATTAATAATCTGATCCAACTTTTTAGACCCCATCAATTATTTTACATAGATGAGTTTATTTTGAATTAGTTTAGTGGGTTGAATGTAACGCGAGCCCTATATTTGAACGTCAACAAGTAATCGAAACATTGTCTCACACAATCAATTTAGAAGTGGAATGGTACATCGCATTTTGTCAAAAATATCTATCTTTGTCAAAAGTATCTCTTTTTTACTTTTGAATCCAGAATTCTAGTTTCTAACATCATCATCTCAAATTGAAAAATAATTACATTTTTTTTTTAGAAATAGAAAAATAAATTACATTTGGCAGGCGACAAAAAAGAACATTGTTCGAATCTTCCCTTCCTTTTATCTTTTACTAGTCTCATATCTAAATACTCACTAATTATTAATGGTCCATAACATTTTTTCGCAAATCAAATAAAATATATGAAATAATTGCAAAATTGTGTCATAAACTGCATTTGCTAGTATTGTAACTAATAATGAGATGCATATCACTTCTTAAACAAGCTGCATATCACTTCTTAGTACAAATAATTATCTACCTTTTTATTTACTTTAATTATAAAACTTCAAATCTAATAAAATATATTTTATAAAATGTATTTAAACCATTGTTCTTTATAAGAGTAATTGTTTTATACTTATAAGAGTAAATATGTGGATTACAAAAGTACTTATCGACAGTTTTAGATTTGAAAAGAATTTGATGCTTTTAATTTCTTTTTTTTTTCTTTTTTAATTTCTAGCAAAGAACTTGATTTCTCCAATCCAATCATGGGGAATATATGTATTATAAAATTTTAAAAGATATAATATGTTTAAATATAAAATTATAATATTGTTTAAACATTATTTTTATATATCGTTATCTTATAATTTAATATATTTATTTCATAGAAATATTTTTTAATATAATTAAATATTAAATACTATTTAATTTAAATTAATTGAACATAATTTTAATTAATTTTAAGAAGATAGTTTAATTATTTTTAATATATAAATTATTTTAATTTGATATTATCCTAGTTAATCTCATAACATCAAATATAAAATATTATTACTTTTTATTCAATTCCAAACGACTCCAAACAACTGAAATTATTATCTTTAATCCAATTTTAACTGCATCAAATACATTATAATATTAATTTAATCAAGTCCAATTAATTCAAACTTATAAAAATAATTCAACACTAGTTTCACCCAACAAAAAAAAAAAAAAAAAGTTCAATACAATCCGGTGCATCAAACTATCACGAAGGAACACTTTTCTTTTTATAAAGTCATTAAAAAGAATCGCCATTCCATGCTTCACTGTATAGTGAGAAACTGCTTAGGCCACGTTAGTATACTATACATGGGGTGGAACAGAATAATTTTTGGAATTCTAGTCCAGTACGAGGTTTGGTGTCTCCATATCTAATAGGGCAAAACATTCTTACTCAAAAATAATTCTACTGCTGCAACATAACATAAACCGTTCAAGGGACAAGTTATACAGCCTTTATAGCATCACTGAATAACTTCTCTTAGTCACTTCACTTCAAACGTAGCTTTTTTCTTTGAATTGCACTTGAACACACAATTTGAGAGTTGATATGTGACACAGGTTATCTTATCATTTATTTATTATTATTTTTTTTTGAGTTAAATAAGCAAGAAGTACTCTACCCAATTAAAAAAATCTTTCACTATTTAATATAGGGCTAACTTACGTTAGCTTGTGTGACTTCAATTTACATCAGCATGCCTTACGTAGCTGATGCAACAGGTAGACTGCTTTTTTTTTTTTTGTTTATGCAACAACTGTAACTAGAATAAATTCAGGGGATATCCGGGACTTAAAACCGAGATATGACACTGGTGACACGATCCGAAAAATGACTCCCAATTGAGAGGGATCTATCCACACAGAGGTGAGAGAAAGACCCACACTGAGGTGGGAAAGTAATCCACACAATTGATGGGAAACTAAGTATCAATTAATAGTATTATTAATAATAATATTATTATTAGTAATTATAGGATTATAATATTATATTAATATTAGATATATGTGTACAGCAGGTGGATGTCGACCCCTGCCCCTGGCAAAGGAGGCAGGGGTTGGTTGCTGGCGCTACCAACGGCGCCAGCAACCAATTGACACAGGTAGACTGATTTGGATAAACATTCCAATCTTTTATTATTTTCTAGCAATGAAGGTGTAAAAGTCGGACTTTTGTTAACCTATTAATTATTTAATTATGTCGGTCGACTCTGGTCGACCCTACTTAGAGAGAGAGTTTGAAAAAAGTTGTTGGCACACGGCCACACATGACAATGTTCACGTGCATGTCCAAGAATTTCAAAATGATTTTTGACTCGTTAGACCTTGAATTTTAAACACTTACAATTAAATATGCGCGAATTTGGCTTGTATTTAAGACTTGCCGGTGCTTCTATCATATATCCATTGATTAAGGCAAATTAAAAATAATACTTTGATGGATAGGTAATCTAATTTTTGTGACCAAAAAACTAAAAGCGTCCTGGAATGGGTTAAGCTCGAATTAATTTTATTTTTTTAGAAATATAGAAACACTTTTATGACATTCGGAATACAAAATTTTTTCTATCAGTATGTTTTGGGTAACATTGTCAAAATACATAGTGAGGTGGCAAATCGTAAATTAGTAAGTATCTATTATGTTTTTAGTTTCATTTTATTGATAAAATATGAAATTTTAACCAACTTTAATAATTTATTTTTGGACTATTTTACCAATAAAGATCATAACAATGACAAAAAAAAAGTTAAAAATATTTGTGCACATCAAGAAGTATAATTTTAGCAAATATAATATAAAATTTATTAAGATATAATTTACATAATTATTTCATTAGGAAAAAAGTTTTCTTCAAAGATTTTGTTTTCATAAAAAATTTTACAGCAAAAATACTTTTTTTTTTTTTTTTTTCCAATTAAGGCTTATAATTATTACACAAACAAAAATTTATTTTAGCATATATAGTGTTGATATATTTTACACATTTTTTATGTTAAAAAAAAAAAATCCCTACCGATGTTGTTTTCATGAAAAAAAAAATTATGTCTTACAAATATATATATTTTTCTTAAAGAATTTTTCTAATGGAATATTAGTTTAAAACAATTAATTTATAAGATGTTAAATTTTCTTTTTCATTAATAAGAAAAATAATTAAGGGTAATATGAATATTTATTAGTCTATGATTTAACATCTCAACAAATTTATTGGTGGGCAAATTACCCAAATCTCTTGAGGTTTTATGAAGTTACACCAACATGATAGAATTGATCATAGTGACACAAACCTCCTCTAAGATTTAAAAAACTCAAAACGGATATCCCTTATCATTAAAGTGCCCTTAGGCAAGACAAACGGTCAAAGTGAAATTAAGCTAAAGTACTAAAATGCCCTTAGAAAGTGATTTGACTTGCCTGACCATCTAACACATTTGAGGTGTTGTTTTTTAAAGGATTTTATTCAATTGAAAAAGACAATAATGCCCCAATCAAATTTTTTATCATTTTAATAAAAAAAATATATTTTAAAACAAAATTTCAATTAAATTTTCTTCATCGGTCACTTTCATCTATATATATTTTATCAAATTTCATCTAGTTAATTTATCACCAACATCATCACCAATTTAAACCAAAATAAATTTATATATTTAAAAAAAAAAAATCATAATCACTAGTTCATCAATTTTCATCTCCACTAGATCATCACCACAAATTTCTCACCAATTCATCATTATCAAGATCATCATCAGTTCAGACACAATCCCAAATCTTCACTTATAAAAATATAAATATCACATATCATCTTCATCAATATTTTCTTTAAACAAAATTGATAATTAAAAAAAAAAACAAAAAACAAAAATGGAACTCTCCATTGGCAGGGTGGAGACTTGACCCCACTAGTGGAGACCAATGTCCATGGCCATGGAGCCATGAAGACCTTTTGGTTTTCAACAATGGAGACTAGATTTTTGTCTCCATATTTTGGCTCCACTATAGATCTTTTGGAAGGGATTTGCAACATTTATTTATTTTTTTAGTTATTAACCTAAAATTAAAAATAATATAATATTATTTTATTAATTAGAAATATTATTTTTAATTAAGATATTTATTACCTATGTATTGACCATTGTTGACGTTCGAAAACAGTCAACTCAGAGATTTAAAGGCCAAACTGCAGACCTGGTAATAAATGTATAATAAATGAGGTTTAAGGTTAGTATGGTGTAATAAAGATGATGAAATATTGGTCGTGATAGTTGAATGGTAGTAATAAAACAACTAATAAAGAAAGGGAGAGAAGAATGAATGTAAACACAAGAATTTTTACGTGATTCGGCGACTGCGCCTATGTCCACGGTTACTCTGAAATAATTCCGGTAGAGTGACAGTATACTAATGAGGTTCCCCTTTTGATACAGTAAAAATCTCTCCTTTTATAGGAGGGGGGAGATACAAAAAGAGTGTTAAATACGTTACAAATCATGGTTGCTTTCAACTAATCCTGACACAAATCATACTGCATTAATTGTAAGAATAATAATTATTTCTTTCATGCGCATGTCTGCATTTAATGCATCAGGAGAAGTCTTCTCTGCATTAAATGTATAGCCGCCGTATTGAATACTTCCAGGAGACTGTACGGGTGGTACCAACGTAAAATCAGAGAATTTGGTAAATCTGATGACTTGCCGCATAAGGCGCCTTATGAAGCGAGCTCTCGATCTGGTGGATTATTCGGGGGAGGGATGCTAGATTGGGCTAGAATGTGCTTGGCCCATTTTAGTATCATGCGAGCTCGGGAGCTCGTGAGATCGCTGCAACGACCTGAAAATTGGATCTCTTGGGTTTTTATTCATGTTCATATCCTATTGGACTTTTGCTAGCCCATTTATTTAAGCCGAGAAAACGGACATAACACAAATCCCCCAGCTCTTAGTGTGATTTGCGGATTGAGAGCTTATTCAAAAATATACCTTGGCGCCCGTTTACGAGCTCTCGAGGCATCATTTTGTCTTGTAATCCATAACCGTTGATACGTGGTGATCGTACAAACATTTGAATCGTAAGCACGTCCGTACGCATTAAATGCACACGTCTTGTAACTGACGTTGCACGATAGCAAAAAGGACCGAGGTCAACGCTAGGTCGTTAGTTCTGTGGCGGTTACTTTCTATGCTGGATCGAGCGGTTAGGGGATAAGTGCTTGGGTCTACATAAATCAAATGTCATTTTTCATTTTTCCATTTTTGCTTCTTCGAGACGAAACGCAGACGCTCTTTTCATTCAACGTTTTCTCCTCTGTTTCTTCTGTGCTTTCTCAACAGCTTCCTTCAAGCTCATCATCCAGGGCCCAGATTCCACTTCAAGTATACACAGTGAGTTCTCTGACTTTGCTCTTCGTATCTTGGCGATTCTATTTGATTTGTAGCGTGCACTGTTGCTTTCTTGCCTTGATTTTGAATTTCGTGTGTTTACTTCATATTTAAAATTACTCTGCTTGTTACTCAAAACCCTACGTTTGCTTGATTGTGATGGCTTTGTTGTTTACTGATAAGGTCTTGCCTTCAGTGAACTGCAACACTTCCTTTTAAGGTTTTCTCGTTTGAAGTTGCACATTGTTGGCATTATTAGTGATTTCCTTATTTGTTTGCATTCCTTCCCATTTGATGACGTTGTGTAGGTACATTCGATTTTAAACAACTTGGTCCTGTATTATTCGATAGAATTCCTGTAGACATAGGGTTAGAAATTTCAATATTAAAAACTTTTTACTTGATGGGCCTGTGTTCTGGGCCCCCATTGTTGGTGGTACAATGTACGACTTGGCGTATAGGGCTGTAGACTTAGGCATTTCTTGGCTCGCTGGGACCGATGTGTTTTCAATGTTTTGACGCCGTCCTTTTATGTTTTGTAGATGTCAGGTCGTTTGCGTAGGGACTACCGGGTAGGTGAAGAGGTTTCTGCTTCTGAGGAACAGGTGGAGCAGCAGGTTGGTACTTCACAGAGCGCGACCTCCCAAAGAAGAGAGGTCACGAGAGAGCCTAGGGACGAGCTAGGCCATCGATTTCTCAACCTGTAGATGAAGGGAGAGCAGCTCGGGTGCCCTTTTATCATACAGCTTCCAGTCTGGATCTCCCGATGCAGCAGAACTTAGCTTGGGATTATGCTTTCCCACTAGGCTATCGAGCTAACGTGCCACAAAGAAGCGATCATGCAGCCTTCCCATCTGAGGGTTTTATAGCAATAAGCTTCGAGCACATGGAGTATGGGTTTAGGTTCCCTATCCACAACTACCTGATCGACTTGCTGAACGATCTTAAGTTAGCGCCGTTCCAGCTGACACCAAACTAGTGTGCCCAGCTAACTTCCTTGGCCGCTGTTTTTATCAAGAACGGGCTTGGTCATCCTACACCTCGCATCATTCGCTACTTGTACAGCTTCAAAAGGACTCACGGATGCCAGATTGATTACAGGGATGGGATATATTACATTTCACCCTATGTTTTCCCCGATAGGTAGTACTTACCCAAGAGCAGTATCAAGTCTAACGTGGGAGACTATAAGTCCCATTGGATTTATGTCACCTGCTTTTCTTTGCACAATTTAAAAAATCAATCTTTTGTTTTACTTCCAGGTGAGTATAGATTTAGCTCGCTCTCTTTTCTTCTTTCTCTCTCTCTCTCTCTCTCTCTTTTTTTTTTACTTTCTCATGCTTGTCTTGTAGACATTTCCGCCAGTAAGATCCGTCCTACTGACGAAGAGACTGCGACTTTGGATGCCTTCGCCGCAGCTAAGAGAGATAGTGATAACTCGTTCCCTTCGGGCTCCGAGCTACAAGCTTGTGGTCTAGCCCCTGCATTTGGTCGTGCGCCTCTCGACATACATAGCGATCTTGGGGTTCGCGGTTAGAGTAATGAAGTTCGCTCAGTATTTACATTTCCTCCATCTTTTGAGCCTAAGCCCTTTCTAACTTTTGGGCTCGAACCTTCTAAAACTCTTAAGCCCGAGCTTCCTCCTGCTCCTAAGCCCAAGTCCTCTCCAGAAGGCATCTCAAGCCTATCTACGAGTATTTCTTCAGACGAGATGGACATGTTGATCTTGGATGTCCCTCCAGTTCGTTCCGTACCTAGGCTTACAGAGCCAGAGGTCGTAGTTCTAGATGATACTTCGCCAGATCCCTCTCAGCGGGTATCTCCCCAAGCTACTGAGGTAATTGTTCCAAAGGTTGGTCCAGCAGCAGTATCTAAAAGACAAGCCCCCAAGGTAAAGGGGCAGAAAAAGGCTGGTCCCCCTACAACTAAGAGGGCTAGAACTCCCACAAGGGAGAGTCCGCCAGCATCAGAGCCAAGGCCCGCGAGAAGAGATAAAGGAAAAGGTGTGGCCGAGCCTTCAGCCCCCAAGCGTTGCAAGGCAATTGAGGTCGCAAGGCCGATGGAGGCCGTTGCTAGTGGAGGTCTAAGCGCCCCAATCCTAGGACGACCTAAGGATAGGGGTGGACATCTTCAACCCAACCCAATCATTTTTTATTGGATTGGGTTGGGTTGGGTTACATCTTAAAAAAAATTTGGATGGGTTGGGTTGGGATGGGTTGAAATTAAATTGGGTTGAGTTGGGTTAAAAAAGTTTCAACTCAACCCAAGCCAAACCCCACAAATGTCTATCCCTAATTTTAAATCCAAAATTTTCTTACCTCTCTAGAAGAATATTTGTTCAGGATAAATATTAAGGATAACTTTTATATCGAATTTACTATTTTATTTACAATAATTGGATATTTATTTATATTCATTTTATCTGTAATAAAATTACTAAGACTAAGAAAGTTATCGACTAAACCATATATATGTTTGTGGTAAATTAAATCTAACTCAATCAATCCAACTCAACTATTATTAGGTTGGATTGAGTTGAGTTGAAGAATTTATTGGGTTGGGTTGGGTTGAAAAATTTTTAACCCAACCCACGTCAGGTTGAGAGATTTTCAACCCAACCCAATTCGAACCCTAAAACGCCCACCCCTACCTGAGGAGCCTCAGGAATCATCATCCATGGACCTCGAGCTACAAGCCGAGATGCTGGCAAAGATATGGTACTTCGATGATTTCTTACAACTAGTACTGTGAGCACTGGGGAACCAAACCCCGAAGCTTTACAGGGGGGATTTCTCTGGCCCAAGGTTGGCACTTTATGTAGCTCGGCACTCAGTATTGGTAAGTAGACTCACATTCTTTTAGTCGGTGTCTTTGACTTAAACTTTATAGACATTTCTTTTTGTAGATGAGTATGGTAGTGAAGAAGTTGATGAAGGAAATTGAGAAGCAGCATAATGAAAGTATTGTCTTTCGAGCTGTTGAAGAGGAGTTCGAGGCTGAGAGAAGGAGTCTGCAAAATGAAGCTAACCTCCTTCGAGAAAAACGTCAGCAGCTCGAGAATAAACTCAAGGATGCAGACACAGCTCTGTCTCAAGAGATAGCTCGCGGGGAGGTAGCAGCTCGCAAAGTTCAGGATGAGCTCGAGAAGGCCAACGACGAGCTGAGTATAGTTGTAGCAGAGGCTGGTGCTGCCGAGAAGAAGGCTGAGGCTACTACCATGAAAGCTGATGTATGCAGGTGAGAATCGACACTGCGGACATGAGGGCTGAGGCCGCTGTTGGGAGGGCAAAAATCGCTGAGAGAAAGACTGAGGTTACAGAAAGAAGGGCCGAGGTTACAGAGAAACAAATCAGCCAAATGCAGCAGGAAATGGCTATACTAAAGGACGAGCTCACTAAGGCCCAAAAAGAGGTCATCCGGAGGGAAGAACACATCCAAGATTGGGTTGCTTGAGAGCGAAAGAATGCTGCTGTCGAGACCGAGCACGCGTTTTTATACACAATCTAACGACGTCATCCGGACATAGACTGCTTGTTCTTTGGGCCGGTTATGGTTACATCGATTCGGAGTTTCGTGGAGCATGCAGTCATCGTTCGGGGCGCGCAGCACCTCCTTAACTTCTCTCACCGGTCAGCCGACACCTCCAGACCCTCAAGTGGACCCAGCTCCGGCCTTTGAAGGTCCTTCAGCGTCTTAAGATCCTCCTGTTGTAGAGGCCTCAGCGAAGTTCCAATCAGATCTTCCTCCCTCGGACGCACTTGCCAGCACTTAGATAAATTTATAGTTTCTTTGCATTTGTATCATTTGACCTGTCCCCCTTCTGTGAGGACTTTTATTTTTATTTTAATTTCTCTTTAATTTGTTGTTGGATAGTGGGCTTTCAGCTCGAGAATGCCATATATGATTTTCCTACAGTTTAAATTTTTATAGGTAATATGATGTATATGTGGCGAATATGATTGAATCGTGCTCAACTTTCTAGATCGAGCTATTGTCAAGACAGCTAATAAACATATCATAATCATGATCTATAAACAAACCACAATCACGGTGATAGGTTAGCTTGTAAGTTTATAACTTGTAATCAACACAGTTGCATGTTAGTATATAATGACACATTTCCGCGTAACTGTGCAAGTACTTACAACTTGCGGGGAGTGCTTATTCAAGTACGCCCATTACGTCCAGGTTCTTAAGAGCTTTTGGTGGCATTTTCCCGAACTTTGAGGGTTGGAGCACTTGGAGACATTAGTGTAATTTGAGAGCAGACCCGAATACGGGTAGCCCCTCTCGCAAGATTGCGAGGTAATTTTATGATTTGAGAGCAATGCCCATCATGGGCAGTCCCTCCCGCGAGGTCGTGGGGTAATTTTATGATTTGAGAGCAAACCCAAACACAGGCAGTCTCTCCCGCGAGGTCACGGGACAATTTTATAATTTGAAAGCAAACCCAAGTACGGGCAGCCCCTCTCGCGAGGTCACGGTGTAATTTTATGATTTGAGAGCAAACCCAAGCACGAGCAACCCCTCTCGCAAGGTCGCGAGGTAATTTTTGTAGGTCGCGCATTCGGCAAACTTTGTGGCACCCCTCATGGGCCGCATCCTTTGTGAAGCTTCTGAGTGATTGGAGGTCCATAGTTGAACCCTTTAGGGTGCAGAGATCGTAACCCTTTCCGCAGGTGAGACCTTTTTGTACCGCTAATGGGCCCTATATAATGCCCTCTAGGGTACTGATAGTGACCCCTTTCGCAGATGAGACCCTTATTACAATTCCTTCTACAGGCAATAGCCTTCCAGAGTGCAGTAATAGAGTTCCCAGATAGTCCCTTCCAGAGTACACAGATGGTAGCTCTTTTCGCAAGTAGTATTTGGATAGTCTCCCCCTCCACGGGATCACCATCAGGGGAGTCTATAATAAGCACATCCCAAGGCAACACTTTTCAGAGCACCCTCATGGCAATTCCTTTCACTGGTGGTGCCTTCGGAGTGCGGAGGTCGTAAATCACTGACGACCATAATAAAGCTTTGTAAATTGCGAGGAAAAATGATTCGCAATGCTGTGAGGACGCTGTAAGAAACGTAATTTCGCCTTAGCAAATGAGAAGTGTTTGCAATAGTCGACACTAGAGGATCTTAGGCAGCTCGAGAATCGTAGAAAATTGTCACGGCATAAGTAATATCCGAGCTCGCTGCTCGCAGATGTGAGATTCCACAGAGTAATCGGTGTTTAGGAGATAAAGAATCGATGGTACAAGCGTCCTTATAAACATGTATAGTTGGTGGATGTGTCTGCCAGACACTTTGTAATTTAGTGAACATCTATGCACGTGCTCTGGACGTAAATGATTCTTTAGTTAATTATAGAGATATCTTCAAGAAAAGATGGTTAATAAGTAGTAGTTCACTTTTGAGGAATAAACCCCAGCCTTAGAAACGAATTCCAGTAGCCTTGCCTTTCATAATAATCACACTTTGTTTGTTCAGCTAGTTTGCTTTCTGCATTGGACATTTTACATATAACAACAAACAAGTGAAAGCACTTTTACAGACAATCATCAAAGTAAATTATTTACAAGGGTTTTAGAGTGAGCTGACAGTTTTAAATGTAGTAGGGGCGAAGATGCTCTACATTCTAGGCCTTGGGGAGTTCAGATCCGTCCATGTTGGCCAAGTGGTAGGCGCCGTTCTCCAGGTTCTCCTTGATGAGGTATGGACCTTCCTAGTTTGGCCCGAGCGCTCCAACACTTGACTTGCGAGCTGAGGGAAGGATCAACCTTAGGACTAGGTCGCTTGCCTTGTAGTTCCGAGCTCGGACCTTTTTGTTGTAGTATTTGGCGACCCTTTGCTGATAGACTGCTACCCTTATGCGAGTTGTCTCCCTTACTTTTCTATCAAGTCTAGGTTTTGCAGCGAGTAGTTGATCATTGTCTTCAGGATGGAACGATGTTCTCCGCTGGCTGGTAACCTCGAACTCTGCTGGGATCATAGCTTCTGACCTATACACCATGGAGAATGGGGTTTCACCAGTGGAGCTGCGAGCTGTTGTCCTGTATGCCCAAAGTACTTTCTGTAATTCATCTACCCAAACCCCTTACGTGCTTCCAGCTTGGTCTTCAAGGTCTGCTTGATGATTTTGTTCACGGCTTTGACCCGACCATTGGCTTAAAGATGGTCTACAACTGAGAAACTCTTCACAATCACGAGCTCATTGTAGAAGTCGACGAATTGCTTGTTGGTGAACTGTATCTCGTTATCTATCACGAGCTGCTGAGGGACTCCAAACCTGCATATGATGTTGCTCCATACAAACTTCTTTATCGTTAAGGTGGAGATTTCCATGAGCTCTTTGGTTTCGGTCCATTTGATAAAGTAGTCCACAGCAACCACGACGTGTTTACACCTTCCTCGAGCTATTGGCAAAGGTTCAATCAAATCAATTCTCCAGATCGCGAAGGGTCATGGACTAACCATCTGTTAGAGGAAAGCTGGCGGAGCTCGGGGAATTCTGACAAATCTTTGGCACTTGTCGCACTTCTTCACCATGTTAATGGCATCCTGCTTCATGGTTGGCCAATAGAAACCCTGTCTAAGTGCCTTCTGAGCCAAGGATAGTCCCCCTGCATGGTTCCCACAATGACCTATATGTATATCCTTGAGCACCACCTCACAGTCCTGACCATATATACATCGCAAAAGTGGAGCTGAGAAGTCTCTCTTGTATAGCCTATCGTCATAAATACAGTATTTGATTGCTCTAGCTCGTCGGTGGTGTGCCTCTAGCTTGTCATCTAGCAGCTTCCCTTCTTGCAGGTAGCTTAGTAATGGGCTCATCCAGGAGCCAGACTTGACATTTATGATCATTATCGCATCCTTTACTTCTGTGCTTGGGGTCGGTAGAAATTCTATTGGTAGGGGCTCAAGGAGATCTACGTCCTGGGTGGTCGCTAGACGTGCTAAAGCGTCTGTATGAGAGTTTTAAGATCGAGAGATCTAATTTACTTCAACCCTTTGGAAAGCCCCCAGCAGCTCCCTAGCTCTTTAGAGGTACTTTACCATCTTTCATCCTCTGGTCTGATATTCTCCCTGAACGTGGCATACAACGAGCTGGAAATCACTGAAGACCCTTACTTGCTCAGCTCGCACCTCTTTTGCTAGACGGAGTCCAGTTAGCAATACTTCATACTCAGTCTCATTGTTGGTCGCCTGGAACCCGAACCTTAGTACGCTAAGGATCTTATGACCTTCTGGGCTAATCGGCAACACTCTAGCCCTTGAGTTGTGCTCATTGGAGGACCCGTCCATATACAACTCCCATATCGGGCCACTTGCGATCTCATCCTACTTCTCTACAAGCTCTGTAAATTCAGCAATGAAGTCCGCAAGGGCTTGGGCCTTGACTGTCGTCTTGGGCTTATACTCTATGTCGAACCGGGCGAACTCTATGACTCATTTGAGTAATCTGCCTGAAGTGTCTGCCTTTTGAAGGATTTGTCTGAGAGGGTACTGCATAAGAACCTTGATTTGATGAGCCTGAAAGTAAGGACGCAGCTTCCTCGACGCAATTACTAGGCAATAGGCTAATTTTTCCATCTGCGAGTACCTGGTTTCTGAGTCGACCAGCCTTTTGCTGATGTATTACACTGGTAGCTGCATCATCTCCTCTTCTGTTACCAAGGCCGCGCTCAATGCGTGCTTAGACACTCCCAGATATAAGAAGAGCTTTTCTCCTTCATTTGGCTTCGACAGGAGTGGAGCTCGGCCCATATACTCCTTCAGCTGCTGAAATGCTTCCTCACACTACTCAATCCACTCAAAGTTCTTCGCCTTCTTTATTGCTTCGAAGAACGACATGCACTTATCCGTGGCCTTTGAGATGAATCGACTGAGGGTAGCGACCTGACCATTGAGGCTTTAGACGTTTTTAATTCGAGCTAGGGATCTCATCTCCATAAGCCCCCTGATCTTCTCTGGATTGGCTTATATTCCCCTATTATTCACCATAAAGCCGAGGAACTTATCAGACACCACCCCGAAGGTGCACTTTAGCGGATTCAGCTTCATTCGGTAGTTCCTTAGAACCTTGAAGGTCTCATCCAGGTCGCGAACATGGTCTGCTGCCTATTGGGACTTCACCAACATATCGTCTACATACACCTCCATTGTCTTCCCAATCTGTTCTTAGAACATGGTATTGACCAGGTGCTGGTAGGTCGCCCCTAGGTTCTTCAGCCCAAAGGGCATCACCTTATAACAATACAGCCCCCGGTCAATAACAAAATAAGTGTGCTCCTCGTCCTCCGGGCTCATGGGAATCTGATTGTAACTCAAGTAGGCGTCTATGAAGCTAAAGAGCTGGTGCCTGGCTGTTGCATCTACGAGCTAATCGATCCTGGGCAACGGGAAGCCGTCTCTGGGGCAGACCTTGTTCAGGTCGGTGAAGTCAATACACGTCCTCCATTTCCCGTTCTTCTTTCTAACAAGAACCGAGTTGGCTATTCAGACGGGGTAATGAGCTTCGCGGATGAACTTGTTGGTCAGCAACTTCTCAACCTCTTCTTTCAGGGCAGCATACAACTCCAGCGTCGTCGGTCTCCTTTTCTAACGAACTAGCTTGTGTTGGGGATCTATGTTCAGTCTGTGGAACATGACCTGAGGGTCTATCCCCATCATGTCTTCGTGATTTCAAGCGAAGACGTTCAAGTTTGCTTTCAAGAAGTCAGCGATCTGAGCCTTGACCTTTGGTGATAGGTCTTGTCCTACTTTCAAGCATTTTTCTGGGTCTGTCTGGATGATCTACACGTCTTCCAGTTCCTTAATAGGTCATGTGGCCCAATCTGCATCCACCTCGCGAGGGTTGAGGTCGTAACTCATCCCCGTTTCTGTAGCTGCTCGTGGTTCGCCACCTGAAACCACATTCACTTTTTTTTCCCGAACTCTCATCTTCATAACATCCTCGTAGCAGCGTCTGGCTAGCTGCTGCTCTCCTTGGACACAACTTATCCCGTTTAGGGTCGAGAACTTGACTGTCAACGCTCTGGTGGATGTTACCATGTCTAGATCATTCATTGAAGGTCGCCCTAGAACCACATTGTAGGCTGACAGATAGTTGATTATTAGGAAGTCTATAGGACAGTGGCTTGTTGGCCTGGTTCTTTAAGGGTGAGTGGTAGTCGGATCTAGCTTGCTGGTATTATTGCGTCCCCGGTAAAGCCATAAAGGGATTCTGGCGAAGGCATCAACTGCTCGACTCTTAAACCCATCTGGTCATAACAATCCTTGTACATCACATTGACTCGAGCTACCGGTGTCAATCATTATCCACTGTACTTCAACATTGATAATCGTGGCTCGGATGACTATGACATCGTTGTGAGGCCAGTGCACTCCCCTTACATCCTCTTCAGTGAATACGATGCTATATAAGGACACCTTTGCCTTCTTAGCAGGTCCCTCTGCCCTGTCATAGTCTGCCAATAAGGTATGATTGGCTTCCCTCACGTACCTCCATTGCGACTTATTAGAAGTACCTACCATGCGAGATCCACCATAAATAGTAAAAATTGTTCTTACAACGGTCTCGTGCTCGGGCTCTGGAGCTCACTGGGGCTGTTGTTACTCGGGCTGTTGATTTTGGGCTTGAGAACGCTGCTGCTGAGGTCGTCTACCTGCAGGTCGCACCACATATTCTTCCAAGCAACCTTGTCTGATCAATTCTTTAATGGCGTCCTTCAACTGCCAGTAGTCCGAGGTGTTGTGCCTATTTTCATTATAATAGGCACAAAACTTCCTCTGGTCTCGGTGTTTACTCGGGACTCATGTAGGAGGTGGTTTCCTAAAGTTCTCTCTGTTTCTCTCAGCAAGGAAGATCCGATCCTGTCTGTCTGACAGAACATTGTAATTTCCGTACCTGCCCTACCGTGGAGGTCGTTTTCTTCTTGACTCAGGTCTAGCTCACTTCGCCACTACATGGGTAGAATGATGTTTGTGCTCGCTGTGCTCATCACTACTGTGGCTCTTCCTCTTCCCTTGGGAACTACTCGTCTCACCCCGCTAGTTGTTGGACTTCTTCGCTACGAAGGCTTCCTCCCACCTGATCTCTTTGATAGCTCTTTCATATAACTCACTCAGATATTTCATTGGGAACTTGTAGATACTCTCATAAAGTTTTCCATCTTTCTTGAGTCCTGCAGAAATCGCTGTCAAGATACTCTCATCCGAGGGTGTCTCAACATTACTCACCTCATCTCTAAACTGGGTGATATAATCTTTCAAGGACTCATTGTACCTCTGGAAAATGGTGGCGAGGTGGCATGGGGGTGCGAGCTGTTTCCTCAAGGCCTTGTACTGATTGAGTAATTTCTATTGGCACTTTTTCTAACTCCTAATGCTGTGAGCTGGAAGGCCCTTAAATCAGGCACGCAGGGTATCCCCCACGGTAGCCTAGAAGACTCGGCATTTGACCAACAGGTTGTCCGTCTGGAGCTCCATCTGTACATTGAAAGTGTCTAGATTGTCATATGGATCACTTCTGTCATTGTAGGGCGATATGCTCGGGAGCTTGAACTTAGGTGGTAGAGGTACTGTTTTGATCTCCCTAACGAACAAGACCCTGTGATCACTCTGCTTTTCTTGATCTTGAGGTTCGGGTTGAGCTTTCAACTGCTGGACCCTCTGTAGCAGTTCTTCTACCATTAGGTCTTGGAATCAAGATCGTCAAATGGAACTCTGCCTACTGGTGCTCTCTTGCTCTCTTAAGTAGCGACCTTACGACCTGCGCATTTCAGCAAAATCCTCTACCTATCTAGAACCTCTCCATAGCTCGGGTTCATGGCCAGCATAATGCTCGCGAGCTCACTCATTCCTGCGACTATCCTTGACATATCGGTCACCTTCATAGCTCACCCTCACTTTTATGTCTGCTGGGTGGAGTAAGGCCTCCCTCTCTTGCACGTATCGTCCTCTCCTCCGGGGTTTCAAGTTCGAGGAACGGGCGTACTCCTTGGATAGCGACCTGTCTCTGTCAGCAACTCCCTCCGGGGTCGAGATCTCTTCAGTAGCTTGTTAGTGAGCTCTTTCGGGAAGTGCGACCTTTACCTGCCTCCGTACAACATGGGTCTGAACTTCCACCAATATCCTAACTGTCTTTGTCAACTGTCTCACTGTATCCTCCAAGGCTTGCTAACGTTGTCGCCAATCCTGGGTGACCTCTTCCCTGGTAGGTTAGGTGCTTTGCTGGTCTTTTTGGCCTTCAGGTCATTCATCCGCCACTCCAACACTCCTTGTCGTCCTTGCTCTAGCCATAATAGATTGGTGAAATATAAACAGTCAAAGAAAAGTCAAATGGAGAAGAAATTACCAAGTTGTTGTTGGGCTCTTCTTCTAGCGCCAAAAGATGTTGACGTCTAAAAACAGTCAACTCAGAGATTCAAAGGCCCAAACTATGGACCTGGTAATATATGGTATTAATGGTATTAAATGGGTAGTAAATGAGGTTTAAGGTTAGTATGATGTAAAAAAGATGATGAAATGTTGGTCGTGGTAGCTGAATAGTAGTAATGAAATAACTAATAAAGAAGTGGGAGAGAAGAATGAATGTAGACATAAGGATTTTTATGTGGTTCAGCGACTGTGCCTACGTCTGCGGTTACTCTGAAATAATTCCGGCAGAGTGACAGTATACTAGTGAGGTTACCCTTTTGATACAATAAAAATCTCCCCTTTTATAGAAGAGGGAGGGGAGGAGGGGGCAGATACAAAAAGAGTGTTAAACATGTTACAAATCATGGTTGCTTTCAACTAATCCTGACATAAACCATATTGCATTAATTATAAGAATAATAATTATTTCTTTCATGCGCATATTTGCATTTAATGCATCAGGAGAAGTCTTCTCTGCATTAGCCGCCGCATTGAATGCTTCTAGGAGATTGTACAGGTGGTACTAGCATAAAATCAAGGAATTTGGTAAATCTGATGACTTGCTGCATAAGACGCCTTCTAAAGTGGGCTCTCGATCTGGCAGACTGTTCGGGGAGGGATGCTGGATTGGGCTGGAATGTGCTTGGCCCATTTTAGTATCACGCGAGCTCAGGAGCTCATGAGATCGCTGCAACAGCTTGAAAGTTGGATCTCCTGGGTTTTTATTCCTGTTCATATCCTATTGAACTTTTGCCAGCCCATTTATTTAAGCCGAGAAAACGGGCATAACAACCATTTTATCCTTATAATATGTATTTAACGGCAACTGACTAATAGTTGACTAACGATAGGGGGTATTTGTGCTGAGTTTTTTAAATCTAAGGAGAGGTTTGTGTCATTATGGCTAAACTTGTTACATTAATATAATTTCATCAAATCTTAAAGGGTTGTGTAATTTGCCCTATATTGACGGTGGTAGCTAAAAAACCAAAGGACAGCGTTTATATGTTATTACAGATGTAAGGAAGGTTTTTGTATGTTTCCAAAAGAGTAGGGACTAATTTGGTCTTAAGCGATTTCGTTAAGAGATTTCTTTGTTTTTTGTCCTTCTTGTGACCATAAGAAATATTAATGGATGTCGGATGATACAGAAAACAATTTTTCAGTTTTTAATTGGTCTCTATTCTTCTTACTTTTACTATAAATTTAGAATGTAAGAGAACATGTTGTGATTTGAACCACAATGATGGAATCAGTTATTTGGGAGGCCAATAAGTACACTAGAAATGGCTATCAAATAAAATAAATAAATAATATAATTAAGTACACTGGAAATGCTTAGTAATTCATAAATCATAACATATATATCAAGATATTAGTTTGAAACTAGAATATGGATTTAGTTTTTTTTTTTTTCCCTTAATTACTAATGATACATATTTTCACATTAACTAAAAATTGAATCATTTTGATAGCTTTGATTGTATATCTCCCATACTTTTTGTTACAAGAATTTGAGACTCACAATAATCTTAAAAATATAAAAGTAAGACATATTTTCCGTATTTATGGAAGTCTAAATTTCAAGATGCGCTCAAAAGTCAAAACTATAATGCTCGCTGAATGTTACATTAAATTGCTCCTTAAAGTAGATATTAGTAAAACCAGTGGCTCGAAAAAGAAACTTGGGACAACGAAGGTGTTACTAGTCGGTTTGAAAATTGAACTGTATTGAACAATGTGTCTGTTTTGTCTTGCTGTTCGTGTCTAATCATCCGAGTACATTGAATCTCTTAGGTTTTGAGTTTTTCTTCTACGTTTAGATATTTGATTTATTTGTTTATTTTCATATGTGGTCATAATTATTGTTGTCATTGAGCGCAGCCGAGTTTTCCTTAATTCATGAATTTGACATAATGTCCTGATTTAATTGGTTTTCATACAAATGTTAATAAAAAGTAAATACTACTCTTCGTTAAAACTTGCAAATGTTAACAAAGATGTATATACATATTTGATCTTTAAATACATACTTTATTAAATCATGCTGATCAAGGGATACGCGGTAAGAGCCGCCACCGCAAATTATATCATAATTTCTTCTATGTTGTCAAACGACTCAAACTTAGATTAGAATGCGTTTAAGGGTTAAGACGTAGGAATTGACCAAACAGATTAATTTTGACACAAGAAAAACAATGGATTAACAATTGTTTCTGAAATAAATTGTTAAAGCTTAGCAGTCTAATTAGTAAACTCTGCACATTTATTTTTTGTTGTGTTGAAGTGTTTTAACATGTACAGATGAAAGGTAATTATCAAACATAATTAACTTGGTGTCAGATAGTGTTTATTTGTTTGACAATGTCCTAAGTTTGAATTGTTCCATCGGTAATATCCTTAAAAAAAAGAAAAGCAAAGTTGAACCCCAAAAAGGAAAATTAATGGTACAATTGATTTTTTGTTTAAATGATTGGTACAATGTTTCCCAGCCGCCCCCCCCCCCCCCCCCCCCCCTTCCTTTTTTTTTAAAAAAAATCTTTTTAATTTTGAATCTTAAATGCTTCCTGATAAAATTAAATGTATTTACTAAGGAGAATTAAATATTTTTCATTAAGTATCTGCTTTTTAAACAATTACTGTCAATATTTGAGGATTTGAGGCTTGAGAGAGGCGACAACTATCTTACAATCAACAATATATATAAGTATGAGTGACATATCACAAGAACTGGAAAATATTTTCATATTTGACACGTCACTCTTATTCAATAATATCAAGTTTTAAAACAGTTAACAAAAAACATGAAAGATGATTAATTATTTTACTGTTCTCTCTATCATTATAATTTATAAGACTATAATCCATCCCCGTTTCACTATATAATATATACAAGTATTGAGATTTTTTCACTTGGCTCTTAATCACAGACTTTATTTTTTATTTACATTAAAGTTTGTATAGTGAGAGAAGTGTGAAGAAAGAGAGAGTCACTGGCCTTTTAAGGTGGTATGTATTTGTAAGGACAAGTCCACATTACGTGTTTTATCTCATTCAAGTTTGTGGTCTTAGTCAGACTTTTTTCATACATATATGTATTGTCAATATTACAATTAATTAATTAATTAGCATATAACTTTTACATTAATTCTATTATATACGTTAAATTTTTGCTAAAAATGTATACAAAGCAGAATTTTTTTTTTTAAAAAAAAAAAAACTCAATTAAATGAAATGATCTGTTTTGTTCTAGCACAAAAAAAAAAAAAAAAGGTTTAAAAATAGCATCAAAAATCTTAAAAAAAAAAAAGAGGTATAAAAATAGCATCAAAAATCTAAAAAAAAAAAAAAAAAAAAAAAAAAAAGAGGTTTAAAAATCAAAAATCTAAAATGAGATTTTTTAATACCACTAGTATTCGGCAGCTATAGTTCACAAACAAAGGAAATAATTCGCACAATTCATGCATAGTTTGTGGTCTTTATTTATAAAGTATTTTCTTTATCCACGAACTATTTATAGTTTTTTTTTTTTTTTTGAGAATAACGAACTATTTATAGTTTTTAAATGTTGATGATGTTAAAAATATTTATTCAATTATTTATTGCTATTTTTAAATTTCATGTTTTTTTTCTATACTGTTTATTAAGATTTTCTCTTTGGACAAATTAGAGTAATGAGTATGTACTTTTTTAAAAGCCTTTTGCCCTTAAGTTAATTTACAGCTCTTTTGTTTGTTAGCCAAAATCTCTCTCTCTCTTTATGAGGTCCTTCTTTTCTTTGATCACAATAAAAAATCTATCTTCTTTCAAGAATTTATTTTTTGAACTATTACATTAAATATTTGAGGAGATTATTCGGATTCATAACATTCAAGATGTAAATATGTATGAATGACATATCATGGAGTTAATCTCATTTTGTCACTAATATTAATATTTAAAATAAATTAGTAAAAAGCATGAAAGATGATTTGTAGCACTTGTCTACTGTCTCGTTCATATTTTAGTCAAAAAAATCAGTTGAGTTGTAACACTAGTCAAGCTACTGCAGTTTGGTCCAAATTACAACCATCTTGGACTACTCTTCTCACTCTATTTAACCTTTGCAAACCCTCACTTTGTTTCTCGCTTATTAACTCTCTCTAATTCTATCTCTCTTTCTCTCTTTAATTGCATCTCTCTAATCAGATGGAGATATACTCAAAGAAACCAACTAAAATAGAACTCAAACATCGATTGAACATGGCAAGTATGAGTCTCGCACATCTCCCTCCTTTTCAAGCTAGAACGTATGTTCAGGTTCTCAAGGTAGAAGATTTTGAAGGGAAAGTTTGGCACTTTCGTTTGATCATCCGTAAAGGCAAGCACAAGAAACCCGTCATTTCTTCTGGTTGGCGTAAATTTGTTAGGGCCAAAAAACTTGAATTTGGTGATGAAGTCCAATTTCTCAAATATTGGGATGAAGCTACTCATGAGGTGAAGTATATGATTAAAGTGAAGAAACCGGTCAAGCTATTTAAGGTTGTTATCAGCTATCACTATGTGTGAGAAGTTTTATCTATTATATTATATGTATTACTATTATGGTTCTTTTGGAGTGTTATGTACTTGTTTTAATTTGCCTTTTTTCGTACTATTTTTGTTTTGTTGGAATATTAAGTTTTCATATTTTGTTTTGAATATATATGTGGCTATAGCTGTTGGTTTCTTCGAGTGTTTCAATAATTATGATGGGTTATGTGTTATTTTTATTGATTTGTCTTGTATTTTCGATCTCTGTTCAAGTGACATAAGCTCTTAAGTACAATTATGTTAGAATGAAATGAGGTTTTGAGATCAAACATCATGTATTCTTCTTCTTCAAAATCTTATAATTATTGTAGTCAAAAGAAATTATATAAAAAGGGTTGGATTTAAATCCTTCTCTTATTGGTATTGGTGGGCTTAAAAAAATTAACGCGTTTTAGGTTTTTTTTTTTTTTTAAATAAGAAAAAAAATATAACTCGATTAAATATAATATTGCATATACTATTTTGAAAGATTACAAAATGTGTTAATCATGTTTTTACATGGAGGGAGGTAGTGTGAGATATATTCTCAAAGAAGATTAGAAGAAGAAATATTTTATTGTTATTTTGATCTAAAAGTTATTTGAGAACTTAACAATAAAATATTTCTTCTTCTAATCTTCTTCGACAATATAATATTGTATATACAATATTATATCTAGTGCAACATATATTTTTAAAACAAGGTTGAAACGGAATATGTACAATGATTATATTAGTTTCTATTTAGTAAATATAAATTATGCGACAGAAAATTTGTGCATATGACATTCATCATGTATTATATATGAGTGGATGAAACCAAGATTCTCTACCATTAATTAGGTAGTCTATTCTATATATTCCTATCTTATTCTATATTATTTTATTTTAATATTCCGGTGGATACATGATTGAAAACGAAGTAAGATTTGGTGGACCATCATGGAAGTATGAGTACACCACTTAGTTCACAAAAGATTATATAAATAACTAATCAAGTCAGTCAATAAAACCTACTATTTTTATTTTGAAAATCAAAGGCCAAATCACACACTCATTACTACAGCCACCTACCCCTTATGTATAACAATCATCAATCTTTAACATTACTGAAGGGGTCGATATCATATTAAACTTCAATAATTAAAAAATAAAAGAGTTATATTTTGAAAAAGAAATAATAAACTCTACAAAAATATTACTACTATTGCCATAATCTACGAACTAACTATTAGGGACGTCTGTGTAATTAATTGGTTACGTTACACTCGGACCATTCCATAATCTACGAACTATGTTTAGAATTATGTCAAGTAATAACTTCTAAGAATTTTCAAGCCTAATATCTTGGCCAAACATCGTCAATGTGATCATGATGTTTAATTAGATAAAATAATATGTCGAAATAGGAATCATTCCAAAGTGTAACTTTTAGCGGCTCATAGGAGTCGTTTAAAAGTGTAACTCACCCTCATTGGATAGCTCAGAATCTTTGAAAATATTTAAAATTATTATTATTCTTTGGATTATGTGAACTATGACTATGAGTTAGCTTCTCACCACAAATTTAGAACTCCAGGCACTTACAAAGTTCATGATCGTATATGGCTACTAATCTAAATGAGTGTTTATTTTTTCATCCACTTTAGCAGTAAGGTTTCAGTTATCAAATGCATTTTATAAGTTTTGTGTGATCAGTAGCTCTCTCCTTCATTATGAAATTTAATATCTTTCGATTGTAAGTTGTAATCGCATAAGTAATATAAATCCTATCTATTTGCTATCATGTCTTAAACACAAAAATAATAATAATAATAATAATAATAATAATAATAAATAAATGAAAGTTCATGGACAACAATACCAATTATGTCATTGGCTTTATGAATAATACTTTAATTTGTATCATATTATATATATCATTTATCTGATAAAAATGTTAGATCCTATTTCAGTTGCATTGCAATCCTATGGACAATTAAAAATGAAATTATAAATAGATGGGTTCTTTAATTTAATTAATTTAAAGTAGCTTCCTCTTATGGCTCACTATTTCTCAATTAAAAAAATCGCTACAATATCTCATCCCGGTATGTCCCGATTATATATTGGATCAGTCCCAATAATAATAATAATAATAATAATAAAAAATAGTTACAGTGATAACATAGTCAGTGGTCACATACAAGATTTTCTTTGGACTTAGAAGTATAATGAATTTGAAGCAATCAAAACAAACTACCAAACAAAAGTAAATGCATTCAAGTCCCACTTTGTTAACTCATCAGTAAAATTGCTGCACATCAACCCAAATTGGCTGACCAACTAAATGACTTTCCTTTTTTTTTTTTCCCCTCAAAAAGATGACTTTTTTTTAAGTGACCCAATAAATGACTTGTTTGCAGCCCTCGTAATTTTTTTTTTAGCACACACGTAGATGACTTGACCTCCGGCTTGATGACCTTTGATTCATAAATTGTACAGATGCCAATTTGGTCCAATAGGAGAGTTACACGTCAATTTATTAAGAGTGCAACATATGTCATAAACTATGGATAGTATCATTCGATCAAAGGAAGGAATTCACAACCTATAAAGCCTAGTCAATTGGTAATATCATGTAAGGTCCCATTTCTTGCTTAATTTTTAAATCCATGATGGGCCAACAGTTAGTATTAAATGGACCAGTCCAACAGAATTTTTAAGAGCATAAATTGAAACTCACCAAGTTTCAAAAAAAAAAAAAAGAAGAAGAAGAAGAAAGAATTGAAGCCCACTAGCCCTAATACACCCCCAACAACTTCCAAATGCACCCAACCAATATTTTAAAAAATGGATTAATATTAAAATAGAAGTAAAGAGTTGTGCTCTTTATTCTGTTGATAGAAAACTACTGGTAGCAGTAGTTATTTGTCTTGATCTCATTAAGAATTAAAAAAAAAAAAATCAAAGAGAGACCAAATAAGAAGTAATTGAAAACAAAAGAAAGAGAGTAGAAATGGAGGAGAAAGCGGAAGTGATAAAAGAAAAATAGTAGAAAAGAGGGCTAGAAGAAGAGTGAGTGGTGTAGGTGAAACAAGAAGTGAGAGAGAGAAGGGGGGTTGGACAGAACAAGGAAGTAGAAGAGAGAACTCGATGAAGAAGAGAAAGAGATTAAAAAAAAAAAAATGAAACATGAAAGAGAGGATAGTAAAAATGGGTAAAAGAAGAAATAGCAATAGAAGAAGAGAGCTTTTTAGAGGGAAGAGAGAGAGAGAGTTGGAAAAGATGATGAAGCGCTGGCAAACATTAGAAGAACAAAAAAGATTGTTAGACTAAAATTGGTGAAAATAGAAGAGAAATAACGAGGGTTTTGAATAGTAGTTGACAAAGAGTCAAAGATAAAAATGAAGTAGAAAACTAGAGAGTGAGAGCTAGATAAGAAATAAGCAGTAAGCAAAATTGAAATAAGAAAAAAAGAAGATATTTGTAGAAATTGAATGAAGAAATAGAATTGAATCCAAGAGTGAGAGAGGGATAGATAGAGAGATGATAGTCAGCAATGTGAAAGAAAGATGAAATAGAGCAGTTAGTTATTTTTCAAATTCTAATTTTCATGTGTTTCTCTTTTGCTTCCCTTCTTCTTGCAATTGTAATAAATTTAACTATTTTTTTTTTAAAAAAAAATTGATTATCACTTTGCTAAGATTTTATTATTACTATTTTTTTTTAAATCAAAGTCCTTTCATTCACAACAAAAAAGAGATGCAAGTAGACTCAGGTTCAAGCTAAGACTATCCTTCTTCAAGGAAAAGGTAAAGGCAACAAGGGTGTCTGCCACCTTGTTACAAACTCTAGGAGTATGGGACCAGTTTCTAACACTAGCTGCCCTGGACATTGACTTAACATCTTTTATAATAGGAAAGAAAGGATTTCACTTAGAGGCCTCATTGACAATAAGGGACACCACATCTAGTTCCATCCACATAACCTGCAAATTTAAGTGCAATGCTAATTGAAGACCTTCCCTGACTATTATAGGTTCTCAATAATCTAGTTGATGAAGTTTAGATTTTAAACTTTTATATCTTACCTCAAAATTTTCAATTTATAATCAATTATTCAATTTTTATGTCACCTTTGTTTTATTATTTACTTTTTCATTATTATATTAAATGAGTACTTTCTGCAACATAAATTGATATAGAAATTTGGGATGATCATTTGATATAACAAACATAAGATACAATTTTTATATAATATTTAAATTATAAATTTGTAATTATGATAACATTTTTTTTTTTTACTACCATCACATTGGTTTGGTAGTAAAAAGTCATCGTTTAGTTTAGTGATGACTTAAGTTCGGTTAACCGATACCACCATTGATCACAAGCAAGACACACGACTGAGCTAACTGCTAGCAATTTACTGGTTCGGTTCACTGATACCACTGTTGATCATTTTGGGCACTAAAAGCTCAAGCATTTATATTTTCCTCCTTTTTCTTTTATTAAATGAATGTAATAACACTAAGAGCTTGGATGAGTCTTACCTTTGATTTCATCACCATCACAGTACAATCCCTCTCACATTCGCCTTTTCTCATTTTTTTTTTAACCCGGCTAAAAAATTATCAACTTTGCAAAGTGAATCAATTCACTAATTATAGAATGGTATTGATGGATCAGTCTTGTCTTTGATTAGAGGTGGCAATATGGGTCAAGACATGATGGATCGACACGAATTTGTGAAAAATAAATGGGTATGCGTTTGAGTTAAACGAATTCATATTGTAATCGTATCAACTCGCTTAACCCGTTTATTAAACGAATCGAATTGGGTTTGGTTAAATAAATCACAGGTTGACACAATTATATTAGGGGTCAAAATATAATATTGACATATTATAAAGGTTTGTGTGTAATTATACATTTATATATATAAACATAGGAGTGGGCACAAAAACATGGAACCGATCCGAACACCCTGATCCGGTTCGATCCGTGGGTGTTCGGATCGGATCACATGTTCAAAAGTAAGGTGTTCGGATCCTCACTTATGAAAACACCATGTTTCACGGATCGGATCGGATCGGGGTATCCAAAACCGATCCGATCCGTGAACCCGTGAACAATGATACATACGTAATTTCATATGTCTCTATATAAAGTCCACTTAAGATAACCCTAACATCCATCTCTCACTCTCTTTCACTCTCAACTCAGCAGCTTGGTGAGTCTATTTGCAGCTTTAGCTTGATATTTATATGATTTGGTGTTAGTGTTTTAGTGATTTCTATGCTTGTTTGTTGTGTTATGTTGTTGAATTACATATTTAATTTACTGATTTTATATATATATATATATATGTTATTGTTGTTATGAATAGATGGGGAAAAGTATAAAGAGTGATGAGGAGTCTGAATTTGATATTGATGATATCAATTCGATTGGAAAAAGTCAAAATCTTAGGGTGACAAAAAAAAATAGAGAAAAAGGTGTTCCGATCCGATCCGCAAACTAGGTGTTCGGATCGGATCGGTTCCTTCTCCTTGATGGATCATGTTCGGATCCAAAAATAACGATCCGCGAAGTTACCATGTTCGGATCGGATCCAGTCGGAAGCGATCCAAACATGGTGTTGTCCACCCCTATATAAACACTTAATTAAACCCTAAATCATTTCAAAGTCATTTTCATTTTTTCCTGTTCTTCTCACTTTTTCAGCTTCTCTCACAGTCCCACACCCACACCCACGCTGCACAACCGAATCCACCAATTCTCTCTTAGACTCTTACGGTTGTCGCTTCTCCCCCATGATCGTCGTCCCCTCTCCCTCTCTCCCCCACATCGCCGTCCCCTTTCCTTCTCTCCCCCATGATTGTCGTTGCCTCCCCCTCTCCCTCACTGTCGTCGTCCCCTTTCCCCTTCTCCCTCACGGTCCTCTTCTCCCCTTCTCCTCTTCCCCTCACAATCGCTGCCCCTTCATTTGAAAGTTTTGATTTTTCACTTTTTCAAAATTATATAACTACACTTTTGTTTGAATTGTGTTTGATTTATTCATATTTGTTGTGTTTGAGAAATAAAGGATTGATTTTGATGAAGTTTTATTTGATATATATGGCAATTATTATGAAAGTTTTGTTTTTCTTTTTTTGGTTTGTGGGATGCTGAAATTAGTTGAGACTAATTGAAATGAGTTTGAGACTAATTGAAATGAATTAAATGGGTTACGGGTTAAACGAATTAAACGGGTTAAACGAATTAAATGGGTTAAATGGGTTAAACGGGTTAAACGAATTAATAGGTTGACGGGTTAATGAGTTTGAATCCTTTATGATCCAAATAATAAATGAATAATCGTGTCGTATCATGTCAATTCATTTATAGACGAATTTATGTTGAATCCAAAAACGTTGATCTGTTTTTTAGACAAATTCGTGTCGAATTAATCGAATTCATAAACGAATCGAATCGAATTCGAATCGATCTGACATACCAACTCGTTTTGCCACCCCAACCTTTGATTTTTCCACTACCATAGTTTGATCTCTCTTATGTTCACTTTTTCTCTTTTTTTTTTTTCAAAAATACTGAGGTGTGTTTGTGGGTGTTTGAACCTGGGTACAAAAAAAGATGGGAGGGTTATTTGTCAACCAGGTTGATCTCTAAATTTGATATATTTTAACTTTTTGAACCTTTATGTGCCATTACGAGATATGAACAATTATTCCTAATCATAACTTTTGGGTTTTTGTGTCTTTCTCACATCACATACTTAATTTAATGAATATTGTGGCTTTATTTAAGATGATGCCAGACATTTACATTATCTTAAACTGGATTGAAAATTTTTAATAAAATTCTAGTCTTAAGTTGGGACCGCCCCTGCTGAGTGTTGTAGTAAATGGAAATTCCAACCAGAGTATGATTATTCATTTGTAGTTTCTACTCCAATTCCTGGTACAACAATTTACAATAGCAGAACAATTATTTGAACTTTCATGATAAACAATACATATTTCTACTACTTCACATTTTAGTCTTACAATTTTTATTCCTTTGTTAGTATTTTCTTTGCCTCAAAATTTTAATTGTCACTTATTTTCTTATTTCCAATTGTCAAGTGGACTTTCAAGTCTGTTCGCCATAATAATGGTGATTGATCGAACTGTGAAGAGAACATTCCGATTGGTGAACAAATTTGAATTTAGGTAACTAGAAATTTTCTGATGTTTCGATTAAGTGGATTTAGTACCACTGTATTTTGATTTTAACTCCAAAATTTTCCCATCTTACTGTTAGGCCATGGAATGGTTTCAAACTTTGCATTATCTATGAGAAGATGGCATAATCGCTAGCAAATCCCACTTGGACGTGGCAAAAGTTATTAAAAGCTAATTTATCTTCAAACATTTTTGTTTTCTGTGTTTGAAGTCGGTACATCATAGTCTTTATATTTTGCTGCTACAAAAGTATTGTCACGTGTCAATTTCAAATCTTAAATATTATAGTTGAACTGTTTCTTATCAGCTTAAATTTTTGAGTTTGATAGTGACTAACTTGGTAATAGAGCTTGAAGGTTCCTAGTACAAACCCTCTTTTCTCCCTTTATCTAGAATATTTTCTCATTACATATGTTATACGGTAGAGGACATTTAGCATGTATCCGTCATCTATTATCTATCAACGTTACACGTGAAGGAGCATGTCACGTGTCAGCCTCAAGTCTTAAATATTATAGTTTAACTCTATTTTATCAACTTAAGTGTTCGGGTATGATGGTAACTAATTATCTATTGAAAAAGCTGAGACAAAACTTAATTTCCAATATTTTCTATGTCATTTATATTTTTTGTGCAGATAGCAAGCAATCAAAATATTTTCCAACTCTTCTATCTCGGGTACATCAATTTCTAATAGCAGGACAGCTAGTTATACACTTATACGTCAGTTTCTAATAGCAGGACAACTAGTTACACTTTCACATTAAACAATTCAGCTTTGAATTTGATTGCTTTATATTTTGGTCCTTCCATATCTAACCATCTGTTACTCTTTGCCACAAACTCATTTTCATTCTCAGTTGTCAAATAGTTTCTCAGAACATTTTGTACAAAATTTTAGAGACAGGTGATTAACAGTTTCTTGTAGTTTCGATTTATAGATTGATGATTATAAATTTAGTACCTCAGTACCTGAAATTTAACTGTAATTTTTCTATCAAAATGCCTGTAAATCTGTGCAAGGATGGGAAATAGACTATATAACATGCAAAAATAAAGTTGAGAAAAGGAAGTGAATTTTTGTAAATGCTCATTTGTTTGCAATTTAGTATCCAAGTAATAGATTTCCTGGAATGTGATTTTCAAATCTTCACGTCTGTACCTCATTTCTTATTTAAAAGATTTTAAAGATATGTAGTTCGAGCAGATGTCTAGCTTCTCTTCAGATGAAGCTGATTTGTGTGAGCTGCTTCTTTTCTCTTATGAAATTGCAGTGTTGCATCGCTGATGAAGGCTAGAGCTGTGAACCTTAAATCTTAATGCTTCCAATGTCCCAAGTCCCTCTCTTCTGGCCTTGATGGCTTCGGCAATTAAGAGTCATCAGGCAGCAAAGCTTGGTTTTACTTCCTTTTTTCTTCAAAATATTATTGGTCTGCTGTACTGGGACTATGTTGTCATATTGGGACTATGTTGTCATAACTTCTTGTAAATTTGATCTGCTGTACCGGTTTGCAGTCTTCAATGCAAAGGGGTTCCAACCATGTAGTTATATGTACAAATGGATGACATCAAACAACAAAAAGATATATATATATATGTATATATATATATATATTGGTATAATGTTGGTGTATGGTTTGATTTAAAGGTTATTTTATAATTACGGTATTTTCAGGTTTTTACAGTTTTGGTTGTGTCAAGAGAACTTTATGGCTTTTGCTTTTATGTTACTTCACAATGTATCTTTGTAGCTTCAATTTCTATGTGTCTAAATTATGATAAATTTCATTATTGAATGCAACGTTTTCTGCTATTTCTATTGTTTGTTACCTTATTTTTCTATTATTCTGTTTTTAAATACGCATCTTGAATGTATTCATCTACAATTTTCTGCATCTTTTTGGAACTTTGGTTTGTGCTGTTTTGTGCAGATGTTTTGGGCTGTTATTGTGCAGTATTGGTGATTTTTGTCGACTGTTTTGGGTGTAAAACAAGGCTGATTCTTCCTCAAAAAAATAAAAAAAAAAAAAAAACAAGGCTGATTCGGCCTGATTTTGGACAACAAAATTCTACACCGTTTGGTTTAATTTTGCAGCAAAACAGTGCAGAATTTTCTTTGCTGGACTAATTTTTTTATCCTTTTTACGTCACACAATTCTGATTGACAGCCCTATGTGAGCAACTGCATATTATATTGGATATTAAGCATCTCTTATATCTTCCATACTTATAATTAATATACATTAACGTTTCAATCATAAAGACAACTTATAGTCCTGAACAAAAACTTATTTGTATACACAATTGGCATGAAATCTAATTAACTATCTAAGATTAATCTCGTTTACCTAACAATTTCATATTGACTAGATACAAGTTAAACATTTAATAGAATGTAAAAGTAGTACGGTAAAAAAATACTAACATAATTTTGTATAAGAGGAATGCTAAATGACATTCTCCCAATACACTAACATAAGTTTTTATTACATAATTTTGTAATAAAAGAGTGAATTGTGAGAATGTATTTAGCTTTCCTCTTTTTATGTATTTGCTTTATAATCAAATTTCTTCAAAGATTTTGTCGACGTTGGAATTCAGTCGACGAGTAATCAATGCCCAATACCTACAATCAATGTGAGAAAACACAAATACCAAGAAAAAACAAAGGCAGAAACAGAGGATCAAACGAGGAACACGAAGCTTTTACGTGGTTCCGCAATTAAAGCCTACGTCCACGACTGTCCAACTCTTAATCTCTGCAGAGTGACAGTATATTATTGAGTATTGTATGTTTATGTTACAATGATTTTAATCCCTATTTATAGGAAATGAGGTGTTACAATTCTGGTTGTAGCGAATCAGGAAAAGAATCCTGAATTAATTACATTCCTTAAATAACTGGGAAAAATAAAGAAAAGAATTATAAATTAATTACACTTCCTAATATATTTAGATAATATCAGGAAATTACTATAATTATCTCGAGATAATGTTGATTTGAATTTAAATTTGAATAGATCTCCATATCTGGTGAGGAAATCATGGTTTGACTGGGCAATTGCCATATTCGGAGAGAGAATCATGGTTAAACTTGGTAACTGCCTGTTTTCGGAATATACTGTACTTATTACGCATCTGAGCGAGCTGACGTGTCTTGGTGGTCTCGAGCTCGAGCTCACTGAGAGACGAGCTGCGCAAGAGGCGAGCTGCGACCTGGTTGTGTTTTATAGGTCTGTTGCTGCCGCCTGGAAAATCCCTCTAAACGAGCTGAAAAGCTTGATGGGCTTAGAGTCAATACTGGGTCTCGTCTGATGGGCTTTAACTACGTTGACCTTATTGGGCCTTCTTATCGGGTCTTAAATGGGCCTAAATTGGACTTTTACCAGCCCAATTACTGAGTCCGAAAAATACGTATAACATTAGCCCCCTAGCTCTCAGTTTGCTTTAGCGAGCTGGGAGCTCAAACTAGCTGGTAAAAGTTGGCTTTCTTGGCACGCTTACCTTTATAACTGCCTCTGTGCACTTTCAAATTCCACCTTTTCAGCTGCGACATGTGACGATCATGCAGGTGGTAACTGAAGCGACGTCTGCACGTCCTTTACACGCATATTTAATGCGCACGTCCTTCAACTGACGGCTGCATGATTTCCAAAGCCATGTTTTACGCTGCACCGTCAGATTTATGACGGTTACACTTTTCGAAGATCTAATGGTTGGGACTCATGTTTGCTTGTCTATATAAACCGATGGATCCCTTTTCATTCCCTTCCTTCATCTGTCACTTTCTTCCAAAGCAAACAAGTGTTCAAGCTTTCAAACAACCAGGACCCACTACCTTTTTCACGAAATCATCATCCTTTCTCGCCGTTTTTCATCTCATCAACAGTTCAATGTGAGGCGTCTTTTTCTTCAAACTTCTGTTTTGGGTTCATTTTGCTCCATCACCATTTTTGTACCTGCAATATACCTTCGTCATTCTGAGTCTTATGTTTACTGAATAGGGCGTTTTTTTTTTTTTTTTTTTTTTAGATGTCTACAAGCGAAACTCGCAAGGGAATGATTCCAAGCAATGAAGCTCGCGAGCATGATAAAGCCCGAGCTCACGCTATACAGGGGAGAGAGGCTCGTGATACGTTCGCTCGTCATCCCACATCGCTGAAGCGTCCTGAGGTGGAAGGACTTGTCAAGCAATTCCATATCCCTTTTGGCTGCCGCATTATACTACTTGATTCAAGTAATCATGCGTGTTATCCGCCCAGGGGATTCATCGCTGTTAGCACTCAGCATCTCGAGCAGGGGTTGCGGTTCCCCGTTCCACCATACTTGATCGCTTTTCTCAACAAGGTCAAGCTCGCGCCATTCTAACTGACTCCAAACTCTTATACGCAGCTGATCTCGCTGGCTATAGCCTTCCTCAGGAACGGCCTTCATGCCCCTACACCGAGGATTATTCAACAGTTCTATTCCTTCAAGGCCCTGAGTGCGGGAGAAGGAGAAAAACCAGACGGTATTTACTATCTCACAGCCCGTCAGTCGCCATACAAAGACCTTTTACCTAAAGGAGAAGCGAAAGGCAAATCCAACGTCGGGCCGTACAAGACGAGCTGGTTTTATATCTCGTGCCCATCTCTTGCAGATCTCCGAAACTTCAGCTTTGTCCTAAAACCAGGTATTAAAGCAAGCTGATTTCGTTTTGTATCTTCATTACTATCATTTTTTGATCATTTGCTGTGCAGTGCTGAAAATGGACGAGTCTCCCCTTAGTGGCGGGGAGGAACGAGCTCTTGACAAGCTCGCCAAATCAGAGGACGCGGGCATCAGCAGCAGATTCGACGATGCTATCCTTAGAGCTTACAGCCTTGCTCCTTCTAAAGAATCCCTTCTTCTGCGAGCTGAGGAAGATATAGGCAAGATGAGTGACAAGCCTAGACTTCCTTCTGTTTTTGAGGTTCCAGTTCAGGACGCGTCTGCTTCCCGACCTCCACCATCAGTCTCTTCATCATCAGCGGGTGACACTCGCTCACCTTCTCCAGTTCGGAAGACCTCATCTCGAAGTGTTCCTGCTCGCACCTCATCTAAAGCAAAATCATCTTCAGCTCGCACACCAACGAAGGCGAAACCGTCTTCAACTCGCACCCCTTCAAAGGGTGCGTCTAGAAAAACTTCTTCTTCCGTTCCTGCTCCAGCTCGGACAGGATCAGACCCAATCCCTACAGCTCCTACTGCACAGGTTGACCCATCTTCTTCTCCACGTCACATATCTACTCCAGGGGCTTCACTGCCATCCCCAGCTCGTGCTCCAGCCCCTGCTCCTTCCTCTACGAAACTTCCAGCCAACAGGAGGAAACTTGTACTTATGAAATCTCCTCCTACGAGCTCCACTGTATTTCCAGCTTCCTCGATTCCTTCGACAAAACGGCCTGTCGAAGACTTGGCCACTCCAGCAGCACCCTCAAAACGCTCTAAACCATCTGCCCAGGACCAGGCTCCTGCGGTCGCTGCATCCAACGAAGCCACTGCCCCTGAAGCCACTGCCCCTCGACCGCTGCTCCCAGCGAGGTGCATGCTGCTGCTAGAGCCACTGCTCCCTCAACTGCTGCTCCTAGCGAGGTGCCTCTTTCAAGTGTTTTTGCAAATCTTCAGTCACCTCCGACTTTCAGTCCGCAACCTGGAAAAGGTGATGCTCCTTCTAAGACTGCTCCCCAGGTAACCCGAGCTGGTCCCAACGGACATACGACTAGGCGTACCGTTGTATCGCGACGCGGTGCTTCTCATGATGATGCTCGCGATATCCCAGAGCGCGAGAGAACTCCCTCACCAACCAGATCAGATATCGAACTGGGTCCTGGAGGAAGATACTTAAATTCCTTCCTTGACAACTGGGCAACAATTATGCTCAATCACACGAATGTCTTGGAAAATAGGTGTCTTAGGGGCGAGGATCTAGATGAGTTCGCGGCTCGTCATTGCATACTGGTAAGTTATTATTATTTTTTTTTCATCTGCTAATTTCCTTATTTGACTAGATTTTAATCTGTTCATAATTTCCAGGGTGCCCTTGCTGCAATGAAGCGAAGAAGGGAGACAAGGGCTACCAAGGATGAGATGAGGAAGCTGGAATTCGACCTGGAGGCGGCCACTGATGATTTAGCTCGCTTAACTTCGGGCAGAATAGAAGGTCAGGAGGCTCAGATCGCTGAGGCAAACGCTGCAAGGCAAGCAGCTGAGGAGGCCCTGAAGAAAATGGAAAATGAGCACGCCATGTTAAAGGATGAGCTGCTCAAGGTGAAAGAAGATCTGAGGCAGTCTGAGCAACAGGCTGCACTGGATGAGCAGTGGGCTTCAGCTGCAGAAGAGAAGACTGAAGTGCTTCATCGCCAGGTTGATGCTGCTCTGGCGCGAGCTGAAACTGCCGAGAAACAGGCCGAGGAGGCCAAGAAGCGAGCTGATGAGATGGGAGTTGCAGCTAAAAGCGCTGAGGAGGCCGCAACCAAACGAGCTGAGGAGGCTGCAACCGCGGATAATCGTGCGAAGGAGGCTGAGCATCGAGCTGAGATTCTTAGGCAGCAAGTGGGGGAGGCTATTCAGCGGGCTGAGGCTGCGGAGCAGCAGGTTGAAGACATGAAGAAAGAGGTTGAGGTTGTCAACCGTCTTGCTGATAATGCCTTTGAAGAACTAACGGTCTTTAGAGAGCAAGCAGCTCAAGAACTGGAAGTGCGGGTTGCAGATGCAAAGGATGAGGCTGAGGAAAGAACAGGTCGCGATTTCCTCTACACACTGTGGATGTCCCATCCAGAAATGGATTTCTCTATCTTTGGGGACATAGGGCTCGAAACCATTGAGGATTTCAAAGCAAAAACTACCTCGTCCACCGCTGGTCCAGAACCTTTGGCTGACCCAGATCCTCCTATTCAAAACTAATAGCTCGTTTATCTTTCATTTTTCATATATTTTTTCAGTTTTTCAATTTGTAACCAGTTCTCATACTTAATGGAAATTTCTTTCATTTTTTCTTCTGTGTTGAATGTTCTTCAGGCTAGTGTATAATATACTTTATGCTCTTCACATTTCTTGCAAGCTGATAATCAATGAACCCAAAATCTGATAATTATTAAAGCAATTACTTGTTTCACCAACTTAATAAAATTTTGTAGGTATAAGTAATTGGTTTGTCAGAATGTTTGATGAGCTATGCAGGGGCACTTAGTCATCTGCTTTTTTAGGCTATTTACCTTTACAGCGAGCTATGCAGGGGCACTTATCCGTCTGCTTTTTAGGTTCATTCATTTATAGCGAGCTATGCGGGGGTCGTCACCTCGCCTGCTTTTTAGGCTCATTAGGCGAGCTATGCAAGGACACTTAGTCACTTGCTTTTTAGGCTCTTTCATTTATAGCGAGCTATGTGGGGGTCGTCACCTCGCCTGCTTTTTAGGCTCATTAGGCGAGCTATGCAAGGACACTTAGTCACTTGCTTTTTAGGCTCTTTCATTTATAGCGAGCTATGCGGGAGTCGCCACCTCGCCTGCTTTTTAGGCTCATTAGGCGAGCTATGCAAGGACACTTAGTCACTTGCTTTTTAGGCTCTTTCATTTATAGCGAGCTATGCGGGGGTCGTCACCTCGCCTGCTTTTTAGGCTCATTAGGCGAGCTATGCAAGGACACTTAGTCACTTGCTTTTTAGGCTCTTTCATTTATTCTTGAACTGTTGATCTCGGAGCCCGTTAGCCTGGTGAGGTGAGTTGAATCAAAAACAGGGGAAGAATTGAGCTTTCATTTATAATTAATCCATATTACAGATAATGAAAAACTTATTGATAATAAGGGCGGAGATGCTCGGCATTCCAAGCTCGGGGGACTTCTGCCCCATTTACATTGACTAAGCGATAAGCTCCATTTCCCAAAGCTGTTTTGACAACATATGGTCCTTCCCAGTTTAGGCCTAAGGATCCGTCACTTGGCTTGCGGGCTCCTGGTAGAATGAGGCGTAAGACTAAGTCTCCACATTGAATCTGCGAACCCGAGCATACTTGTTGTAGTACCTCGCTATTCTTTGCTGATATACAGCTACCCTTAATCTGGCCGTTTCCCTGTGTTCTTCGAGCAGGTCCAGATTTGCTGCAAGTAGCTGATCATTGTCATTTGGATTGAAGGTCGCTCTTCTTTGCGAGGTGACTTCAAACTCAGCTGGGATCATAGCCTCCGATCCGTATACCATTGAAAATGGGGTCTCGCCAGTGGAGCTGCGAGCTGTGGTTCTATAAGACCACAATACCTTTTGAAGCTCATCTACCCAGGCTCCTTTCTTGGCTTCCAGTTTCATCTTCAGGATCTGCTTGATAATCTTGTTCACAGCTTCCACTTGGCCATTGGCTTGTGGATGGTCCACTGCTGAGAAGCTTTTAACGATTTTGAGGTCGTTACAGAATCTAAGAAACTGGTCACTGGCGAACTGAGTCCCATTGTCTGTCACGATCTGTTGTGGGACCCCAAATCTGCTAATAATGTTGCTCCACACAAACTTCTCAATCTTTGCCGTGGAGATTTCAGCTAGCTCTTTTGCCTCAGCCCACTTAGTGAAATAATCCACTGCGACTACTGCATGTTTGCATCTTCCGCGTGCCATCGGTAGGGGTCCGATCAGGTCCATCCCCCAGATCGCAAAGGGCCACGGGCTCACCATCTGTTGGAGGTAAGCTGGTGGAGCTCGCGGAACATGGGCAAATCTTTGACACTTGTCGCATTTTTTCACTAGGTTTATGGCGTCCTGCCTCATGGTGGGCTAGTAGAAACCTTGACGAAGTGCCTTCTGAGCTAGAGACAGCCCCCCAGCGTGGTTCCCGCAGTGGCCTTCATGTATCTGCCTTAGTATTGTTTCACACTCATGGCCATCAACGCATCTTAACAGTGGTGCCGAGAACCCCTTCTTGTACAATGCATCGTCATAGATGCAGTACCTGGCTGCTCTAGCTCGTAAATGCCGGGCTTCCAGCTTATTATTTGGCAGCTTTCCATCCTGCAAATAACTGAGAATGGGGCTTATCCAGGAATCGGGCTGCACGGATATAGCCATCGTCATATTCTTTTCTTCTGTACTTGGAGTTGGTAGGAACTCAACTGGGATTGCCCCAAGAAAATCCGCATCTCGCGTAGTCGCGAGGCGGGCTAGCGCATCAGCATGCGAGTTCTGAGCTCGCGGGATCTGCTTTCACCTCGTACTTCTGAAATGCACCCAGCAGCTCGTGTACTTTTTGGAGGTAGAGGGCCATTTTTGATCCCCTAGCCTGATATTCTCCCATTACGTGGCTGACGACGAGCTGTGAGTCACTGAAGATCTTCAAGTGTTCAGCTCGCATCTCCTTAGCCAAACGTAGTCCCACAAGCAATGCTTCATACTCAGCTTCATTGTTTGTTGCATGAAAGCCAAACCTTAGAGCGCAGAGGATTTTGTGGCATTCAGGGCTGATAAGTAAAATTCCAGCTCCAGCCCTCTGCTCGCTGGATGATCCATCAACAAAAAGCTCCCAGGCTGGACCTTCAGAAGACTCAGCTTCATCATCCACAGGTCCCGTAAATTCTGCAATGAAATCTGCCAAAGCCTGAGCTTTGATAGCCGTCCTTGGCTTGAATTGGATATCGAACTGCGCGAGCTCCACTGCCCATTTCAACAAACGACCTGAGGTGTCTGCTTTCTGCAAAACTTGCTTCAACAGATACTGGGTGAGGACTTCGATGGTATGAGCTTGGAAATAAGGTCGCAGCTTCCTTGATGCAATCACCAGGCAGTAAGCCAGCTTCTCCATCTGCGAATATCTGGTTTCAGCATCCTGTAGTCGCTTGCTTACATAATAGACCGGAAGTTGCGTCTTTTCTTCTTCCCTCACCAATGCAGCACTCAGAGCTTGTTTTGACACTCCCAAGTATAAGATCAGCTTTTCCTCTTCTTTGGGTTTGGAAAGAAGTGGGGCTCGTCCCATATATTCCTTCAACTGCTGGAAGGCTACTTCACACTGTTCAGTCCACTCGAAACTTTTTGCTTTCTTCAGAATGTCAAAGAAAGGGACACACTTGTCTGTAGCTTTCGAAATGAACCTACTCAATGCTGCGACCTGGCCATTGAGACTCTGCACGTCCTTCACCCTGGTGGGCGACCTCATGTCAATCAGTGCTCTGATCTTCTCAGGGTTTGCTTCAATTCCCCTACTGTTGACCATGAAGCCCAGGAACTTTCCGGAAGCTACTCCAAATGCACATTTGAGCGGATTTAACTTCATTTGGTAGCTCCTCAAAATTTGGAACATCTCTCTCAGGTCGCGAACATGATCACCTATCTGCTTGGATTTTACCAACATATCGTCAACATAGACCTCCATGGTCTTTCCAATCTGCTCCTCGAACATCATGTTCACCAAGCGTTGATAGGTCGCTCCAGCATTCTTCAAATCGAAGGGCATCACCTTGTAGCAATATAGCCCTTGATCAGTCATGAACGAGGTGTGCTCTTCGTCTTCAGGCTTCATTGGGATCTGGTTATATCCCGAATATGCGTCCATGAAGCTCAGGAGCTCATGGCCAGCTGTAGCATCCACGAGCTGATCTATCCTTGGCAGGGGAAAACTGTCTTTGGGGCATGCTTTGTTTAGGTTGGTGAAGTCGATACAAGTCTTCCACTTCCCGTTTTTCTTTTTCACTAGCACAGGGTTGGCGACCCAGGTCGGGTAGTAAGCTTCTCTGATGAATTTGTTAACCAGAAGCTTATCTATTTCTTCTTTTAGTGCTAAATATCGTTCCCCTGTCATTGCCCTTCTCTTCTGGCGAACTGGCTTGAAATGAGGATCAATGTTCAACCTGTGAGACATCACCTTTGGGTCTATTCCCACCATATCCTCATGATTCCACGCAAACACATCCAAGTTTGCCCTAAGGAAGTCAGCGAGCTGGGTTCTCAGCTCCGGAGTTAATCCTCTTCCCAGCTTCAAGCATCGCTCAGGATCTACCTCGCTGACTGGTACATCTTCTAATTCCTCAATCGGACCGGTAGCTCGATCTACATCTACCTCGCAAGGGTCCAGGTCATGGCTGACTCATTTCTCAGTCATAACTCGTGGCTCCCCCCTGAGACCACGTTCACCTTCTTTCCTCTCACGCCCATCTTAACAGCATCTTCATAACAACGCCGAGCTAGGTGTTGTTCTCCTCGAACACATCTGATGCCATTAGGAGTTGGGAACTCCACTGTCAGAGTTCTGGTTGAAGTAACCATGTCCAACTCGTTCATAGCAGGTCTTCCGAGGACCACATTATACGCCGATGGACAATCGATTATCAAGAAGTCTGTCAAGGTTGTTGCCTGACGACCTGCCTCCCCTAGAGTCAATGGCAGCTTAATCTGCCCCACTGGTACCACAACATCTCCAGTGAACCCAAATAAAGGCTCCGGGGATGGCCTCATTTGCTCTGCTCTCAGCCCCATCTGGTCAAAACAGCTCCTATACATTACGTTCACCGAGCTTCCGGTATCGATCATGATGCGTCTAACTTCCACATTGCTGATTTTAGCTCGTATAACCAGCGCATCATTATGAGGACAGATCACTCCTCTAGCATCTTCTTCTGTGAATACGATCTCATCCGAGGTTGGCTTTGCTCTTTTGGTAGGTCCCTCCGACCCATTGAGCTGAAATGAATGATTCGCCTCTCGGACGTACCTCTCATGCGATCTGTTGGAATCACCTGCGATATGGGGGCCACCATAAATAGTAAAAATGGTTCTTACCGCAGGTTCCTGATCTTGCTCGGAAGCTCGCTGGGGCTGCTGCTGGTGTGCTGGCTCTTGCTGCTGAGGTCGCTGGTCAGCAGGTCTTGCCACATATTCTCCCAAGCGACCTCGCCTGATCAATTTTTCAATGGCATTCTTCAACGCCCAGCAATCTGAAGTACTGTGCCCGACCTCATTATGATAGGCACAGAACTTGTCCTGATCTCTGTGCTGAATGAGAGCTCTTATAGGATTGGGTCTCCCAAAATCCTCCTTATTTCGCTCCGCAGCGTAAATCCTGTCCGGTGATGCCGTCAGGACGCTGTATCCTTCCTGGCGACCCTAACGCTGAGGTCGCTCATACATTGGCTCTCTTCTCGCTTTCTTGGCGATCTGATTACTTGAGCCATTGTTTCTTCCTTCTTCGTTCCGGCCATTGCTTCTCCTTTTTGGCTGGCTGGAACTGCCAGCTTCATTCTTCTGATTCTACTTCTTCGGGCCGAAGGTCTCTTCCTACCTAATCTCTTTCGTAGCTCGCTCGTAAAACTCTCCCAGATCCTTCACTGGGGACTTGTAAATGCTCTCGTATAGCTTTCCATCCTTGCGCAGCCCAGCTGAGATCGCTGTCAGAATGCTTTCATCTGATGGATGCTCGACATTCGCGACCTCGCGTCTAAATCTGGTGATGTATTCCTTCAACGACTCACCCTGACGCTGAAAAATGGTGGCTAGGTGGCAGGATGGAGCGAGCTGCCTTCTCAGTGCCCTGTATTGACCAACGAACTTCTGTTGGCATTGCTCCCAACTTCCTATGCTGCGAGCTGGGAGATTCTTGAACCACGTCCTTGGAATATCCCCCAATGTAGCGGGGAATACTCGGCACTTCACCATCGGACTTTCTGTCTGCAGGTCCATCTGAACGTTAAATGCGTCTAGATGATCATATAGGTCACTGTCCCCATTGTACTGCTGAATGCTTGGCATCTTGAACCTCGGAGGGAGAGGCTGTGTCTCAATTTCCCTTGTGAATGAGGTCCTATCTCCGTAGAGCCCACGCTGGTCCGGAACTCTAGGTCGTGCTTCCAACTGTCGGACCCTTTGGAGGAGCTCCTCTACTTGGGGGTCTCGGAGCTCGTATCTCCTCCTGTGATCATGACTTGGAGCCGGATGTTCAGGGTCATACCTTTCGTCTTCCTCAAATTGACCCTCATGATGATGGGATCTTACCTGCTGCCCATCCACCTCATCGACATAACAAGCTGCTGCTCGGACTCTGCCTTGGCCAACTTCTATCCGCCTGTTTCCATCTTGGCTCAGTCTTGCTACCAGGCTATCAGGACGTGCGACCTCCCTTTCGTGTTGAACAGGGTGTCTTCCGGCCCTCGAACGCGCATTAGATGAGCGAGCCGAGTCTGCAGGTCGCGAGACTTCCCTTGCTAGCCTTTCAGGTCCTCGTGCCGGTTTCGGAGGCTGGGGCACTCCCAGTGGTGCCTGAACTTCCACCCTAGCCACGTTCTGAACCTGAGCCTGTACCAACATGTTGACGGCTTCTGTGAGCTGTCTAACCGTATCTTCCAACGTTTCTTGCCTTTGCAACAACGCATTCTGCCCTTCGGCCATCGGGGCAATTGAGACCGTTTGACGGTGAGGCAGAGGAGGGATGCCTGACGCAGCCCCGAGTATCTGTCCATGGGACGGGCCTGCTACATGCGTGGTTGCGTCTTGCCCAGGCTGTAAGTTCTGTTGAGATTGGTTCATGTGACTTTCCGCCTGGTCATCATCTCCAAGGAACCTGTTTGATCTAGTCTTTGCCATATTGTCAGAATTTGATGAAGTGAGATGAAAAAGATTGCAGTCTGGGCCCTCCTTCTAGCGTCAAAATGTTGACGTTGGAATTCAGTCGACGAGTAATCAATGCCCAATACCTGCAATCAATGTGAGAAAGCACAAATACCAAGAAAAGACAAAGACAGAAACAGAGGATCAAACGAGGAACACGAAGCTTTTACGTGGTTCAGCAATTAAAGCTTATGTCCACGACTGTCCAACTCTTAATCTCTGCAGAGTGATAGTATATTATTGAGTATTGTATGTTTATGTTACAATGATTTTAATCCCTATTTATAGGGAATGAGGTGTTACAATTCTGGTTGTAGCGAATCAGGAAAAGATTCCTGAATTAATTACATTCCTTAAATAACTGGGAAAAATAAAGAAAAGAATTATAAATTAATTACACTTCCTAATATATTTAGATAATATCAGGAAATTACTATAATTATCTCGAGATAATGTTGATTTGAATTTAAATTTGAATAGATCTCCATATCTGGTGAGGAAATCATGGTTTGACTGGACAATTGTCATATTCGGAGAGAGAATCATGGTTAAATTTGGTAACTGCCTGTTTTCGGAATATACTGTACTTATTACGTATCTGAGCGAGCTGACGTGTCTTGGTGGTCTCGAGCTCGAGCTCGCTGAGAGACGAGCTGCGCAAGAGGCGAGCTGCGACCTGGCTGTGTTTTATAGGTCTGTTGCTGCCAGCTGGAAAATCCCTCTAAACGAGCTGAAAAGCTTGATGAACTTAGAGTCAATACTGGGCCTCGTCTGATGGGCTTTGACTACGTTGATCTTATTGGGCCTTCTTATCGGGTCTTAAATGGGCCTAAATTGGACTTTTACCAACCTAATTACTGAGTCCAAAAAATACGTATAACAGATTTTAAGTTAAATTGAAAGAATAAAACTATAGATCAAACTGGTTGATCTAATTCTTTATTAATGAGTTCTAGGGGTTGGGCCAGTGAACAAAAAGGATGAACCTTAAATGAGCCCAAAATAATATTTATATGGCCCATTTGTCACAAATACTTACAAAACTTTATCAATTATTATTATTATTATTTTAAAAGTATCGGTTTGTGTTTTTTAACCACACGCAAATATACAAATTGTGCAATAGTTTATATTATCAAGTGAAAAAAAATTCACCCCATGACCATAAAATTACAAAAACACCATTATGGTCTTCATCTTTAGCCTTTCTTCCTTCTCTCTTCTTTCAAAAATCTGTCACATTTCTCTCAAAAAATTTTCACTTTTTTTCCCTCCAACCAACATAAGTAAAATTCATACATAAATTGATGTTAGCCCAAAACTTTATGAAAAACAAGTTCATTGACTTTGTGAAGTGTTGGTGATTTTCGAAGTTGGAGAATAAATCAAGTAACACCACTATTTTTGCTAAATTTGCGTAGAATACTTACTTTAATTGAACTGACATATGAGCAGTTGCCATGGCTTTGGGTATTTTTTGTGTTGTGAAGTCTTTTGACTTCTATTTTTTAGGGTATTTTTTAAGCTAGCATATTATAGTTACCATAAAACTTAGGCAGTAATTCTTTTGAGCTACCATGATTGGAGTTTGGTATGATGTAGTTATATTCATAACCAACCCCAATCATCATAGCAAGAATATTACTTATTATTTTGGTATTTTGGGAATAATATGAACTTATTATGATTGTTGATTTTATTGTTGGATGTTAGCTGAATAGATATTACATCACATTGCTTGTTGAAACACTACCACAATTCATTGCATTTTCATTACAGCTAACATTGGATTTTCATTATAGCTAGTAAAAACACTACCATAGAAATGCCAAAAAAAAAAAAATCAAATTTTATTAAGATCATAAGCCTAAAACCATTTTGTACAGCTTTCAAGTTCTGCATTCTACTATTTAGTGTTTCTACATTTTGTACTTTTGCATGTATAGCTTCAAGCTTATGAATTTTTGCATTTATAACTTTGATCTCATCTTCAATAAACTTGGATCTAGGATTTTGCTCAAAACTTTGAATTTGTATGTCTTTTGAGTTGAAGTATATAGAATCTAGCTCCCAAAATGAGTTGAAATTACACTTCGTAGTATCACACATGAATTAGAGCTTGTTTGGATTATTTGCTAACTCTAAAATTTTCACTATTGCCTTCCTTTCACAATAGCATTTTTTATTTTTATTTTTAATATTACACCGTTGATGTTGTTTGATGAGCTTGCGACAGTCCTTCCATTTTTTATATTGCTTGAACGTGTGTGCGGATGAAATGAAGAGTTGGTTGTTCAAAAGTTTCTAGTTGTATTTTTTGAGCAACAGTGGTGAAAGGGTGACCATGACAAATCCATCCATTTTATAAGGTTGGTGAGGTGTTGGAGTCGTTGGAGATACAATGATCACACTTTTAAAGAGCATGTTGGTCTTTTGTTATCATTTTTGTTTTTAGATGTGTATTAGGGTATTATGGTCTATTAATTGGTTTAAATTTGGTTTACAACTATTTTATTTCATTAGTTTTTGAATTAAGCTTCGTATGAACTTTTTACAATTTTGGATGAAAAATCCTAATTTTTTTGAATGGATCCCTAACCGTAGAGGGTGGTTCATCTCATTAAAAAAAAAAAAAAAAAAAGGCGTTAACCGACTTTCCAAGGGGATTTTCATATCATCCTTTTAATTTATTACTTGCATTGTGCTTTCCTAAAATACATCATCATCTTCACCATTCTCCTTCGCTGCTTTCCCTTGCACCTTTGGTGTATATATTTAGTATATATACCCTGACAATTTGTTTTAGTTTCAAACCTTTGACAAGATTATATACAGTCCTCTTCCATCAGGACCATGGATTTCTTTCTTTGAAACTGAACAATGGTTAAACTTAGTGAACTCGTTTTCTCGTGGTTCTTATTTGATCCTTCTATTTTATTTCTTTCCTCAAAAATGACTTAGTTTCTTTTCTCTTGATTGATATGTAGTAGTATATGAGGAGTGGGAGAGGGAGAGACAGAGAGATGATAGCCAGGAGTGGTAAGAAAGAAGATGAAATAGAGTAGTAAAGATGCATTATTTAAGGGCTATTTGCTATGGCTTCCGGAAAAGCTTTTGGGAATGGAAGTTGCTTGTGGGAGTGTTTGAGTGTTCTTTCAAAATAGCTTTTGATTTTGGAAAGAGCTTCCAAGTGAAGCCGATAAGATTAGCTTTTCCCAAAAGAGTTTTGGAAGAAAAAAAGGGATGCCAAAATGGTTTAATGAATCTTTTATAATACCAATTTTACCCATCAAACTATAAATATCAAAATAAAATTTCCATTTATATCCTTCCATGCGTCTTCTTGCCCGATCTTGTTCTTCTTCTTTCTTACCAAATGTTGTTGGAGAAATCATGGGGTTCGCTTGAATCAATCTCCTACTAGCTTTATATCTTCGCTCGACACCGTGATTCCTAACTAGTAAGCTCCTCTAGATTAATAGTGTATGATGTCGGGTATCAGTGGCCAATTTTTTTTTTTTTTTTTTTTTTTTTGAGTAAAAACAAATATATTGCTCTGTGCTTCACAAGTATACAAGCAACTGGACAACATTTACTAACCCCTATACGGAAGCCAATTTTCAACAGCTAATCAGTTATACAGGTAGCTTCAGAAAAGACCTATTCACAAATGCTATCTTAGCTGCTAAACTAACTATTTATGCCAAAAGACTTCTTCCAGCAATCTAACCAAGCTTACTACCAAGTGCTGGATAGTAGTACAAGACCCCAAATAACCCATTTTTCATTATGTAATGCTTCACTGGTAGCACTATTTACAACCAAAATACATTTACAAAGCCAACTACATTGACCAAGCATTACACAATGTGTTCTCATTCCAAGTACCCTCTATTTTCCTCTGTAAAGCCAAGGAGGCAAGGTGTTGGGCCAAACAATTCCGTGACCTCGAATTCGCCTGGCATTTTTGCACCCCAACTCTCCCTATTAAGGCTTTGATATCGTCTTTCACGATTGGTTTTTCAGAGTACCATTCAACTTTAGCTTCGATGTCTCTTACCACAGTGGCCTTGTTCACCTCCACCACATATTTCATGTACAGCAAACGAGCAAAATTTAAGTCAGACCTTACTGTTATAAGATCCCCCATTTCTGGGGAGAAGTCCCATTGATTGGCGTTGCTGCTGCTGCACACACTCATCCTCTCCAGATGCTAAAAGTCACCCTTACCCCAGCATAATTTACACCTGATTTTACAACTGCTTTAGCCTTCATCATAAAGCACTGTTGTTGCACATTATGGATCGGCTGAGTGTTCTGAGTTGCTGATATCTAACCTGACATAGAGAGGGACTTATCTGCCTTGACAAACTCCCGTTGCAGCCTTTCAACCCACTCCAATAAATCTGTTTCACTCGTTCTGGTGGACTACTGAGTTTCGATTTGTCCAAAGGCCCCACAAAATCATACAAAACAGCTCCAGCTGAGGTTTGATCACCACTGTTGTCACTGCACAAACTACCTTCAACACCGGTTGATTTCTTTTCGGTTCGAAAAGGGATCAGAAGGGGGACCATTTCCACTAGTGGCCGATATTAATAGTGTCATTTACTTCAATTGATATTGTGCTTTAAATTTGGTACTTAGTAAGATGTTAGACAATATAAAAATTGTCCAATTGCTTGTAACAAGAAAAGAAGTAATTCAGTGATATCATGGAATTTCTGGTTGTAGCCTCATAACGATACAATTAAGGCATAATTGTGATACATACATGTCCACTTTTAAGTCAACATGAACCTGGATTATGAATAGACCACCTAATTGTTATATGGTAGGAGTGAATTCTTGTGTGGATGATTTTTCAAAACAAACTTAAAAGATCAGGGCCAAATGAACTTGATTTCAGTTATAGGCTGATGATATAGATCCCGAGATTAATTCTAAATTCAAATAGGAGATTAACATTTCAATTTTTTTTTGGATTATTATATTGACCAAGTGAGTGGAATGTTACATAGTTGTGATGTAACTTCAGTTCCATACGTTCCAAATAGATGTTTATGTTTAATTCTATGTCAAGTGCCCCTTTTTCTATTATTAACCTTTTAAGGCCTGCCACTTCAAATAAGGGCCAACAAGTAGCAAAAGCATACTTCTTGCAGAAGAAAGAAAACGGTAATTTGGGAATTACCATTTTCATAGTGAAAATTGGTAATATGAGGAAAATTTGTTGGCCATATTCAACTAAACAGAAAGTTGTTGGAAATTGGGGAATTAGATGCATGTTGAGATGCTTATGATGCAAATTCATAGTGGATGAAAGTCGATTTCTAAGACGTCTTTTAGAGTTGCTTGTTAGATTTTTTTTTTTAAAATAACTTATTTGTTGTTCAATTTTCTTTTATAAATTGGGATATTTCTTCAAAAATCGGAAGTGATTGAAACCATGTATGTGTTGGAGGCTAGCGGGTTGTTGACTTCTTGATTGTACCCTAATTCTTTATTGAACTTGCTCTGTATTGAATGAGTTATATTGTTTGCAATTAGGTTTGGCCAGACATGTTGAAGAGTAATCCAGGCAAAGGTTCAAGGATCTGTGCCTACTATTGACTTTGTGTTCTGACTGGCATGTTAAAACTATAAAACTACATGTTGGCCTTCTGATGAGGACATTATACCTTGCTTGAGTTCCGAAGAGGATGGAGCCAATGAAATGAAGCATTCTTTATAGTTACTTCTCCAAATTATATGAGAATTGTAACTGAATAAGAGTAGCAATGCTACATTTGTTAATGGTGTTTCTCATGTATACAGTGTTACCGAATATTGATGTCCAATGTTTGCCAAAAGAGCTTAAGGATCTTGTCTTTAGCATCATTTGTGAGATTTTTTAGACAACCAAAAGAATTTAAACAATAACTTGTATTTTGTACAATTATGTCTAGGTGACTCTCAATAATACCATGATTAAATAGAGAATTTGAATATCTTATTCACATTCTTTTAGTTGGTAGGTGCTAGATTTGTGGGAACAAATTTTAACAACTAATTTTGTGCTAGAAGATGAAAGAATTATATATTAATTTAACATTAGGTGAAAATGAGATAGGTGTTGTTCGTTATAGAATTGCAAGAGAATTAATTCTTAGATAAATTATTTTTTACCTTTATCATTACAATTTCATATAAAATTGTTGACATAATTTATACGAATTATTATGCATGAATGTATGTATAATTTCAATTTAATTTTGATTATTTAATTTGTTTTAATAACCAATGTTTAGGTAAATATATTTGAAAAATAAGTTACATATATGTTTATAGAGCAAATTGCTCAATTATTTATAAAGAACATAAATACAATATTTAGGTTATAATTTGAAATGTTTCTTTCTTCTTCTTTCTTTCTTTCTTTCTTTTCTTTTTTTTTTGAAAATATAATTTGAAATGTTTCAAATAAACACATTCAAAAGTTGCTCTAGAAGGACATAAAAATCGTATCATGATTAAAAGAAATTTCAGTAATATTCTAACCAAACAATTTCAAAAACTTTTTTAAATTTAAAAGTTATTGTGAAATGTATAATCAAAACAATATATGAAAAAACCTGCATTTTTATTTCTCTTCCTTTACTATTAAAAACAAAAAACAAAAGTTATCACAAATGAGACTAAACCACTTTAGTTAGTTGCTTTTCAAAATCTAATTTTCATGTGTTTATCTTTCACTTCACTTCATCTTGCAATTATAATAAATTGAACTTTAAAAAAAAAAAAAAAATAGATGATTATCATTTTGCTAAGATTTTATTTTATCAATAATTTTTATTTGACTTGATAATCTAGTTGATGAAATTTAAATTTTAAACTCTTATTTATTACTTCAAAATTTTCAATTTATAATCAATTATTTAATTTTTTATGTAACCATTGTTTTATTTATATAACTTTTCATTATCAGATTAAATTAGCACTATTTACATCATGGTTTAAATATAAATTTATATAGAAAATTTGGAAGATTTGATATTATTTATCAAATTTTCACATCTATATTATACATATAGATATGATTTTTATATAATATTTAAATTATAAATTTTTAATTACGATTAAATTGATTTGATATTAAAAAGTCATTATTTAGTTTGACTGAGAATTAAGTAAGAATAAGTACAAGTGGTAATTTTTTTTTTTTTTTATTTTTTGAGATAAGTACACTGCTTGTAAGAAAAGAAATATTTATACATGGAGAAATTGTAAGGTTTTTGGACAACCTGACTTTATTCATTTAAAATTAGTTATCGATCCCGCCACCCTCTCAGCTCGCACTCTCACTCAGTCGCTGCTTGGCTGCTGCTTTTGCTGGTGAGTCAACTGGGTCAATGTATTGACTAAATGGGTGAGTCATTTCAGTTGAATGTATTTCGTTAATCGCCGATCTGCTGTGTTTCGCTGTTCATCGTCGCCGCCGGACCTTCAAGGCTTCGAAAGCTTCGCTGATCTTTGGTTAGTTTTGTTCATCTCTCATTTTATTTTAGTTTTACATAAAAACAAAAACATGAGTTAAAGAGTTCACAAAAACAATAACAATTCATTTCTTTGGTCGGAGTCTGGTGTTCGAGTTTTCAGAGCATTGGCTCAGATTGTATCTCTTCTTTGTTTTACCTGCAGCAACGGTGTTTCAACGAAATGTCGGTTCCTGGAAAAAAAATCCCATTAGACTTGTTCTTGATTCTTCACTTTATTTTATTTTTATCTTACATAATTTAATGTTGATTTTTGTTGCTGTGACTTTTAGCTTTATCCAATCAGAAGAACAAGCTTCTAATCGTAAATGTTTTCGCAGAATGTTATTGTGAATTTTTCTCACTCTTCTTTTTGATTTTCCATTGATGGCTAGCTCATAGCTTTTTATCTATCAACTCTTGATCTGTTTGGTTGCCTAGAGAACCACTGGAAAAATCGTTGAGGCCCAAAACCGAGGAATTGAGCCGAACCGAACATATCCTTATTTTTAGATGTTCTGTTCTGTCTTTCGAGAACTGAATGTTTCCCTTGGGAATCGAACCGAACACCCAAGTGCCTAGCATTTAGCTTATTGATCTTGTTGAGTCCTCATCTAAAGAAATGTGTGTCTGTCTTCCTCTTCATCCAGCCAGCTGACACTCTTACTCGCTGCTTGGCTGCTGCTCCTGCTGGTGAGTCAACTGGGTCAATGCATTGACTAAATGGGTTTTCTCGGGTGAGTCGTTTCGGTTGACTGTATTGAGTAGCACTGGATGAAGCTTTTTCTTGCTTTTCTTGTCTTCAACTTGCAATATAATAGATGGGAATGAGTTATTATTGTCAATGTTATTCTCTTTTTGAAGCTGTACTAGGAATGTTTTGTTAGGCTTTTTGCTATCCTATCTAGTTTACCAATGTGTATTTTAGTTATATATATATGTATATATGTATGTGTGAAATTTATAATTACCATATTGTCTTGACAGTATATGTGACATTTATATTTACCATATTGTCTTGACAGCACATTATCTGATGTAGTGGTGGTTCTCCTTTGAGCTCTGCAATTGGTAGTGGTGGTTGTTCACAAAAGGTTGTGAACTACATTTTCTGATGTAGTGTTGTATGGTGTGCCTCCCATTTGTTCCATTCCTTCAGAATCAGTTTGTGGGGTTGTTAGTTTTTTGTCATTTGGAGGCTCTACTGAAAGAATTGCGCGCTTATTTGAAAGGTATGGCCAAGGATGCTTTAAGTGTTAGTTTATTAAGTGCAGACAGTTTGTCAGGCTCTGGTCATGATGACGGTGACTCCATAGGAAATGTTTTTATTTGGGGTGAAGGTACTGATGATGGCATTTTGGGTGGGGGGATATATAAAGTAGAAAGTACTCCTCGCTTTACGACAGATTCATATGTGCCTAAGGCTTTGGAGCCTGAAGTTTTACTGGATGTTCAGAATATAGCTTGTGGTGAGCGACATGCTGCTTTAGTAACCAAGAAAGGAGAGGTCTTTTCTTGGGGGGAGGAATTAGGAGGCAGACTTGGACATGGTGTAGACTCAGATGTTTCGCATCCAAAGCTTGTTGATTCTCTTAAAAACATCAACATTGAACTTGTTGCTTGTGGGGAGCACCATTCTTGTGCTGTTAGTCTATCTGGTGATCTGTACACATGGGGTGGTAGTGCTCGCAATTTTGGGATTCTTGGACATGGAAATGAAGTGAGTCTGTGGGTTCCGAAAAAGGTAAATGGACCTCTAGAGGGAATACGTGTCTCATCAGTCTCTTGTGGACCATGGCACACGGCTGTTGTAACCTCTGCAGGGCAATTGTTTACCTTTGGGGATGGAACTTTTGGCGTTCTAGGACATGGGGATCGTATAAGTGTGTCCACTCCAAGGGAAGTGGTTGCTCTTAAGGGCCTTCGTGCTGTGAGGGCAGCTTGTGGTGTGTGGCATACTGCTGCTGTCGTTGACGTCATGGTTGAGACTTCCAGATCTGGCAATCGTTCTTCAGGAAAACTTTTTACTTGGGGAGATGGAGATAAAAATCGTCTTGGACATGGTGACAAGGAAGCTAAACTGGTGCCCTGTTGTGTTGCTGCTCTTGTCGATCACGATTTCTGTCAAGTTGCCTGTGGAGCCAGCCTTACTGTTGCACTGACAACAACAGGCCATGTGTGCACAATGGGGAGCCCTGTTTATGGTCAACTTGGGAATCCTAAAGCTGATGGTAAGCTCCCTACTCGTGTAGAAGGGAAGCTCATGAAAAATTTTGTTGAAGAAATAGCTTGCGGTGCTTATCATGTTGCAGTTTTAACTGCAAGGTCTGAAGTTTACAGCTGGGGGAAAGGTGCAAATGGTCAATTAGGTCATGGAGATAATGATGATAGGAATTCCCCATCATTAATTGAAGCCTTGAAAAACAAACAAGTCAAAAAAATTGTTTGTGGCACTAATTTTACTGCAGCAATATGCCTGGTCTCTGGTTCTGATCAATCAATGTGTTCTAGATGTCAGCTTCCATTTAATTTAAAAAGGAAACGGCACAATTGTTACAATTGTGGATGTGTATACTGCCATTCATGTAGTAGTAAAAAGTCTTTAAAGGTCTCCATGGCACCAAACCCCAACAAACCTTATCGTGTCTGTGATACTTGTTTCAACAACCTTGCTGATGATTTAAGCGAAGAAGATGTTGAAAATCAATTCCAGGTATGAGCTAGTTTGTCTTGAGAACTTTCTTTCTTTCCTTTTTTGTTTTTTTTTTCTTTTTTTTAACGCATGTGTTTTTTTTCTGCTGCAATCATGTATTTGTCAACAAATTTACAAGATTATAGTCTCAAGTCACTAGTACATTAGAGAGTTCAATAGAGTCAGACCTTGGCATCTCTAATTCAGAGCATGTTTTAACGAGTAGAGGTACAAGAAGTTAGATCACTTGATATACAGATACTGATAATTAACTTAGGAGCATAAGCGGATTGTTGCGTTGTCTAGTCAAAATAGCATTTTGATCTGGTTATCTGTCCTACTGGAACTATTGCTTGATACCAACTTAAACACTTGATTTAGTTATGACATTGTAAACTGGAATTGATTTAGAGAATAATATAGTTTAGATCTAGACCAATACGTTTTTAATGAAAATATTATGTATTTTTGAAATTTAATCGAACATTAGCCAATTCTAATCAATAATTCACGAAAGTTGGCATTTATCATAAGTCATTACAGAATTTTCTAATTATCAAAAGTGAGATACTCTCTTTGTTTGGCTGTTTTTTCTTTCGTCATAATCTTGTAATTTTAATCACAGATTTTGTGCTTATCCATCTGAAGGCCAATTTGCAGTGTACTTAATTTGTTCCAGTTCAAGTAACTGACTATTTGCAACAGGCCAGCATCAAAACATCAAGGGGTGATGGAATTTCTTCTGGAGTAACTACTGAAACCAATTCTTCACCTCGTTGGACAACTTCAACCCCAGCACTTTCGGAGCTTGCATCACAACAAATTGTTGAAGATGAGGCTCAAAGGACAACTGATGCTTTAAGTGAAGAAGAAATCGAATTAAGGGCCAAGGTATAAGTTAGTTTGCCTTGAGAACTTTATTTATTGATGCATGCGTTTCTTTCTGCTACAATAATGTATTCACTTAATGAAATTTTCATTTCTTCTCTGCTGGGACAGAGTGGTGATGATTTGGGTGAAGTTAGTGAACAACAATTAACACAAAGATCGGTGAATGCCGGATCTAGTAACATGAGCCCGAGTAACCGGTCCAGAACTATGAACCAGTCCAGATCTATTAACTCCTTGTCCATAGATATCAAAGAAGAAGATAATGAAGATGATGAGCTGCGAAATCACTTTGCTTTCAAGGTCAAACTATAACATCAACTTTTTATTTACTTAAATATTTCATTTCAAAAACTCAAGTTAAAATTAAAATCAGTAACTGTTTTTGAGTGTCAATTTTACCAAAGATGTTCTTGAAATTTAATAATGTTCAAATTTCAAATCAAGCTTTTGGATTGGATGTTGATTCTGAAAATCATCTTTGAATTACCATTAAAAGTGTACTACTTTTTACAATTGTATAGTCTTAATCTTAAGTTTAACCGATAATAAACTTTTTAAACAGGTCACAGCAGATCGTGCCTTTGTCATAATAAACTTCATCATGGAGGTTCCATCAGCTGTTTTTGACCAGCTTTCTTCCATGCGGAAGCCTCAATATGCATTGGTAAGCCTGATTTTGTCATTCGTAGCCTTGCTTTTTTGCATTATTGAGCTTTTCTACAAGGGTGGACTGGAAAGAGTTGCTTGGAGGTGGAATGAGAAGATACCTTGGTTTTACTATCCATCTCCAAGTCAGAGGCCATTTGGTAATGTCATTGATTTTATTGGACTGATTTGTGGGATATTGCAGTTTATCGTTGCAACAAACACGTATGCTCTTTATCTTCAACATGCTGATAATCCCATTAAAATATCCCTTTGGCCTCTCGTCTTTGCCTCATGTTTATTAATTTGTAAATTTTTAAACAATCCCCATAAGAAAACACTTTAATTGCTAGTATTGTTTTTCCACAAAATTGGACTAGATGATTGTAGCCCCGTATGTAGTCAATACTTGCCTTGCTAAGGTTTGTTAACATGAATTGGAATGTGTCTATAATTTATTGTAATGATGGTTGTCTTGAGATTTCTCAATCATATTCAACATGGTTATTTGGGTTGATGAAATACAAAATCACTTTAGATTAATTTTCTTATAATGTTTATCATTATTATGTTATTATATATTAAAATAAATTGAGATTAGATATGATAAGGTTGGTCTAATAGTATACCGTTCACACTTATACGTCTGAAATTGTAAGTTTGAGTTATATTCGTCTCTCCTAAATCCCGGACTATTATAATTGTTAAAAAAAAGTGAAGTTAGGTTTGTCATTTCTGTATTTCATCATCATCAAATTAGCGTGTTGAAGAGTTTTTTGTAGTTTCGATGATTTCTAACTTGTTTGTATCTAATTGTTAACTTCTCAAACTATATAACATGAATGGTGACGCTTCTATAACTCTGTCAAATTTATGACCGCGTAGATATTATACACTGGCAATTATCACGAGTCTTGACTAATACGAAAAGCAAGTATAGGTAAATCATTGTGCTTGATGAGGAACGGACTTCCAAAAATTTCAAAAAGCGTTTAATGGAAAGTGAAAGGACCCTACAAGTTTTATTATTCTTCCAGCCTAAGAAATGGCTGACACTGCCACGAACAGACACAACAGCGTATGCTTGCGTCAAATATAAACAAACACACACGATGGCGTTCACTTGGAATAGACCAGAACAATGGAATGAACTTGCTGTTCGAAAAATTGATAACAATAAGAACGGGTAACAATATAAAATCAAAATTCTTGAGATTTTTCAAATTATAAAAAATTTGCAGTAGAAAAAAATTAAAATAAAATAAAAATATTGAGGTCCGTAACAACTACGGTGTTTTTAAGACAAATTCGCTACTCATCCTCTGAGTTATTCTGCGTTTGTCTCTCAAGATACAACAACACCAATCAAATCGTTTGGCGAGTTGAATTAAATCTAAGTCTCTATTACTTTAAATATTTACAATTAAAAATAGTGTTTGAGAGAAAATAAACTAAAAAACAAAATGTATTCTAAGTTGTCATTGAACAACTGAAAATGATGCAATTTATAGTCTTCATTTGGGCGGTTATAAAATTGATTTAGATAAGCCATTAAATCAATTGACGGTTACGCTTTGAGACTTTAAATTTTCATTTAATACCAAAGATTACAATTTGAATATTCAAAATTTCAATTCATGAAAATTAAAACTGTAGCTCAATTCTATAGTTAATACTTACCGTTACAATTTGAAAAATTAAATGTGCAATTTAATTTTATAGTTACACTTTTCCAAATTCAATTGTTGCATTTATGATACTTAATTTTGATAATTAAATCTTCGATTCAATTTCCATTCATCCAAGTACTATTTTTTCCATGAATTCATCTTGATTCATCTTAATCAAGATCTCTAACCTAATAAAAATGGGTAATTGAAATGGTTATTTATCCTATTTTTCCAGCACTTGCAAAATGGGAAGTGAAAATGTTCAAGAGTATTCGGTATGAAACCCTAATGCATTCAAGTAAAGACAACTTCTTTCATAAAATCCTACTACCTTCCCATTAGATATTGCTGGAGAGCTAAAAAATATCCCAATTTTTTTCCAACTGGTCCATAGTTTCCTACGTTTGGATAGAAGGTTATAGAGCGCATGGTGTCAAAACAACCGTTTTCCTCTGCAAGCCCATAGAACCTCCAAATAACAATTTAACTAAACCTAATAATTCAAATTCCACACAAACGATTAATGCGTAAAATAGTACTTTTTTAGTGCAAAAGTTTGAATTTGAATTATATTTTTGTTTCTATGCAAATATTATTACATTGTTGTTTAGTACCACCATTAACGGTTTTGATCTAGTTAATGACTTTCAATAGAATCGTGAAGTTTATGGAAACATAATAAAATTCAAATAGATATTAATCCCTTCAATGAATTTAATGGTAGACAATCAAGATCAGATTGAATATTAACATACAAACAATTTAGACCTCAAAATTTTCATTATTACAATTATCCATAAAAAGAAAGTGTGTTTTATTTATCAGAAAACTAACAATTAAACTCTTGCACCATTTCAGTAACACAAGTTAATTTTATAACCATATACTCGAATGAGAGAGCCACGTTATTATTTTGTTCTCCTTACTCTGTATGTATATAAAATTGACACCTTCTCCACCGTGCTTTTTCGCCTCTGTTGACTAGTCGTCGATGCTCTGATATTGAGTCACTATTGAATGAATTATTCCAGTTCGTACGTTCACATCAGTTTGCTTAATAGCAGGAAAAATGCCATCATCCCAAGGATGATCAATATTTCCTCCCCATTGCCTGTAAATCGTGGCATGTCCATGTTCATCATCACCCCAACGTTAACCTATCAATAAATCGTATGGCTTAAAGATTCAGTACTAGCTAGCCTTCAACAATTGCCATATATATTAGTAAATTTTTGTACAAGAAGTCATAAGAATTTAACCTTAGGTATCGCGATTTGTACTTTGCTTGGAGGACTGAACAAGTCTAGAGATTTTTTTTGCATAGACCCCAATGGAAGGAACCAAAGTGCCAACGCGTCCATAAAATCCAACGATAACACCTTCCTTCATGGAAAAGGTAAAAGGAGTGCCATCCGTCAGATCGAAGGTCCATATTTTGTTTTATTTGTAGTAACACATGAAGATTGGACAGCATAGCTTGTCTCGTAGGAAGCAAAGGTGCTGCTAATTGACGTCAAATGTTCATTTGGCCAGTTGATTGAAATCTACATATATATGTCACAACTTTTATATGAAATATATGGTGTGTTTATTTCACGGAGGGAATGAGAATGAAAAATGAAAATGATTGTTGATATTCGCTTATACTAAAATTATTCCATAATAGGAATGAAATTGTGAATTTCACATGAATTTGGGATTGTGGAATGAAAATCTCATTTCTCTCATCCCATTTGGGAATCTTATTCTCATTCTCTTTCAATTATTAAAAAGACTTTTATAGCCCTTGTTAAAAAAAGAAAAACATTTTTTTTTTTTTTTTTTACATATGTTAAAATTTTAGAAACAAATTCTTTATTTATAATTCATGCATGATATAGAAACTCCTACATTGATAACTAATACATATGTCAAAGTATACATTTGTTCACTTCCATCAAATGAACTTATAGGAAACGACTTGTTATACAATATAGATATACAATATGTTTACAATAATATAATAAGGATTTTTTTGGGGGGGTTTTCTTTCATAAATGACCATTTTTTTAGGTCCAAATTGAACGCTAACCCTTTTCTTGGAAGAATTATTATTTTCAAATAAAAATACACTTAGTAAAAATATGAAATCTTAAATAAGTGTTACTTTTGAACTTTAGCTTCAAAAAGGAGGTTATTTTAGCAATTCTCTCTCTCTTTATTATTATTATTTTTTAAAGCCTATTATGACAAGTTACATAATAAAAAGAAGATACTATATCTTAAATATAATTTTGTAAAAAGATACACAATACTTTTTGTAATTTGCAAAATCTCAATGGTTACATTATTATTAATATTTTTTTACAAAAAAAAAAAAAAAAAAAAGCTATGAAGTACATAATTTTAATCAAGGACATTTTTGAACTTATAATTAATTCATTTCAATTCCAAAGCAATATAATTAGCAAAATGGAAATACTACTGATTTTGATTCTGATTCTGATTTTTGTCATTGAAGTAAACAACTTATCTTGATTTCAATATATCATTCTGATTCCAAGTCATTTCGATTCTAAATCATTTCGATTCTCATTTCGATTCCCATAATTAAAGTAAATGCACCATTAATGTGATAATCAATATCTCATTCAAAGAAAGAAAAAACACTTAATTACCTTGGTTGTACCTCCACCATCTCCACCAAAATTCTTTAAAGTCTCGACTATGCCATTTTCAACTACCTTTTGTAAGAGGTTGAATCAATGAACCATCCGTGACCAATTATGAACTCTGAAATCCCAACATTTGGCTTGTAGCTCTACTACGTCCCTCCTTGTCCACCCCATGGCCCTTCCTTAGTAGGGTTATCCCAGTGATAATAACCTACCTGTAACAAAAAAAAGGGATTTCCTTGGTACGATTATCCCAATTATAAGAACCTTCTCTCTCTCTCTCTCTCTATATATATATATATATTTATATTTATATAAGCTTTTATGGTTAGTTCGTCCTAATTTTTAAATTGTTAACCTATCAGGCACTTATTGGGTTTCCAACCTCAGTGTTATTTTTAGGTGCAATAATATCTTTGTTATTTTATTTTATTTATTTATGTTCATTTTATTTTTCTTTTTTGCTTATAATATTAACATTGTTGTCAAATTTCGTTTAATTCACTGAATTTCACATTAATTATCGTTTTTACAGTAATTCGAGTGTTGATTGATTTTTGACTTCAACAAGTTTTTTTGTTGAAGAAAACTTATTAGGAAATCAAAATGACTTTTCAAGGTTTGTCATCATATTTCTATTATGTATTTTATTTAAACGTTTAAAAGAATTAAATCATTGATTTATATTGTTTAGAAAATCCTAGGTGTGTTAGCATCGGATTTTGATGTTGTTTAATGGATTTTAGATACACCTAGACTGACCAGTGCTTCCATTGAAAATAATAAATTGTGCATGTGTTAAATTTTGATATTATTACTATACAATATGTAAATTAGACTTCTTGACCTTTCAATAGAATCTGGTTACATGAAATTATCACATATCTATAATTTTTTTTATAGATTTTTATTTTGAGAAAAGGGTGCTGAAATTATATAAGGTTAGAATATAGTCTTGTTATGAAATATTGTTTGTCAAATTTCATAACAAATTATTGCCACAATAATCAATCAATTTTTTTAAAAACATTTGCCAAACTCCACAAAAGGAAGTAAATTAGATTATGCTATAACTAATACGATAATTTAACCAAATGGGTTTTAGGACTCAAACCATTCACCATTTGGGAATCCAAAACCCGGAAGCTGAGGCCTTTTCAGATCAAACCATTGAGTTTGTATCACAGTCAGGGGACGATCACGGATAGAAAGTCCCCTCAGTTCACAATGCAAAACCCATACTCATTTGTCTTGATTTGGTTGTGTTTTGATGCAGAGAGAAGGGAAATTTAGTTCCTATTCCACTACTCTACATAGGTGGAACTCAACATATTTGATACTTGAGGTTACTTTGATGTACAAAAATGTTTATATTCATTTACAACAACGTGATAATTAATATAAGAATCTATCTAGTGAATCAAGGTGGGAGTTAGCAAGAGTAATATTGTGTGATCATTTAAGGCTTCTAATAAGTTGACCACTTTATTTTCAGAACCAAATGATCCCCAGCCGTTAACATGTTCCTTCCCATGATCTGAGAAATTAGATTGGCATTAACATATTGGATTTGAGATTGATGTGATTACATTGATGATAACCATGTAAGGATAGCTTCCAGCTACAACTCGAGTAGTTGCCACAATCAGCAACAACAATAGCAACATCTGCAGCTAAACACTGTGTCGTGATCAAGCTGTAACAAGTCTTGCATACTTGAGTCAAGCTGATGATTAGTTTCAGCAGAGGTGGTAGTTAGTAGAGTTAATTAATAGGTGTATGGCTGAGATTTCTATGGATCAAATTTTGATAAGATTCAAGGGTTGTAATCATGTTTTAGTTGCTTATATAAAGGCTTTAGATCTGTAATTTGTTTAATCAAGGAAAAAGCAATAGAAAAATAATTTTTTCTTCTTCAATTCTGCCATTAAAAATAGAGCATCAAACTCTTCTTTGAGTTAGTTTCATCATTCTCAGATTCTTCTAGAATCTTTCATGGTATCAGAGCCCTTGACCAACGTCAAGAATGTCTTTTGATTCTCAATCATCTTCTATGCTCCAAACACATCAAGATCTCTCGATCGCTTCGGCCATGGATTTCTAGTCACTAGTGAAAACATTAAACTTCAATCTACTAATTAAACTTCACAAGATCAACTATGTCAACTGGAAGGCTCAAGTAACAGCTGCAATTAGAGCCTTGGAGTTAGAGGATTTCATCACTGAAGCCAAGCGAGTTCCTAATTAATTTGTTGAAGAATTTGGTGTCACAAACCATGTTACTGCTAACCTTGCAAATTTAGCTATAAATTCAGAGTACAAAAGGAAGGAGAAACTCACAGTTGGTAATGATAACAAGTTGTCTATTTTACATATAGGAAATGCAATTATACATACTAATACTAGGCCTATAAAGTCATTACATCTAAATCAGATATTGCATGTTCCTAGTATTACAAAGAACTTGTTAAGTATATCTAAGCTAACAAAGGATAATGATGTAATTGTTAAATTTGATGGAGATTGTTGTGTGTTTAAGGACAAGAGAATAGGGATGGTTTTGTTCAAGGGAGTCAACAAGGATGGACTCTACAGTCTTGATTTTCCAGCTTCTTATCAACACTGCAAGTAAGCAAATAGGTTCACATGGCACTTCAACAAAATCGTTTGGTTTGATTTCTGCTAATGCTGATGTTTCTTACAATAATTCTGTAAATAGTCTCAATAAGTCTGAGAGTTCATTAGATGGCTCATCAAACACTAAGCTTGTGAATAGGAATAAGTTTGATACTCAGCTAGTTGCCAAGACCAACTCAAGCCTCTGGCATGCTAAGCTTGGCCACCTAGCTCAGCCAGTACTTCAGAAAGTTTTAAATAGTTTGCATTTCAGCACACATGTAAGTGGTATCTCATTTTGTGATTCATGTAAGATGGGAAAGCTACACAGGCTACCTTTTGTTAAACATGAGGTTTTTGTAAATGAAGAGTTGATATATACAGATATTTAGGGTCCATCTTCTTTTGTTGCTACAAATGGCTGCAAATATTACATAGTGTTTGTGGATGCTTGGATAAGATTTACTTGGTTTTATCATTTAAAGTTAAAGTCAAAAGCTTTACAAACCTTTATTCATTTTAAGAAAGAAGTAGAACTACAATTTAGGAAGAAAATAAAGGCATTACATTCGGATATGGGAGAAGAATTCATTGCATTTATACCCTATCTAAAAGAGCAAGGTATTCAAACCAGATTTTCATGTCCCCACACACATCAATAAAATGGAGTGTCTAAACGAAAACACAGACACATTATGGAGACAGAGCTTACACTGCTCGCACATGCTAAAATGCCTTTGAAATTTTAGGTGGAAGCTTTTTCAATAGTTGTTTTTGTCATCAACATCTACCCTTACCAGTCATTGGCATGATTTCACCATTTGAGAGGTTGTTTAACAAGAAACCAAATTATGTTTTCATGAAGACATTTGGTTGTAGCTGCTTCCCTTACTTAAGCTACTACTCTCATCACAAGTTAGATTTTCACACTACTAAATGTCTTTTTATAGGTTACAGTCCACTTCACAAAGGTTATAAGTGTTGTCGTCCATCAGGCAAGGTTTATATTTCGAGACATGTTGAGTCTAATGAGCTTGAGTTTCCATATGCTCAATTATTTTTTGCTCAAACTAACTCTACTCAGGCTTCGTAGTCCTCTAGCTTGCCTATTTCAATGCTATAGCTAGCCTCATTTCATAAGACAAGTTCTAATCCTCATTCAACATCGGTTTCTGTACCAACTACAAATGAATATGTCACTGCTAATTCCAGCATTTCAGCTACTTTAGTAAGGCCTACAACCAATACTTCTATTCCATTAGTAGTAGATCTTACTAATCCTAGTGTCATGAAACCATCTCATATATATTTAGTCAATCAAGCACCTACCATAGGAGTCAAGTTTGGTCATCCCATGATGACAAGGTCTAAAACTGGCTCCTTACCACCTAAGGCATTAACCATGCATACTACTTCAGCTAATGTAAAACCAACTTCAATTAAAGAAGCACTAAGTAGACCTCAGTGGTTTCAAGCTATGAGAGATGAGTACAGTGCATTGATGAAGAACAACATTTGGAATCTTGTCCCTTTTTCACCAAACATAAATGTGCTTGGAAATAAATGGGTATTTAGGACTAAATATAACCCAGATGGTAGTATCCTCAAGCATAAAGCAAGGTTGGTGGCAAAAGGGTTTCATTAAACTCCTGGTTTGGACTTCTTTGACACCTATAAACCTGTGGTAAAGGCTTCTACAATCAGGATCATTTTCACTCTTGTAGTTTCTCAAGGATGGGATATTCAACAAGTTGATGTAAATAATGCATTCCTAAATGGAGACCTTGAAGAACAAGTGTTTATGTAGCATTCTGAAGGATTTGAAGATACCAAGCAACCCAATCTTGTTTGTAAGCTCAACAAGGCTTTATATGGGTTAAAACAAGCTCTAGAGCTTGGTTTCATAAACTCAGAACAGCTTTGTTACAATGGGGGTTCGTTAACTCAAAGTTTGATGTATTATTGTTCTACAAGCATCACAACTCTCATGTCATTCTTCTACTCATTTATGTTGATGAAATACTTGTCACAGGTGATGATGCTTCTTTAATTCACAAGGTTATCTCTAATTTTAACAACACTTTTGCATTGAAAACACTTGGATCAGTAAACTATTTCCTTGGCTTTAAAGCCTTCAAAGATTCATCTGGTTTGTATCTTACACAAACCAAATATATTCAAGATCTTTTATCTAAAACTGGTATGTCATCAAGTAAACCTTGTTCCTCACCAACAGGCACTAGCTCTAAGTTATCCTTACATGATAGAGAACCATTCTCAGATCGGACATTATATAGAAGTGTGATTGGTGCATTGCAATATCTCACACATACAAGACCCGACATTAGCTTCATTGTCAACAAGCTAAGTCAGTTTTTGGTTGCTCCTACTATATCGCATTGGCAAGCTTGCAAAAGGGTCTTACGATATCTCAAAGGCACAATAGGATATGGTGTGTTATTCAAGCCTTTTTCTCATCTTCGATTGCAAGCCTTTTGTGATATAGATTGGGCAAGTTCAATAGACGATAGGAAATCAACAAGTGGCTGTTGTGTTTTTCTAGGAGAAAATATCATTGCATAGAGCTTTAAAAAGCAAACGGTGGTTGCTAGATCAAGCACTAAAGCAAAATATCGATCTCTTTCTTAAACCTCTTCTGAACTGATTTGGCTTCAATCATTGCTTCAAGAAATTGGCTTTCCAATTCTCCACTGTCCTGTTCTTTGGCGTGACAACACCAGAGCTTAAGCATCAGCTAAAAATCCAGTGTTTCACGCACGAAGGAAGCATATTGAAGTAGATGTCCACTTTATGCATGACAGGGTAGCTGCAGAACAACTTAAGGTCCAATATCTTTCCACTACTGATCAATTAGTTGATTTGTTTACTAAGGCATTATGTTCCACTATTGCTAGATTTTGGGAGTTATGTTCCAAACTGAACTTGGTTCAAGCTCCCCAGTTCAATTTGAGGAGGGATGTAAGGATAGCTTCCAGCTACAGCTCGAGTAGTTGCCACAATCAGCAACAACAACAACATCTACAGCTGAACACATGTCGTGATCAAGCTGTAACAAGTCTTGCATACTTGAGAGTCAAGCTGATGATTAGTTTTAGCAGAGGTGGCAGTTAGTTAGAGTTAATTAATAGGTGTATGATTGAGATTTCTTTGGATCAAATTTTGTTAAGATTCAAGGGCTGTGATCATGTTTTACTTGCATATAAAAAGGCTTTAGATCTGTAATCTGTTTAATCAAGGAAAAAGCAATTGAAAAATTATTTTTTTTTCTTCAATTCTGCCATTAAAAACAAAGCACCAAGCTCTTCTTTGAGTTAGTTTCATCATTCTCAGATTCTTCTAGAATCTTTCAAACCATACGATACCCAAGTTCAAAAAATATTAGGATAAAATTCATAGAGCTATTGTTGTGGCGGTTATGTTAGATTCTTAGTATATATGAAATGGACTTGGTAAGCTACTAATTTACTAAGATGTATGGGAAGTCTACTTGGGAAATATGCATGGGTGCTATTGAAGCTTCTACTTAGATATTCACCTCGATTTATACCCTAATGCATTACCATCTAGATCAAGCATGGACCAATCCCCCTCCACATCAACCTTGAAGGGGGATTTAATTTCAATTGAATTTGTGAATTGGGTTGGGGTGTGTTGAAGAACAATTATGGATTGAGAGTGGACATATCAATAAGCAAATGCAACCAGTTTTCAATAGAAAACGAACCTCAACAGTAAAAATGGTTTCAGTAACAACATCAACTCTGTCATTCAATCTCTGCCTTTTGACTGATTATTATTTAATTAATGATCATGTCATTAAATATAACAAAAAATTAATCAATGTGAATTATGAAAAGAATAAACGTCCTAAAATAAGACAATTAAAAATAATAATAATAATGATTACCTCATGGAATAAAGAAAAGTTTGTTAGGTAGTATGTTTCAACATGGACAATCAATAATTTCCACACATCATTGCATGTACATGATTGTGATATTTTTTGCATTGTATCGTTAATTTAATGAAGGATTTACTTTATTTTGAAATGTTGAAAAACAAGTATCCTCATTTTTGAAAAAAAAAAAAAAAAAAAAATCTAGAACTACAATGTTGATATCTATTATCACTTTATAAAAAGCCTCTTGGCTTCAAGAATTGTAGCCCATTTAAATTTGTAATGCAAGTGAAAGACAATTATGTCCTAGTGTATTCCAAAATTACTTATGAAAGTGGGTAGGCTGTATTTAGAGAAGGGTATATATGTAATGTAAAAAGTCATTTTTCTTTTATAATATGTCAAACATTAAAAAGATTTTGTAATTGTACCCGTAGTAGATTATAAAATTATATCAAATATACATGTAACAAATAACATAAAAGGATAAATATATCAATTCATTTGTAAAGTTACGAATTTTCTTGCAATTTAACCTTGTACCTTTATGTAATTTGCGATTTTGGAAAGAGAAATAGCTTGATAAATGATTATATAGACAAAGAAGAGTTGGCGGCTTGGTGCACGACTTGGAGTTGGCGCCTACTTCGCAACCAATCAAAAGGCCTGCAAGGCTTGCAGTGGGTCACCTACTCTAACAATTAAAAAAAATAAAAAATAAAATAGAAAAGTAAGGTATAGTATGATGATTGTTTAATTTTATCGCCATGTTAATTCCATAAAATCTGACAAATTTAAAGTGAGATAAAAACTAGGATATCTAATATATAGTATTAATAAATCTGCATTACATTTATGTTCTCTTAATATTGTTTTAAGGACAAAACAATACAATAATTTTATCTTAAGTATTTGTATGCAAATGAGTTTTTCTTCTTTCTTTTCTTTCTTTTCTTCTTCTTTTTTTTTTTTTTTTTTTTTTGAAAAATTGTTATATGGTTAAATGATGAGATAAAACCAACATCATAAAGTTCGTAAAAAAAAAAAAAAAAAGAATTAGAAAATAAAAGTCATGATCTTTGAATGAAAGTTAGAAAGGAAAGATAATGCATATATATATTTTAAATAACTTCATTTTAGGTTGTTTAATTTTATAGATATGTTGTTATAAATAAAGAATTATTTTTGCGCCCATCATTTAAAATTATATTATGTCAAAGCAATATAATTATATAACATAGGACAAAACAATCTATAAGCTGATTTAACACTAAACATCCGATCTTCACATATTGATGTTATGGGTTTAAATGCATTACTCTTTGGTAAATTTTAAATTTATACTAAAATGAAAATAAAACGACTATTTGTAATAAGTTGATTCAAGATGGATATAGTCCCATTCACAAACCAGCATGATTAAAAACAATAAAAATTTCCAAAGAACAAACAAAGCACATTCTTTAAAGAATCAATACTATTTACAGGAACATGAAAGCATAACTTGTAACACACAATTTGCGAAGAAGCCAATATCATAATTTGAGTTAAACTGAAATTTTAATTAAAATTTTCAATAAATATACAAATAAATAAATCTACAATCTTTGAATTGTAAAACGAAGAAAAAAATCTAAAATCAAGTCATTAAGAAATTTATTTCATTTGTATTACGTAAATGAAATAGTAGTTTTAAAGTTAGTTATATATACGCGTAAGTTATGAAATATGTTTATATGAATGCTATGTTTTGAAATTTATGTAAAAATATGATATCACAGGATATGTTTTAACTCTGTTTATTTCTATTCATATACTGCTAGTAGGCATTTATATGACTTTTATGTGAAACCCTATATGATATTTGATTTGTTATATGTGTGAAAGACTGACAATACATATGAAGGTTTTCCAAAGTACCCTAAAATTTCGTATTTGTATGTGGATGTATCAAGAGTTTTGGGAGGGAGTTTCATTGCGCATGAGTCATGACAAGGGTTTGGATTTTGTTATTGTTATTATTATTATTATTTTTAATTTATATAAACGATCGTAACATGATAAGGGTTTAGTTATGGCCTACTTTTTAGTGTCAGCGACTTTAGGAGGCAACTTTGCAATCATGAATCTAGACTCAAACTAACATTGTGTCTTTACCGAAAATAGTTTTGTTTTATTCAAAAGTTATTATTGCATAAGATACATTCATTTGTCTTTATCTTTTTTTAAAAAATAATTTTCAAAATTTAAAATATACGGCTTTAAAATCAAACATAAATTTCAAAAATCCTAAATTTGGTTTCAGTTTATTTCAAGAAACACAAGCTACAATTAGCACATTTAATTATTAGACTTAGAGAAAAAAAAAATTAATATTAATTTATCTAAAACTTTTATCTGAATTCATATCTAATGTTAGATTCATTGTCTCCCCTTGACAGCATAGTGTGGAGCCCAATCAGTGGGCTCTTCGAGCATGCGGGTGATTTGCTTTCTCGACTTTTCTGGACAACAATTGCAATGTGGAGTAGTCAGTGCTACATATGAGTCAAGACAATTATTGAAGATGTGTGGATGTACACACGTTCAAAAAGAGTCTAACCTCTAAACAATATCAACTTTTTGAATCATTCTAATTGCACGCTCATAGTGGAAAAAAACTTGGATACGATAAGAATATGCTTGAACCTTTAATCAATACATACTTTTTGAATCTTTCTAGTCGCCTGCTCATAGTGGAATAAACTTGGGTGTGGTGAGAATATGCTTGAGCTTTAATTAATATCAACTTTTTGAGTCTTTCTAATCGCATGCTCATAGCTAGTGGAAAAAACTTGGGTGCGATGAGAATATGATCATATTGGCGAAGGCAATATCTAGTTCATTAAGAGTACAAGATTCATTTTTAAAAATAATATTTCCAGATGCTATCAATCACTCAGGAAAAATTTACAAAGCTAGTGTTAAAATCAGTTAGATTTTATTACTTTATTTTCATGTCATTCGCCAATTCTGTTCTTACTGAATGTTCAAGATGTTTAATTATTATGTACACATTCACAAATGGAATTTAGATGTTAAAGACATTCAGTCAGATAAAATTTTTAAACTAATCCTATTTAAAGATCAATTTTCTACAATATTAATCAAATAAAAAAAAAATTAGTAGTACTAGTCATGAATATGGAAAGGGAAAATTTCATTAGTTATTCTGCATACTTAACCAAAAGTTTTAGCTGACCTAACTGTTTTTAAAATTGAAAAAATTAAGTAAAAACTTTATTTCAATTCCTAATATCTGTAATAAACAACTTTTCTTTAAATGCTTTATGTCTACTCTAGTGTTATTGTTAGGCGGAAATAGTTCTTATCATCATATATCTCGTTTAATAAATAAGGTGACCCATTCTCTATCCACTTCCACCGTTACTTTTTCTTTTGATTGGATTTGGATTTATTGTTGCCCAATGTTTATTTTTAATAATGTAATCGCTAATTTTTTGGGATGAGAATCCAATTTTTCTCTAGAAAAATTACAGATTAATACCTAGATAATGGAAATAAAAATTGTTATTAATCAATAAATTAAGAGGAAATGTCACCAGGTGACACTTTCCATTATTGCAATAACAATTTTATCCTATTTCAATAAAATTAACAAATGAGTCTCAAGTCCTATTTTTTTGGACACAAATACCCTTTCTAAAAATAAAACTGGTGATTTATTGAGGGACGTATTCTCTCTTCTGCATCCTCTCTTCTGCTGCTCCTCTTACTCTTTCATTCTTCACAGCCACCATCCACCATCTATCTTCATTCTCGTCTGTACCATCCAGCTTCATTTTCTTCATCCAGCCACATCCAGCTTCATTTTCGTCTTCACAGCTACCATCCAGCTTCGTCCAGCTTCATCCAGCTTCACCTTCTTCTTCACAGCCACCATTCGCCATCTATCGTCATTCTCTTCTGCGTGACAAATTCCATCCACCATCCACCAGCGACCATTCTTTCTATCCACCATCCACCAGCGAACATTCTTTCCATCCACCAGCGAATATTCTTTCCATCCACCATCCATAATCTTTATTTGTGTACAGTGATATGGACGAAACTAGAATTATAGTCACCCATGGTGGACAATGGATTGGTTATAAGTATGAGGGTGGTGAATCAGAAATAACATTTGTTTCGATGAATGCGACACTTGATGACTTAAAGAAGACACTTGATGAATAGCGTTTACTGTACTTCCCTTGAACCACAAAAGCATATCATCTCAGAAGGATGACAGTAGTTGTGGTGGATTTGTATGTAAGTATGTCGACTGTATCATTAGGAAAGGTTTATCATGGAATTGGGGGCTGTCGGAAGTTCACAAGATGAGAAGGGAATACGCCTTTGCCATTTTTTGTAATGCTGTTGAGGCAAATGACATGTAATTGGGCTTTACATTGCCACATTCATATATCAACATGTATATATATATATATAAAGTTATTTACAGGTCCAACGTTACCTTTGTGTTTTTTGCTTAAATATTTTGTGTGATATTTGAGGTGTTATGTTAAAGTTGGGCTATCCCTTTTCTAATCTTGGAAAAAATCAGTAGCGAAAATACTAGTCACACCAAGGTGGGGAGGGTGAGTAATACCAGTTCTGTCTGGGTGTGATTAGTGGTGCATTAGGCTAATGGTCGATTAAACCAGTAGAGGAAGCACTAGTCACACCAGGGTGACGAGTGTGATTAATACCAGTTTTGTCTGAGTGTGATTAGTGGTGCATTAGGCTGATGGTCGATTAAACCAGTAAAGGAAGCACTAGTCACACCAGGGTGACGAGTGTGATTAATACCAGTTCTGTCTGGGTGTGATTAGTGGTGTATTAGGCTGATAGTCGATTAAACCAGTAGAGGAAGCACTAGTCACACCAGGGTGACGAGTGTGATTAATACCAGTTTTGTCTGAGTGTGATTAGTGGTGCATTAGGCTGATGGTCGATTAAACCAATAGAGGAAGCACTAGTCACACCAGGGTGACGAGTGTGATTAATACCAGTTCTGTCTGGGTGTGATTAGTGGTGTATTAGGCTGATGGTCGATTAAACCAGTAGAGGAAGCACTAGTCACACCAGGGTGACGAGTGTGATTAATACCAGTTCTGTCTGGGTATGATTAGTGGTGCATTTCACTGATGGTCGATTAAACCAGTAGAGGAAGCACTAGTCACACCAGGGTGACGAGTGTGATTAATACCAGTTCTGTCTGGGTGTGATTAGTGGTGCATTAGGCTGATGGTCGATTAAACCAATAGAGGAAGCACTAGTCACACCAGGGTGATGAGTGTGATTAATACCAGTTCTGTTTGGGTGTGATTAGTGGTACATTAGGCTGATGGTCGATTAAACCAGTAGAGGAAGCACTAGTCACACCAGGGTGACGAGTGTGATTAATACCAGTTCTGTCTGGGTGTGATTAGTGGTGCATTTCACTGATGGTCGATTAAACCAGTAGAGGAAGCACTAGTCACACCAATGTGATGAGTGTGAGTAATACCAGTTCTATCTAGGTGTGACTAGTGGTGCATTAGGTTGATGAAAAAAAACCAGTAGCAAAAACACTAGTCACACCCAGACAGAACTGGTATTAATCACACTCGTCACCCTGGTGTGACTAGTGATTCCTCTACTGGTTTAATCGACCATCAGCCTAATGCACCACTAATCACACCCAGACAGAACTGATATTAATCACACTCGTCACCCTGGTGTGACTAGTGCTTCCTCTACTGGTATTACTCACACTCTTCACACAACATGCCTATCAAAAATGTGCTTAACAACATTAACTGCATATTCTATTTCTGCTTCAGTGAGCTCCACAGGTGCTGAGAACTGGTATGTATAAAAAGAAAATTAGAAAAAATATAAATGAAAATTTGGTCACTGAACCATGAAAAGCTTCCCAACGTATGAGAATTCTGGAATTCAAGAAAGCAGCTTTTCATAAGCATCAACAGAAGATGCAGGGTCACTTGGAGGTGCAGCAAGTGGAGCGCATGCAAGGCTGACACAGACAACTCGATGGCAAAGGGCAGACGACGACGACGACGCTGCGTGGCTCTGTGCACGGTGCGGACAGACGACGACGGGTATTGATTTTGGGGGAGGCAAAGGCTGCTGTTAATTTTGGGAGGCAAAAGGTTTTTTTCAAGGTCTGATTTTAGGAGGCAAAAGGTTTTTTTCAAGGTTTGATTTTGGGGGGAACAGGTTTTTTTCAAGATCTGATTTTGGGGGGAACAGGTTTTTCTCAAAACCACATTTTAACTGGAAGGGTATTTTCGTACTTTTATGTATCATTTGAGCCTCTATTGTTACATTTTAAGGGACAGGGACATAAATGTTAAGTCACTACTTAAATATGCCACTTTTGTCCTTGTCCCATTAACTTAACATAAATTAATATAATTATCAACTAAAATAATTATCGTATTCCATAAGTTGATTGTTCCTAGTAAACAAAAACATGCCAGGAGCTATTATTCTTGTTTGAAAGACTTTACTTTTTTTAATATATTTTTATATTGTTTATTTTTATAGTAAATAAAAACTTTCATTTTGACCAGTGCACAAGGACCACAACTTTTAGGCCAAAACATCAAATTTTACGTACGAGAAGGTTTTAAAGAAGTTTTGGCCGTGTCAGGCAAGATATTCCCTCCGTTAATAAGGAACCAAATCATCCGAGACTGTCAATAATATTGCTGTCACGCAATCTCAGTAATGTGTTTTGATGTGTGTATTGATTAATTGATTTTTTATTTATTCTCTTTCAATCTATTCCTATATTTTGATATATTTTGTATAGATACTGTTGTATCCATCAACGAAGATTCAACCATTCTCATATATTACTTTTGTTTTTATTCTTAGGCTGAATCAATGTGAAGATGTTTTAATACGAAAATACTTAAACCATTTTAAAAGTCAGCGCATCATTTTAAGAGTAAAAGATTTAATTTTAAATATGAAATCTCAAGAAGCTATTAGTATCGGAGGAAGAAATTAAAATTTACTAACTAAGCTAGTTCTGAATGATTTTAACATTTTTATAAATATCATAAATGTAAGTTTAACTTCACAAAAGTTAAAATTGCTTTCATAAATTAGCATAACTTTCTACAATGTAACATAAATTGAAACACTTGTATAAAATTCCAAAATCCATCAAAATTTGCCAAACGTTCATTATCTGTTTCATACTATCTTACGACGCAGAATAATTTTTGTAGTCACACTCACTGCTTTAATACACCAGAACTTTTAGAGGCTGAGACAATATGAATAGATTAAGAAAATGATACGTTTCAATTCCCAGCGTAAATTTAAATTGTGAAAGAAAATTTAAGAATTGTAATGGAAGTAATAAAGATACAAATAATCAAAATAAGATTTGCATGATAAAAGTCTCAGTGTGACTAAGAGGATTACATCTCTTTATTCATTTGTAAGAGAACTACAATCTTTCTGCCACACTAGAGGAAAGAACAATATAAAGAAAGAAGACAAACGCACTTAGAGCTAATTCGATTGGTATCTATAGGCAAATGAGGCTCCAAATTATAGTAATAAAAAAATTAATGCATGAAAAATCAGCTGAATCTTCACGAACAGCAAAAACTCCAATCCCACGAAGTCTTCGCCAAAGTTTTCTTTGTAAAAAGTTCTCTGGCAGTCAAGTGGCTTTCAAAGGCTCGACAAAGTCTTTATCGAAAAATTTTTTAGTCTCAAGTTATTTTGACAGCCATGGAAAGTGGCATCGAAAGATTCCACAAAGTCTTCGCTTACTTTTCTTTGTCAAAAGTTTTTAAACAATAATTGAAGGTGACTTCAATCTTTTTGCTATGCAGGGATGGGAAAATTGCCTTAGTTTCTGTCTAGGGAGGAGTTAGCATTTGATTTTACGGGGGACCAAAATAAAAATTATTTAAATTGACGGAGGACAATTACTAATGTTAAAATATTAAGTCATTAAAAACCTAAATATAATACTCTTCTGAAAATAATAAAAGCGGTACAAAAATTCGTCAAAAATGATAAAACGGAACCTAAAACATACCCATTTTGTGGAGCGGAAGTTCTCTAGATTCTGGATTGTTCAACTGGTTGAATTTCGATCACCGATTACGAAACCAAACCTTCAAATCACAGTGTAAATGTCATACCTTTTTGTTGTCTCTCTATTTTTCCTTGTATGTTTGCTCTGTATGTGTTTTTCTATATGTATGATTGAGTGTTTTTGGTCTGAATTTCTCATCAACCAAAATTCCACCCATTCTCCTATTTTTATATGTGAAACAATAGCAATTATTTGACATTATCCAAATTATATTTGAATTTTGGGTTTAAGTTTGGATCATCTTAAATGGACCCGACCTATAACTCGATAACCCAACACGTTCAATTTTATTACAAAAGATGAAACTCATTATTCTTTGAATTTTGAAAATCATCTATATATACTATAATAAATTTTTCTAAAATTGTAAATGATCAAAGAGTTCATAAAAAATTAAGTAACTTCCACCTTGTTGTGAACTTTATAAATGACAATTGTAAATAACACAAATGTTTAAAAAAATATATACAATATCTATTCATTTACAAGCTTAAACCTAACAAATTTAGATGCAATAGCCAAAATGAATATTCAAAGTGTAGATTAAAAGTTATTGTAATCATATAGACAAGATTACAAAATATACGCCCTATATATGATAGAAAGGATGAAATTATTTAAATATCATCAAATAATGTGAAGAAAATATTTTATGTTGTTAGGTAAAATTTAATTTGATATATAAATTTTAATAACAATAATATTAATATTAATAATTAATTGGATGAATTAATTGTATTTTAATAATGTATATTTTTTATGATAATTAACAAAAACCAGAGTTTAAAAAAATTCAATTGGCCGGGCTGGGGGTGCCATGGCCCCTGCGGGCCCCCCACAGCCCCGCCATGTTGTGTGTATTTCTCGAATTCAGTAAATTGGGCTGGTAAAAGTCCAATTTATGCCCATTTAAGACCCGATAAGAAGGCCCAATAAGGTCAACGTAATCAAAGCCCATCAGACGAGGCCCAGTGTTGACTCCAAGACCATCAAGACTTCCAGCTGGCATCAGCAGACCCATAAATACAGCCAGGTCGCAGCTCGCCGCTTGCGCAGCTCGCTTCAAAGCGAGCTCGAGCTCGAAACCACTATAACGCGTCAGCTCGCTCAGACACGTGATAAGCACAAAATCTTCCAGAAAAGGCAGTTACCAAGTTCAATAGTGATTCTCTCTCCAAATATGGCAATTGCCCAATCAAACCATGATTTCCTCGTCAGACATGGAGATTAATTCAAATTCAAATGCAAGTCATCATTATCTTGAGATAAATATAGCAATTCCCTAATATTATCTAAATATATTAGGAAGCATAATTAATTTATAATTCTTTTCCTTATTTTTCCCAATTGTTTAGGGAATGTAATTAATTCAGGATTCTTTTCCTGATTTACTTCAACTAGAATTGCAACTCTTCTTCCCCTATAAATAGGGATCGAAAACATTGTAACATATATACAATATTTAATAATATACTGTCACTCTGCAGAATTTAAGAGATAGACAGTCGTGGACGTAGGCCTTTCTATTGCCGAACCACGTAAAAGCTTGGTGTTCTTCGTTCGATCCTGTATTTCTATCTTTGTCTTTCCTTGGTTTCCGTGTTCTCTCACATTGATTGCAGGTATTGGGCATTGATTGCTCGTCGACTGAAAATCAACGTCGACATTTTGGCGCTAGAGGAAGGGCCCCAGACTGCAATCTTGTTCATCTTAGTTCATTAACCTTTGACGAGATGGCAAAGACTAGATCAAACAGGTTCCTTGGAGATGACGATCAGGCGGAAAGTCACGTGAATCAATCCCAACAGAACTTACAGCTTGGGCAAGACGCAACCACGCATGCCGCAGGCCCGTCTCATGGACAAGTTCTCGGGGCTACAACAGGCATTCCTCCTCTGCCTCACCGTCAAACGGTCCCAGTTGCCCCGACGGCCGAAGGACAGAATGCATTACTGCAGAGGCAGGAAGCGTTGGAAGATACGGTCAGACAGCTCACGGAAGCCGTCAATATGTTGGTGCAGGCCCAGGTTCAGAACGTGACTAGGGTGGAAGTTCAGACACCGCGGGGAGTGCCCCAGCCTCCCGAACCAGCACGAGGACTTGAAAGGCTGGCAAGAGAAGTCCCGCGACCTGCAGACTCGGCTCGCTCATCCAATGCGCGTTCCAGGGCTGGAAGACACCCTGTTCAGCACGGAAGGGAGGTCGCACGACCTGATAGCCTGGTAGTAAGACTGAGCCAGGAGGGAAACAGGCGGATGGAAATTGGTCAAGGTAGAGTCCGAGTCGCAGCTCGTTATATCGACGAGGTGGATGGGCAGCAGGTAAGATCCCATCATCATGAGGGTCAAGTTGAGGAAGACGAAAGGTATGACCCTGAACATCCTGCTCCAAGTCATGATCACAGGAGGAGATACGAGCTCCGAGACCCCCAACTAGAGGAGCTCCTCCAAAGGGTCCAGCAGTTGGAAGCACGACCCGGAGTTCCGGAGCAGCGTGAGCTCTACGGAGGCAGAACCCCATTTACAAGGGAGATTGAAACGCAGCCTCTCCCTCCGAGGTTCAAGATGCCGAGCATTCAGCAGTACAATGGGGACAGTGACCCATATGACCATCTAGACGCTTTCAACGTTCAGATGGATCTATAGACAGGAAACCCAATGGTGAAGTGCCGAGTGTTTCCGGCCACATTGGGGGATATTCCAAGAACGTGGTTCAGAAACCTCCCAGCTCGCAGCATAGGAAGTTGGGAGCAATGCCAACAGAAGTTCGTTGGTCAATACCGGGCACTGAGAAGGCAGCTCGCTCCATCCTGCCACCTAGCCACCATTTTTCAGCGTCAGGGTGAGTCGTTGAAGGAATACATCACCAGATTTAGACGCGAGGTCGCGAATGTCGAGCACCCGTCAGATGAAAGCATTCTGACAGCGATCTCAGCTGGGCTGCGCAAAGATGGAAAGCTATATGAAAGCATTTACAAGTCCCCAGTGAAGGATCTGGGAGAGTTTTACGAGCGAGCTGCGAAAGAGATCAGGTGGGAAGAAACCTTCGGCCCGAAAAAGCAGAATCAGAAGAATGAAGCGGGCAGTTCCAGCCAGCCAAAGAGGAGAAACAATGGCCGGAACGAAGAAGGAAGAAACAACGGCTCAAGTAATCAGATCGCTAAGAAAGCGAGAAGAGAGCCAAGGTATGAGCGACCTCAGCGTTGGGGTCGCCAGGAAGGATACAGCGTCCTGACGGCATCACCGGACAGGATTTACGCTGCGGAGCGTAACAAGGAGGACTTCGGGAGGCCCAATCCTATAAGGGCTCCCATTCAGCACAGAGATCAGAACAAGTTCTGTGCCTACCATAATGAGGTCGGGCACAGTACTTCGGATTGTTGGGCGTTGAAGAACGCCATTGAGAAATTAATAAGGCGAGGTCGCTTGGGAGAATATGTGGCAAGACCTGCTGATCAGCGACCTCACCACCAGCGACCTCAGCAGCAACAGCCAGAACACCAGCAGCAGCCCCAGCGAGCTCCCGAACAAGGTCAGGAACCTGCGGTAAGAACCATCTTTACTATCTATGGTGGCCCCCATATCGCAGGTGATTCCAACAGATCGCATGAGAGGTACGTCCGGGAGGCGAATCATTCATTCCAGCTCAATGGGTCGGAGGGACCTACCAAAAGAGCGAAACCGACCTCGGACGAGATCGTATTTACCAAGGAAGATGCCAGAGGAGTGATCAGTCCTCATAATGATGCGCTGGTTATACGAGCTAAAATCAGCAATATGGAAGTTAGGCGCATCATGATCGATACCGGCAGCTCAGTGAACGTGATGTATAGGAGCTGTTTTGACCAGATGGGGCTGCGAGCAGAACAGATGAGGCCATCCCCGGAGCCTTTATTTGGATTCACTGGAGATGCTGTGGTGCCAGTGGGGCAGATCAAACTGCCTTTGACTCTGGGGGAGGCAGGTCGTCAGGCCACAACCCTGACGGACTTCTTGATAATCGACTGCCCATCGGCGTATAACGTGGTCCTCGGAAGACCTGCTATGAACGAGTTGGACATGGTTACTTCAACCAGAACTCTGACAGTGAAGTTCCCAACTCCTAATGGCATCGGATGTGTTCGAGGAGAACAACACCTGGCTCGTCGTTGCTACGAAGATGCAGTGAAGATGGGTGTAAGAGGAAAGAAGGTGAACGTGGTCTCAGGGGGCGAGCCACGAGCTATGACTGAGAAGGGAGTCAGTCACGACCTGGACCCTCGCGAGGTAGATGCAGACCGAGCTACCGGTCCAATTGAGGAGTTAGAGGATGTACCAGTCAGCGAGGTAGATCCTGAGCGATGCTTAAAGCTAGGAAGAGGATTAACTCCAGAGCTGAGAATCCAGCTCGCTGACTTCTTAAAGGCGAATCTGGATGTGTTTGCATGGAACCATGAGGACATGGTGGGAATAGATCCAAAGGTGATGTCTCACAGGCTGAACATTGATCCTCATTTCAAACCAGTTCGCCAGAAAAGAAGGGCAATGACAGGGGAACGATACCTAGCACTAAAAGAAGAGATAGACAAGCTTCTGGTTAACAAGTTCATCAGAGAAGCTTACTACCCGACCTGGGTCGCCAACCCTGTGCTAGTGAAAAAGAAGAATGGGAAGTGGAGGACTTGCATCGACTTCACCGACCTAAACAAAGCATGCCCCAAAGATAGTTTTCCCCTGCCAAGGATAGATCAGCTCGTGGATGCTACTGCTGGCCACGAGCTCCTAAGCTTCATGGATGCATATTCGGGATATAATCAAATCCCAATGAAACCTGAAGATGAAGAGCACACCTCGTTCATGACTGATCGGGGACTATATTGCTACAAGGTGATGCCCTTCGGTTTGAAGAATGCTGGAGCGACATATCAACGCTTGGTGAACATGATGTTCAAAGAGCAAATCGGAAAGACCATGGAGGTCTATGTGGACGATATGTTAGTAAAGTCCAAGCAGATAGGTGATCATGTTGGCGACCTAAGAGAGATGTTCCAAATCCTGAGGAGCTACCAGATGAAGTTAAATCCACTCAAGTGTGCATTCGGAGTAGCTTCCGGGAAGTTCCTGGGCTTCATGGTCAACAATAGGGGGATTGAAGCAAACCCTGAAAAGATCAAAGCACTGATTGACATGAGGTCGCCCACCAGGGTGAAGGATGTCCAGAGTCTCAATGGCCAGGTCGCAGCATTGAGTCGGTTCATATCAAAAGCTTCGGACAAATGTGTCCCTTTCTTTAACATTCTGAAGAAAGCGAAGAGTTTCGAGTGGACTGAGCAGTGTGAAATAGCCTTCCAGCAGTTGAAGGAGTATATGGGACGAGCTCCACTTCTTTCCAAGCCCAAAGAGGGAGAAAAACTGATTCTATACTTGGGAGTGTCGCAGCAAGCTCTGAGTGCCGCGCTGGTGAGGGAAGAAGAAAAGACGCAGCTTCCAGTCTATTATGTGAGCAAAAGATTACAGGATGCTGAAACCAGATATTCGCAGATGGAGAAACTGGCTTACTGCCTGGTGATTGCGTCAAGGAAGCTGCGACCTTACTTCCAAGCTCATACTATCGAAGTCCTCACCCAGTATCCGTTGAAACAAGTTTTGCAGAAAGCAGACACCTCAGGTCGTTTGTTAAAATGGGCAGTGGAGCTCGCGCAGTTTGATATCCAATACAAACCGAGGACAGCTATCAAGGCTCAGGCTCTTGCAGATTTCATTGCGGAATTTACAGGACCTGTAGATGATGAAGCTGAATGTTCTGAAGGTCCGGCCTGGGAACTTTTTGTTGATGGATCATCCAGCGAGCAGAGAGCTGGAGCTGGAGTTCTACTGATCAGTCCTGAGGGCCATAAAATTCTTTGTGCTCTAAGGTTTGGCTTTCAGGCGACAAACAATGAAGCTGAGTATGAAGCTCTGCTCGCAGGACTGCGTTTGGCTAAGGAGATGCGAGCTGAACACTTGAAGATTTTCAGTGACTCACAGCTCGTCGTCAGCCACGTAATGGGAGAATATCAGGCTAGGGGACCGAAAATGGCCCTCTACCTCCAAAAAGTACACGAGCTGCTGGGTGCGTTCCAGAGGTACGAGATGAAGCAGATCCCACGAGCTCAGAACTCGCATGCTGATGCACTAGCTCGCCTCGCAACCACGCGAGATGCAGATTTCCTTGGGGCAATCCCAGTTGAGTTCCTACCAGCTCCAAGCACAGAAGAAAAGAATGTGACGATGGTCATATCCGTGCAGCCTGATTCTTGGATGAGCCCTATTCTCGAATACTTGCAGGATGGAAAGCTGCCCAATAACAAGCTAGAAGCACGACGTCTGCGAGCTAGAGCAGCCAGGTATTGCGTCTATGATGACGCACTGTACAAGAAGGGGTTCACAGCACCGTTATTGAGATGCATTGATGGCCACGAATGCGAAACAGTACTAAGGCAGATACACGAAGGCCACTGTGGGAATCATGCTGGGGGGCTGTCTCTAGCTCAGAAGGCACTTCGCCAAGGCTTCTACTGGCCCACCATGAGGCAGGATGCCCTCAACTTAGTGAAGAAATGCGACAAATGTCAAAGGTTTGCTCATATTCCACGAGCTCCACCAGCTTACCTCCAACAGATGGTGAGCCCGTGGCCCTTTGCAATCTGGGGGATGGACCTGATCGGACCCCTACCGATGGCACGTGGGAGATGCAAGCATGCAGTAGTCGCAGTGGATTATTTCACTAAGTGGGCTGAGGCAAAAGAGTTAGCTGAAATCTCCACGACAAAGATTGAGAAATTTATGTGGAGCAACATTATTAGCAGATTTGGGGTCCCACAGCAGATTGTGACAGACAATGGGACTCAGTTCGCCAGTGACCAGTTTCTTAGGTTTTGTAACGACCTCAAAATTGTTAAAAGTTTCTCAGCAGTAGACCACCCACAAGCCAATGGCCAAGTGGAAGCTGTAAACAAGATCATCAAGCAGACCCTAAAGATGAAATTGGAAGCTAAGAAGGGAGCGTGGGTAGACGAGCTCCAAAAAGTTTTGTGGTCCTATAGAACCACGGCTCGCAGCTCAACTGGCGAGACCCCATTTTCAATGGTATATGGATCAGAGGCTATGATCCCGGCTGAGTTTGAGGTCACCTCGCAAAGAAGAGCGACCTTCAATCCAAATGACAATAATCAGCTACTTGCAACAAATCTGGACCTGCTCGAAGAACACAGGGAAACCGCCAGGTTAAGGGTAGCTGTCTATCAACAGAGAATAGCGAGGTACTATAACAAGTATGCTCGCATCCGCAGATTCAACGTAGGAGACTTAGTCCTACGCCTTATTCTACCTGGAGCCCGCAAGCCAAGTGACGGATCCTTAGGCCCGAACTGGGAAGGACCGTATGTTGTCAAAGCAGCCTTGGGAAATGGAGCTTATCGCTTAGTTAATGTAAATGGAGCCGAAGTTCTCCGAGCTTGGAATGCCGAGCATCTCCGCCCCTATTATCAATAAGTTTGCCATTATCTGTAATATGGATTGATTATAAATAAAAGCTCCATTCTCCCCCTGTTTTTGATTCAACACACCAGGCTAACGGGCTCCGAGCTCAACAGCGTAAGAACAAACTAATGAGCCTAAAAAGCAGGCGAGGTGACGACCCCTGCATAGCTCGCTATAAATAAAAAGAGCCTAAAAAGCAAGTGACTAAGTGTCCTTGCATAGCTCGCCTAATGAGCCTAAAAAGCAGGCGAGGTGACGACCCCTGCATAGCTCGCTATAAATAAAAAGAGCCTAAAAAGCAAGTGACTAAGTGTCCTTGCATAGCTCGCCTAATGAGCCTAAAAAGCAGGCGAGGTGACGACCCCTGCATAGCTCGCTATAAATAAAAAGAGCCTAAAAAGCAAGTGACTAAGTGTCCTTGCATAGCTCGCCTAATGAGCCTAAAAAGCAGGCGAGGTGACGACCCCTGCATAGCTCGCTATAAATAAAAAGAGCCTAAAAAGCAAGTGACTAAGTGTCCTTGCATAGCTCGCCTAATGAGCCTAAAAAGCAGGCGAGGTGACGACCCCTGCATAGCTCGCCAAATATTCTAGAAAACCCGTTATTTGTACTTACAAAAATTTTGTTAAGTGTCGCTTTTATTATTAACAAGTTTTGGGTTCATTGATTATTAGCCCGCAGGAAAAATGAAGAGCATTGGCCTGAGAAATATTCAATACAGAAGAAATGATGAAAGGAATTTTCATTAAGTAATTGTAACTGATTACAAATTAAAAATTAAAAGAAATACATAAGAAAGAAAACAAATTGCTAGTTCGCAGCAGGAGGATCTGGATCAGCCGGGGGTTCGGGATCAACGGTGGATGGGGCAGCTTTTGATTTGAAATCCTCAATAGTTTCAAGCCCTATGTCCCCGAAGATAGAAAAATCCATGTCTGGATGGGACATCCACAGTGTGTAGAGGAAATCACGACCTGTTCTTTCCTCAGCCTCATCCCTTGCATCCGCGACCCGCACTTCCAGTTCCTGAGCAGCTTGATTTCTGAAGGCCGTTAGATCCTCGAAGGCATTATCAGCGAGACGGTTGACAACCTCAGCCTCTTTTTTCATGTCTACAACTTGCTGCTCCGCAGCCTCAGCTCGCTGAATAGCCTCCCCCACTTGTTGCCTCAGCACCTCAGCTCGATGCTCAGCCTCCTTTGCACGGTTATCCGCGGTTGCAGCCTCCTCAGCCTGTTTGGTTGCGGCCTCCTCAGCACCTTTAGCGGCAACTTCCATCTCACCAGCCCGCTTATTGGCCTCCTCGGCCTGCTTCTCGGCAGTTTCAGCTCGCGCCAGAGCAGCATCAATCTGACGATGAAGCACTTCAGTCTTCTCTTCTGCAGCTGAAGCTCGCTGTTCGTCCAGTGCGGCCTGTTGCTCAGACTGCCTCAGATCTTCTTTCACCTTGAGCAACTCATCCTTTAGCGAAGCATGTTCATTCTCTATTTTCTTCAGGGCTTCCTCAGCTACTTGCCTTGCAGCGTTTGCCTCAGCAATCTGAGCTTCCTGACCCTCTATTCTGCCCGAGGTCATGCGAGCTAAGTCATCAGTAGCCGCCTCCAGGTCGAACTCCAGCTTCCTGATCTCATCCTGGGTAGCCCTTGTCTCTTTTCTCCGCTTCATTGCAGCAAGGGCACCCTGGAAAATATGAACAGATTAAGATCCAGTCAAGTAAAGAAATCAGCAGATGAGGAAAAGTAACTTACCAGCATGCAATGACGAGCCACGAACTCATCCAAGTCCTCGCCCCTAAGGCTCCTATTTTCCAAGACATTCGCATGATTGAGCATAATTGTTGCCCAACTGTCAAGGAAGGAATTTAAGAATCTCCCTCCGGGACCCAGCTCGATGTCTGATGGGGTGGGTGAAGGAGTTCTCGCGCGCTCCGGGAAATCACGTGCATCATTGAAGGTACCACCACGTCGCGACACAACAGTACGCCTAGTCGCATATGTGCTGGGGCCAGCTCGGGTTGCCTCAGGAGCGGCATTTGAAGGAGCATCACCTTTTCCAGGCTGCGAGCTGGAAGTTGGAGGTGACTGAAGACTTGTAAAAATATCGGAGATGGGCACCTCGCTAGGAACGGCAGTCGAGGGAGTAGTTGCTCCAGCAGCAACATGCACCTCGCTGGGAGCAGTGGTTGAAGGGGCAGTAGCTTCAGTGACTGCAGGCACTTTGGTGGATACGGCAACTGCAGGAGCCTGGTCCTGACCAGATGGTTTGGAGCGTTTAGAGGGTGCCGCTGGAGTGGCTAAGTCTTCGGCAGGTCGTTTTGCTGGAGGAGCCGAAGAAGCTTGGAATTCAGTAGGACGTGCAGGAGGGGATTTCATGAGGACAAGTTTCCTCCTGTTAGCTGGGAGCTTTGTAGAAGAAGGAGCAGGGATTGGAGCACGAACTGGGGATCGCAGTGGAGCCCCTGGAGTAGACGTGTGAGGTGGAGAAGAAGATGGATCAGCCTGTGCAGTAGGAGCTGCAGGGACTGGGTCTGATCCTGTCCGAGCTGAAGCAGGAGCAGAAGAAGAACTTTTTCTAGATGCACCCTTTGAAGGGGTGCGAGTTGAAGACGATCTCGCCTTCGAGGGGGTGCGAGTTGAAGACGATTTCGCCTCCGATGGTGTGCGAGCTGAGGATGATCTTGCTTTAGACGAGGTGCGAGCAGGAGCACCTCGAGATGAAGTCTTCCGAGGTGGAGAAAGAGAGCGAATGTTATCCGAGCGAACGTCCTCCTCTGATGATGAAGAGATTACTGGCGGAGGTCGGGAAGTAGACGCATCCTGAACTGAAACCTCGAAAACAGAAGGAAGTCTAGGCTTGTCGCTCGTCTTGCCAATATCTTCTCCAGCTCGCAGAAGAAGAGATTCCTTAGGAGGGGCTAGTTTGTAAGCCCTAAGCATGGCATCATCGAATCTGCTGCTGATACCTGCATCGCCCGATTTGGCGAGCTTGCCAAGAGCTCGTTCCTCCCCGCTGCTGAGAGGAAACTCGTCCATTTTCAGCTCTGCACAGCAAATGATCAAAGAAAAATGATAAGTAATGGAGATGCAAAACAAAATCAGCTCGCTTAAACCTTGTTATGAGTACCTGGTTTCAGGACGAAGCTGAAGTTTCGGAGATCTGCAAGAGACGGGCACGAGATATAAAACCAACTCGTCTTATATGGCCCGACGTTGGATTTGCCTTTTGCTTCTCCCTTGGGCAAAAGGTCTTTGTATTGTGACTGACGGGCTGTGAGATAATAGATGCCATCTGGTTTCTCTCCATCTCCCGCAGCCAAGGCCTTGAAAGAGTAAAACTCCTGGATGATCCTCGGTGTGGGGGCATGAAGGCCGTTCCTGTAGAAGGCTATGGCCAGCGAGATCAACTGGGTGTAAGAATTCGGAGTCAGTTGGAAGGGTGCGAGCTTGACTCTGTTCAGGAATTCAATCAAGAACGGTGGAACGGGAAACCGCAACCCCTGCTCAAGATGTTGGGTGCTAACAGCGATGAATCCCCTGGGTGGATAACACGCGTAATTGTTGGAGTCAGGCAGCAGTATGCGACAACCAAAAGGGATGTAGAATTGCTTGACAAGTCCCTCCACCTCAGGACGCTTCAACGATGTGGGATGACGAGCGAGTGCTGTGCGAGCCTCTCTCCCCTGAATGGCATGAGCTCGGGCTTTGTCATGTTCGCGAGCTTCGTTGCTTGGGATCATTCCCTTGCGAGTACCACTTGAAGACATCTAAAAATGAAGAAAATAAATGAAAACATATGTATCATTGCAGGAGTAACAATGGTGATAAAGCATGATGAGCCCAAGATAGAAAGTTTGAAGAAAAAGAAGTCTCACCTTGAATCGTTGATAAGTGAAAGAACGACGAAGAAGACTGAAGATCTCGTAAAAAGGCAGAGAGTTCTGGATGTTTGAAAGCTTGAATACTTGTTTGCTTCGAGTGAAAGTGACAGGTGAAAGAAGAAAATGAAAAGGGGCCATCGGTTTATATAGACAAGCAAGCATGAGTCCCAACCATCAGATCTTTGGGAAATGTAACCGTCATAGATCTGACGGTACAGCGTAAAAAGAGGCTTTGGAAATCATGCTGCCGTCGGTTGAAGGACGTGCGCATTAAATGTGCGAGTAAAGGACGTGCATACGTCGCTTCAGTTACCTTCTGCATGATCGCCACGTGTCGCAACTGGAAAGGTGGAATTTGAAAGTGCACAGAGGCGGTTATAGAAAGTAAGCGTGCCAGGGAAGCCAACTTTTACCAGCAAATTCAAGCTCCCAGCTCGCTGAAGCGAACTGAGAGCTGGGGGGCTAATGTTGTGTGTATTTCTCGGATTCAGTAAATTGGGCTGGTAAAAGTCCAATTTATGCCCATTTAAGACCCGATAAGAAGGCCCAATAAGGTCAACGTAGTCAAAGCCCATCAGACGAGGCCCAGTGTTGACTCCAAGACCATCAAGACTTCCAGCTGGCATCAGCAGACCCATAAATACAGCCAGGTCGCAGCTCGCCGCTTGCGCAGCTCGCTTCAAAGCGAGCTCGAGCTCGAAACCACCATAACGCGTCAGCTCGCTCAGACACGTGATAAGCACAAAATCTTCCAGAAAAGGCAGTTACCAAGTTCAATAGTGATTCTCTCTCCAAATATGGCAATTGCCCAATCAAACCATGATTTCCTCGTCAGACATGGAGATTAATTCAAATTCAAATGCAAGTCATCATTATCTTGAGATAAATATAGCAATTCCCTAATATTATCTAAATATATTAGGAAGCATAATTAATTTATAATTTTTTTCCTTATTTTTCCCAATTGTTTAGGGAATGTAATTAATTCAGGATTCTTTTCCTGATTTACTTCAACTAGAATTGCAACTCTTCTTCCCCTATAAATAGGGATCGAAAACATTGTAACATATATACAACATTTAATAATATACTGTCACTCTGCAGAATTTAAGAGATAGACAGTCGTGGACGTAGGCCTTTCTATTGCCGAACCACGTAAAAGCTTGGTGTTCTTCGTTCGATCCTGTATTTCTATCTTTGTCTTTCCTTGGTTTCCGTGTTCTCTCACATTGATTGCAGGTATTGGGCATTGATTGCTCGTCGACTGAAAATCAACGTCGACACGCCACTTGTTTTTTTGTTGATGTATGACAAAATTATAAATGAATTCAGTGACTTTCTTTGATAAAGACTTTAATTACTTTGATATTTAAGATTAATTTTTTTTTTATATTGTTTTCATTAAATAATATATGTTTGAGGTTTTAGATGATTTGGAATCTATTTACTTTTTTTTTTTCTTTTTAATCAGATCAATTAGGTTTTGTATAATTATAACACCAACTAGCAACACTTCAAAATCAAATAGCACTTGATAATTTTTAATAATGATTTTGTTGAGACTGGTTAAGACATACACATACGTGGATATGATAAGATGAGTAAATCGAGAAAAATATTACAACCCAAGATCATATTTTATATATGGTTGTAGGCATAATCTAATGATAATCAAACTTCTTCACAATACGGAAAATTTTGAGTTCAAATCTCCACTCCTCCAAGTAAGAATATATGTATGTATATCTATATATACTTATTTGATTCCAAAATATCATTTTATCTTTTCATACTTCTTTTCAATAAATAATTCATTTAAAAAAAAAGGGGAGAGCCTTGTTCGGGAAACTTTTATTGATTTTGTTATAAGAAACTGCATTTTTTTTGTAAATTAAATTTACTTAATGAAATTTTATTTCATCTTAAAACATAAAACTTAAAGATGCAAGTTTAGCACTGATCAGAAACTCTATTTTGAGTGTTATAATAATGTTCAATATCATATCCTAATCAAGTAGGACATCAAAAAATGTTAAAAAAGAAAGATAAAATGTTAGGATTTTATAAAATATTAAAGTGATGAAAAAAGATAAGATTTAACGTATTTTAAAGATTATTTATGTCTATTGTTTTTAGAAAATTTTATTTTTATTAAATATTATTGATTAATGATAAATTTATTGTTAATAAAAAGTATTAAATTGAAATGAGAATGAATATTTAATGGTTGTCTATTATGTCACTCAACAACAAGGACATAGCCAAGATTCTGAATTAAAATGGGCTGGAATAAAATTTTTAAATAAACTCTAATAGTATAAAAATATTTTATGAATTAAAAAATATAATATATCTAGTTAAAGGAGATACAATAAGCTTTATCCCTCAAAATTTATATTATTTACAAATAAATATATCAGCAAACATAAAAGTAAAAAAACTAAACAAACAATCAAATTTATCAAATATGAATTATAGCTAATTGTATAGCATCAACAAACTTTCTTTAAGTATAGATAATTTACATTTTGATAATCATAATTTATAATTACTACCACATCTTAAATTAAAGAATATATTAGGAGAAATATAAAAAATATTAAATTTAAATAATATATCATGTAAGTTGTGATTGAAAAAAAGTAAAATATGAAAAATTTAATTAAAATTTTATATTTTATATATGAAATAAAGTCATCACATCTGTAATATTTGAATAAAAATATCAATATAAATAAGAAAAAATATATAATAAATTTGGAATAAATATATATTTTTTATATCATAAAAAATAATAAATGAAATATGTATAATTTAAAATTGATGAGCCTAATGCACATATTTAGAGAATTTTATATGTAGTTGAGAAACAAGAAAAACTTAAGGTATAAAAGTCAATAGAAAATTAAGAGAGTGCAGGTTATAAAAGAAATATTTCGCAAACGAAAGATAACAGAAGCTTCATGAAGCATGAAGTCACTTGACTCACTTCGCACCTCACTTTCTAGAAATAGGGTAAAGTGATTGTAAACTGCCAAGCCCCCAAAAAAAAAATAGAAATAAACTTGTCTTTTTCAGACTTTTATAATAACAATTTATTTTCCACTATTCTATCGGTTAATCATCTTATCTCTTATCAACCTATCACCTATCTATCAACTCTATCAACCATTATTTTATCTCCCATGTACACACCACACACAAACGCATCACTCAATTTATATTTATATATATTTTAATAAAAATAAGTATAATATAATAACTTCTTTAGGGGGGCTAGTGTAGGCTTGAGCCTACCCTAGCCCCCATTGTGCTACGTTCCTGCTCAACAAATAGTGGTAGTCGAATCAATTCCTAATCTTCCTTGACTTTAAAAAATGTTAGAGTTGTCAGGAAAAAGAAAAGAAACCCAAAAGTAGAAAAGAGGAGAGGAATGAATTCATTTGGAAGAATAATAAACACAATCAAATCAATGACATAATATTTAAATTTGTATTAGTTTGTTTACTCTTATTCTTATGATAGTAATAATTAGAATAACTAAATTAAAAGTAAATAGATAAGAGGTAAAAAATAAAATAAAACAAAATCTTTTAATGAGATGCAAAATAATGCCCATCTCAGCTTTTGTCATTAATTTTGCATAAAAGATCAGTTTGGACACCACTTCAAATTAATTTCTGAAATATATTACACCAGTCAACACCATTAAAATACAAATACAACACTCACTCAAGCTCTCATCCTTTCAAATACAAGTACAGTCATTTGGTTGTTGGCGCTGTTGATAGCGCCAGCAACCAACCCATGTCTCCTTTACAAGGGGCATGGATCGATACCAGTGGACGTATATATTTCTAATATTAATATAATATTATAATATTATAATTAATAATTATCGACATTGGAATTCAGTCAATGAGTAATATTATAATATTATAACTGAAGCGACGTCTGCACGTCCTTTACACGCACATTTAATGCGCACGTCCTTCAACTGACGGCTGCATGATTTCTAAAGCCATGTTTTACGCTGCACCGTCAGATTTATGACGGTTACATTTTTCAAAGATCTGACGGTTGGGGTTTACGCTCGATTGTCTATATAAATCGATGAACCCCTTTTCATTTCCTTCTTTCATCTGTCACTTTCTTCCAAAACAAACAAGTGTTCAAGCTTTCAAGCAACCAGGGCCTGCTGTCTCTATTCGAAATCGACATCCTTACTCGCTATTTTTCAACTTATCAACGATTCAAGGTGAGGCTTCTTTTTCTTCAAACTTTTTGTTTTGGGTTCATTTTGCTCCATCACCATTGTCGTACCTGCAATGACATTTTATTATACCTTCATCATTCCGAGTCTTATGTTTATTGCATATGGCGTTTCTTCTTCTTCTTTTTTTTTTCTTTTTTTTTTTTTTTAGATGTCTTCAAGCGGAACTCGTAAGGGAATGATTCTAAGCAATGAAGCTCGTGAGCATGATAAAGCCCGAGCTCATGCTATACAGGGAAGAGAGGCTCGTGATACGTTCGCTCGTCATCCCACATCGTTGAAGCGTCCTGAGGTGGAAGGACTTGTCAAGCAATTCCACATCCCTTTTGGTTGCCGCATTCTACTACCTGATTCAAGCAATCATGCGTGCTATCCGCCTAGGGGATTCATCGCTGTTAGCACTCAACATCTCGAGCAGGGGTTGCGATTCCCCATTCCACCTTACTTGATCGCATTTCTTAATAAGGTCAAGCTCGCGCCATTTCAGTTGACTCCGAACTCTTATACGCAGCTGATCTCGCTGGCTGTAGCCTTCCTCAGGAACGGCCTTCGTCCCCCTACACCAAAGATTATTCAGCAGTTCTATTCCTTCAAGGCCTTGAGTGCGGGAGAAGGAGAGAAACCAGACGGTATTTACTATCTCACAGCCCGTCAGTCGCCATACAAAGATCTTTTGCCCAAAGGAGAAGCGAAAGACAAATCTAATGTCTGGCCGTATAAGACGAGCTGGTTTTATATCTCGTGCCCATCTCGTGCCCATCTCGTGCCCATCTCTTGCAGATCTCCGAAACTTCAGCTTCGTCCTGAAACCAGGTATATATAAGAAAATTAAAGCGAGCTGATTCTATTTTGTATCTTTATTACTATCATTTTTTGATCATTTGCTGTGCAGTGCTGAAAATGGACGAGTCTCCTTTCAGCGGCGAGGAGGAACGAGCTCTTGACAAGCTCGCCAAATCAGAGGACGCGGGCATCAGTAGTAAATTTGACGATGCTATCCTTAGAGCTTACAACCTTGCTCCTCTTAAGGAATCCCTTCTTCTGCGAGCTGAGGAAGATATAGGCAAGATGAGTGACAAACCTAGACTTCCTTCTGTTTTTGAGGTTCCAGTTCAGGATGCGTCTGCTTCCCGACCTCCGCCATCAGTCTCTTCATCATCAGCGGGTGACACTCGCTCACCTTCTCCAGCTCGGAAGACTTCAACTCAAAGTGTTCCTGCTCGCACCTCGTCTAAAGCAAAATCATCTTCAGCTCGCACACCAACGAAGGCGAAACCGTCTTCAACTCGCACCTCTTCAAAGGGTGCGTCTAGAAAAACTTATTCTTCCATTTCTGCTCCAGCTCGGACAGGATCAGACCCAATCCCTGCAGCTCCTACTGCACAGGTTGACCCATCCTCTTCTCCACGTCACATATCTACTCCAGGGGCTTCACTGCCATCCCCAGCTCGTGTTCCAGCCCCTGTTCCTTCCTCTACGAAACTTCCAGTCAACAGAAGGAAACTTGTACTTATTAAATCTCCTCCTACAAGCCCCATTGTATTTTCAGCTTCCTCGACTCCTTCAACAAAACGGCCTGCTAAAGACTTGGCCACTCCAGTAGCCCCTTCAAAACGCTCTAAACCATCTGCCCAGGACCAGGCTCCTGCGGTCGCTGCATCCAACGAAGTGCCTGCTGTCACTGAAGCCACTGCCCCTTCGACCGCTGCTCCCAGCGAGGTGCCTCTTTCAAATGTTTTTGCAAATCTTCATTCACCTCCGACTTTCAGTTCGCAGCCTGGAAAAGGTGATGCTCCTTCTAAGATTGCTCCCTAGGCAACCCGAGCTGGCCCCAGCGGGCATGTGACTAGGCGTACCGTTGCATCGCGACGCAGTGCTTCTCATGATGATGCGCGCGATATCCCGGAGCGCGAGAGAACTCCCTCACCAACCAGACCAGTTATCGAGCTGGGTCCTGGAGGAAGATACTTAAATTCCTTCCTTGACAACTGGGCAACAATTATGCTCAATCACACGAATGTCCTGGAAAATAGGTGTCTTAGGGGCGAGGATTTAGATGAGTTCGCGGCTCGTCATTACATGCTGGTAAGTTATTTTTTCTCATCTGCTGATTTCCTTACTTGACTAGATTTTAATCTGTTCATAATTTCCAGGGTGCCCTTGCTGCAATGAAGCGAAGAAGGAGACAAGGGCTACCAAGGATGAGATGAGGAAGCTGGAATTCGACCTGGAGGCGGCCACTGATGATTTAGCTCGCTTAACCTCAGGCAGAATAGAAGGTCAGGAAGCTCAGATTGCTGAGGCAAACGCTGCAAGGCAAGCAGCTGAGGAGGCTCTGAAGAAAATGGAAAATGAGCACGCCACATTAAAAGATGAGTTGCTCAAGGTGAAAGAAGATCTGAGGCAGTCTGAGCAATAGGCTGCACTGGATGAGCAGCGGGCTTCAGCTGCAGAAGAGAAGACTGAAGTGCTTCATCGCCAGGTCGATGCTGCTCTGGCGCGAGCTGAAACTGCCGAGAAACAGGCCGAGGAGGCTAAGAAGCGAGCTGATGAGATGGGAGCTGCAGCTAAAAGCGTTGAGGAGGCTGCAACCAAACGAGCTGAGGAGGCTGCAACCGCGGATAACCGTGCGAAGGAGACTGAGCATCGAGCTGAGGTTCTTAGGCAACAAGTGGGGGAGGCTATTCAACGAGCTGAGGTTGCGGAGCAGCAAGTTGAAGACATGAAGAAAGAGGCTGAAGTTGTCAACCGTCTCGCTGATAATGCCTTCGAAGAACTAACGGTCTTTAGAGAGCAAGCAGCTCAAGAACTAGAAGTGCGGGTTGCAGATGCAAAGGATGAGGCTGAGGAAAGAACAGGTCGCGATTTCCTCTACACACTGTGGATGTCCCATCCAGAAATGGATTTCTCTATCTTTGGGGACATAGAGCTTGAAACCATTGAGGATTTCAAAGCAAAAGCTGTCTCGTCCACCGCTGGTCCAGAACCTTTGGCTGACCCAGATCCTCCTGTTCAGAACTAATAGCTCGTTTTCTTTTCCTTTTTCATGTATTTTTCCAGTTTTTTAATTTTAATTTGTAAGTAGTTCTCATTCTCAATGAAATTTCTTTCATTATTTCTTCTGTGTTGAATGTTCATTAAGCTAGTGTATAATATACTTTATGCTCTTCACATTTCTTGCGAGCTGATAATCAATGAACCCAAAATCTGATAATAATTAAAGCAATTACTTGTTTCACCAACTTAATAAAATTTTGTAGGTATAAGTAATTGGTTTCTCAGAATGTTTGATGAGCTATGCAGGGGCACTTAGCCATCTGCTTTTTAGGCTCTTTATTTTTACAGCGAGCTATGCAGGGGTCGTCACCTCGCTTGCTTTTTAGGCTCATTAGGCGAGCTATGTAGGACACTTGGTCACTTGCTTTTTAGACTCTTTCATTTATCGCGAGCTATGCAGGGGTCGTCACCTCGCTTGCTTTTTAGGCTCATTAGGCGAGCTATGCAAGGACACTTGATCACTTGCTTTTTAGGCTCTTTCATTTATTGCGAGCTATGCAGGGGTCGTCACCTCGCCTGCTTTTTAGGCTCATTAGGCGAGCTATGCGAGGACACTTGGTCACTTGCTTTTTAGGCTCTTTATTTTTACAGCGAGCTATGCAGGGGTCGTCACCTCGCCTGCTTTTTAGGCTCATTAGGCGAGCTATGCAGGACACTTGGTCACTTGCTTTTTAGGCTCTTTCATTTATCGCGAGCTATGCAGGGGTCGTCACCTCGCTTGCTTTTTAGGCTTATTAGGCGAGCTATGCAAGGACACTTGGTCACTTGCTTTTTAGGCTCTTTCATTTATTGCGAGCTATGCAAGGGTCGTCACCTCGCCTGCTTTTTAGGCTCATTAGGCGAGCTATGCAAGGACACTTGGTCACTTGCTTTTTAGGCTCTTTATTTTTGCAGCGAGCTATGCAGGGGTCGTCACATCGCTTGCTTTTTAGGCTCATTAGGCGAGCTATGCAAGGACACTTGGTCACTTGCTTTTTAGGCTCTTTCATTTATCGCGAGCTATGTAAGGGTCGTCACCTCGCCTGCTTTTTAGGCTCATTAGGCGAGCTATGCAAGGACACTTGGTCACTTGCTTTTTAAGCTCTTTCTTTTTATAGCTAGCTATGCAGCTCGGAGCCCGTTAGCCTGGTGAGGTAAGTTGAATAAAAACAGGGGAAGAATGGAGCTTTCATTTACAATTTATCCATATTACAGATAATGAAAAACTTATTGATAATAAGAGCGCAGATGTTCGGCGTTCCAAGCTCGGGGGACTTCTGCCCCATTTACATTAGCTAAGCGATAAACTCCATTTCCGAAGGCTGTTTTGACAACATACGGTCCTTCCCAGTTCGGGCCTAAGGATCCGTCACTTGGCTTGCGGGCTCCTGGTAGAATGAGTCGTAAGACTAAGTCTCCCACATTGAATCTGCGAACCCGAGCATACTTGTTGTAGTACCTCGCTATTCTTTGCTGATAGACAGCTACCCTTAATCTGGCCGTTTCCCTGTGTTCCTCGAGCAGGTCCAGATTTGTCGCAAGTAGCTGATCATTGTCATTTGGATTGAAGGTCGTTCTTCTTTGCGAGGTGACTTCAAATTCAGCTGGGATCATAGCTTCCGATCCATATACCATTGAAAATGGGGTCTCGCCAGTGGAGCTGCGAGCTGTGGTTCTATAAGACCACAATACCTTTTGAAGCTCATCTACCCAGGCTCCTTTCTTGGCTTCCAGTTTCATCTTCAGGGTCTGCTTGATAATCTTGTTCACAGCTTCCACTTAGCCATTGGCCTGTGGATGGTCCACTGCTGAGAAGTTTTTAACGATTTTGAGGTCATTGCAGAATCTAAGAAACTGGTCACTGGCGAACTGAGTCCCATTGTCTGTCACAATCTGCTGTGGGACCCCAAATATGCTAATAATGTTACTCCACACAAACTTCTCAATCTTTGTCATAGAGATTTCAGCTAGTTCTTTTGCCTCAGCCCACTTAGTGAAATAATCTACTGCGACTACTGCATGTTTGCATCTTCCGCATGCCATCGGTAGGGGTCCGATCAGGTCCATCCCCCAGATCGCAAAGGGCCACGGGCTCACCATCTGTTGGAGGTAAGCTGGCGGAGCTCGCGGAATATGAGCAAACTTCTGACACTTGTCGCATTTCTTTACTAAGTTTATGGCGTCCTGCCTCATGGTGGGCCAGTAGAAACCTTGACGAAGTACCTTCTGAGCTAGAGACAGCCCCCCAGTGTGGTTCTCGCAGTGGCCTTCATGTATCTGCCTTAGTACTGTTTCACACTCATGGCCATCAACGCATCTTAACAGTGGTGCTGAGAACCCCTTCTTGTACAGTACATCGTCATAGATGCAGTACCTGGCTGCTCTAGCTCGTAAACGCCGGGCTTCCAGCTTGTTATTTGGCAGCTTTCCATCCTACAAATAACTGAGAATGAGGCTTATCCAGGAATCGGGCTGCACGGATATGGCCATCGTCATATTCTTTTCTTCTGTACTTGGAGTTGGTAAGAACTCAACTGGGATTGCCCCAAGGAAATCTGCATCTCGTGTAGTCGCGAGGCGAGCTAGTGCATCAGCATGCGAGTTCTGAGCTCGCGGGATCTGTTTCACCTCGTACTTCTGAAATGCACCTAGCAGCTCGTGTACTTTTTGGAGGTAGAGGGCCATCTTTGATCCCCTAGCCTGATATTCTCCCATTACGTGGCTGACGATGAGCTGTGAGTCACTGAAGATCTTCAAGCGTTCAGCTCGCATCTCCTTAGCCAAACGCAGTCCCGCAAGCAGTGCTTCATACTCAACTTCATTGTTTGTTGCCTGAAAGCCAAACCTTAGAGCGTAGAGGATTTTGTGGCCTTCAGGGCTGATAAGTAGAATTCCAGCTCCAGCCCTCTGCTCGCTGGATGATCCATCAACAAAAAGCTCCCAGGTTGGACCTTCAGAAGACTCAGCTTCATCATCCACAGGTCCCGTAAATTCTGCAATGAAATCTATCAGAGCCTGAGCTTTGATAGCCGTCCTCGGATTGAACTGGATATCGAACTGCGCGAGCTCCACTGCCTATTTCAACAAACGACCTGAGGTGTCTGCTTTTTGCAAAACTTGCTTCAATGGATACTGGGTGAGGACTTCGATGGTATGAGCTTGGAAATAAGGTCGCAGCTTCCTTGATGCAATCACCAGGCAGTAAGCCAGCTTCTCCATCTAAGAATATCTGGTTTCAGCATCCTGTAATCGTTTGCTTACATAATAGACCGGAAGCTGCGTCTTTTCTTCTTCCCTCACCAGTGCAGCACTCAGAGCTTGCTTTGACACTCCTAAGTATAAGATCAGCTTTTCATTTTCTTTGGGTTTGGAAAGAAGTGGAGCTCGTCCCATATATTCCTTCAATTGCTGGAAGGCTACTTCACACTGCTCAGTCCACTCGAAACTTTTTGCTTTCTTCAGAATGTCAAAGAAAGGGACACACTTGTCTGTAGCTTTCAAAATGAACCTACTCAATGCTGCGACCTGGCCATTGAGGCTCTGCACGTCTTTCACCCTGGTGGGCGACCTCATGTCAATCAGTGCTTTGATTTTCTCAGGGTTTGCTTCAATTCCCCTACTGTTGACCATGAAGCCCAAGAACTTCCCAGAAGCTACTCCAAATGCACATTTGAGCGGATTTAACTTCATCTGGTAGCTCCTCAGAATTTGGAACATCTCTCTCAGGTCGCTAACATGGTCACCTATCTGCTTGGATTTCACCAGCATATCGTCCACATAGACCTCCATGGTCTTTCCAATTTGTTCTTTGAACATCATGTTCACCAAGCGTTGATAGGTCGCTCCAGCATTCTTCAAACCGAAGGGCATCATCTTGTAGCAATATAGCCCCCGATCAGTCATGAACGAGGTGTGCTCTTCGTCTTCGGGCTTCATTGGGATCTGGTTATATCCCGAATATGCATCCATGAAGCTCAGGAGCTCGTGGCCAGCTGTAGCATCCACGAGCTGATCTATCCTTGGCAGGGGAAAACTGTCTTTGGGGCATGCTTTATTTAGGTCGGTGAAGTCGATGCAAGTCCTCCACTTCCCGTTCTTCTTTTTCACTAGCACAGGGTTGGCGATCTAGGTCGGGTAGTAAGCTTCTCTGATGAATTTGTTAACCAGAAGCTTGTCTATTTCTTCCTTTAGTGCTAAGTATCGTTCCCCTGTCATTGCTCTTCTCTTCTGACGAACTGGCTTGAAATGAGGATCAATGTTCAGCCTGTGAGACATCACCTCTGGATCTATTCCCACCATGTCCTCATGATTCCATGCAAACACATCCAAGTTCGCCTTTAGGAAGTCAGCGAGTTGGATTCTCAGCTCCGGAGTTAATCCTCTTCCTAACTTCAAGCATCGCTCAGGATCTACCTCGCTGACTGGTACATCTTCTAATTCTTCAATCGGACCGGTAGCTTGGTCTGCATCTACCTCACGAGGGTCCAGGTCGTGACTAACTCCTTTCTCAGTCATAGCTCGTGGCTCGCCCCCTGAGACCACGTTTACCTTTTTTCCTCTCACACCCATTTTAACAGCATCTTTATAACAACGTCGAGCTAGGTGCTGTTCTCCTCGAACACATCCGATGCCATTAGGAGTTGGGAACTTCACTGTCAGAGTTCTGGTTGAAGTAACCATGTCCAACTCGTTTATAGCAGGTCTTCCGATGACCACATTGTATGCTGATGGGCAGTCGATTATCAAAAAGTCCGTCAAGGTTGTTGCCTGACGACCTGCCTCCCCTAGAGTCAATGGCAGCTTAATCTGCCCCACTGGTACCACAGCATCTCCAGTGAATCCAAATAAAGGCTCCGGGGATGACCTCATTTGCTCTGCTCTCAGCCCCATCTGGTCGAAACAGCTCCTATACATCACGTTCACCGAACTCCCAGTATCGATCATGATGCGCCTAACTTCCATATTGCTGATCTTAGCTCGTATAACCAGCGCATCATTATGAGGACAAATCACTCCTCTAGCATCTTCTTCTGTGAATACGATCTCGTCCGAGGTCGGTTTTGCTCTTTTGGTAGGTCCCTCCGACCCATTGAGCTGAAATGAATGATTCGCCTCTCGGACGTACCTCTCATGCGATCTGTTGGAATCACCTGCGATATGGGGGCCACCATAAATAGTAAAAATAGTTCTTACCGCAGGTTCCTGACCTTGCTCGGAAGCTTGTTGGGGCTGTTGCTGGTGTGGTGGCTGTTGCTGCTGAGGTCGTTGCGGGTGAGGTCGCTAATCAGCAGGTCTTGCCACATATTCCCCCAGGCGACCTCGCCTGATTAGTTTCTCGATGGCGTTCTTCAACGCCCAGCAATCTGAAGTACTGTGTCCGACCTCATTATGGTAGGCACAGAACTTGTTCTGATCTCTGTGCTGAATGGGAGCCCTTATAGGATTGGGCCTCCCGAAATCCTCATTGTTTCGCTCCGCAGCGTAAATCCTGTCCGGTGATACCATCAGAACACTGTATCCTTCCTGGCGACCCCAACGCTGAGGTCGCTCATACCTTGACTCTCTTCTCGCTTTCTTGGCGATCTGATTACTTGAGCCGTTGTTTCTTCCTTCTTCGTTCCGGCCATTGTTTCTCCTCTTTGGCTGGCTGGAACTGCCCGCTTCATTCTTCTGACTCTGCTTCTTCAGGCCGAAGGTCTCTTCCCACCTAATCTCTTTCGCAGCTCGCTCGTAGAACTCTCCCAGATCCTTCACTGGGGACTTGTAAATGCTCTCGTATAGCTTTCCATCCTTGCGCAGCCCAGCTGAGATCGCTGTTAGTATGCTTTCATCTGATGGATGCTCGACATTCGCGACCTCGCGTCTAAACCTGGTGATGTATTCCTTCAACGACTCACCCTGACGCTGAAAAATGGTGGCTAGGTGGCAGGATGGAGCGAGCTGCCTTCTCAGTGCCCTGTATTGACCAACGAACTTCTGTTGGCATTGCTCCCAACTTCCTATGCTGCGAGCTGGGAGATTATTGAACCACGTCCTCGAAATATCCCCTAGTGTAGCGGGGAATACTCAGCACTTCACCATCGGACTTCCTGTCTGCAGGTCCATCTGAACGTTGAATGCATCTAGATGGTCATATGGGTCACTGTCCCCATTGTACTGCTGAATGTTTGGCATCTTGAACCTCGGAGGGAGAGGCTGTGTCTCAATCTCCCTTGTGAATGGGGTCCTATCTCCGTAGAGCCCACGTTGTTCCGGAACTTCAGGTCGTGCTTCCAACTGTCGGACTCTTTGGAGGAGCTCCTCTACTTAGGGGTCTCGGAGCTCGTATCTTCTCCTGTGATCATGACTTGGAGCCGGATGCTCAGGGTCATACCTTTCGTCTTTCTCGAATTGACCCTCATGATGATGGGATCTTACCTGCTGCCCATCCACCTCATCGACATAACGAGCTGCGGCTCGGACTCTGCCTTGGCCAACTTCTATCCGCCTGTTTCTATCTTGGCTCAGTCTTGCTACCAGGCTAACAGGACGTGCGACCTCCCTTTCGTGTTGAACAGGGTGTCTTCCGGCCCTCGAACGCGCATTAGATGAGCGAGCCGAGTCTGCAGGTCGCGGGACTTCCCTTGCTAGCCTTTCAAGTCCTCGCGCCGGTTCAGGAGGCTGGGGCACTCCTAGTGGTGCCTGAACTTCCACCCTAGTCACGTTCTGAACCTGAGCCTGCACCAACATGTTGACGGCTTCTGTGAGCTGTCTAACCGTATCTTCCAACACTTCTTGTCTCTGCAACAACGCATTCTGCCCTTCGGCCATCAGGGCAATTGGGACCGTTTGACTGTGAGGCAGAGGAGGGATGCCTAGCGCAGCCCCGAGTATCTGTCCATGGGACGGGCCTGCTGCATGCGTGGTTGCGTCTTGCCCAGGCTGTAAGTTCTGCTGAGATTGGTTCATGTGACTTTCCGCCTAATCATCATCTCCAAGGAACCTGTTTGATCTAGTCTTTGCCATATCGTCAGAAATTGATGAAGTGAGATGAAAAAGATTGCAGTCTGAGCCCTCCTTCTAGCGCCAAAATGTCGACGTTGGAATTCAGTCGACGAGTAATTAATGTCCAATACCTGCAATCAATGTGAGAAAGCACAAATACCAAGAAAAGACAAAGACGGAAACAGAGGATCAAACGAGGAACACGAAGCTTTTACGTGGTTCAGCAATAAAAACCTACGTCCACGACTGTCCAACTCTTAATCTCTGCAGAGTGACAGTGTATTATTGAATATTGTATGATGATGTTACAATGATTTCAATCCCTATTTATAGGGAAAGAGGTGTTACAATTCTGGTTGTAGCAAATCAGGAAGAAAATCCTGAATTAATTACATTTCCTAAATAATTGGGAAAAATAAGGAAAAAAATTATAAATTAATTACACTTTCTAATATATTTAGATAATATCAGGAAATTACTATAATTATCTCAAGATAAGGTTAATTTGAGTTTAAATTTGAATAGATCTCCATATTTGGTGAGGAAATCATGGTTTGACTCGGCAATTGCCATATTCGGAGAAAGAATCATGGTTGAACTTGGTAACTGCCTATTTTTGGAATATACTGTACTCATTACGCATCTAAGAGAGCTGACGTGTCTTGGTGATCTCGAGCTCGAGCTCGCTGAGAGACGAGCTGCGCAAGAGGCGAGTTGCGACCTGGCTGTGTTTTATAGGTCTGTTGTTGCCAGCTGGAAAATCCCTTTAAACGAGCTGAAAAGCTTGATGGGCTTAGAGTCAATACTGAGCCTCGTCTAATGGGCTTTGACTACGTTGACCTTATTGGACCTTCTTATCGGGTCTTAAATGAGCCTAAATTGGACTTTTACCAGCCTAATTACTGAGTCCGAAAAATACGTATAACAATAATCATACTAATAATAATACTATTTGATACTTAATCTCTCACTATTTGTGTGGGTTACTCTCCCATTTCAGGATGGGTCTCTCCTTATCTCCGTGTGGATGGATCCCTCCCAATTGAGAGTCGTCTCTCAGGCCGTGCTTCCAGTGTCATATGTCGGTTCGAGATCCCGGATATTCCCTGGGTTTATCGCAGATGTAGTTATTGTATTAAAAAATATATATACAAGTACAACACACTCTCTCTCTCTCTCTCTCATCTCTATCTCTGAAAATATAAAAAACAAATAATTTTGGTGTTGATGAAGTGGAGCAAACAGAACACTGATGGAAATGAAGCGGAGCAAATAGTCTGGTCTGTGTTTTGGACATTTTGGTGCCTATGGCTTATCTGAGTTCGCGAAGGAAAATTTAACTATCGAAGCCTTCGAAATTAGTTCGCGAATTGTGTTCGTAAACAAAATTTAGTTCGCGCATCGGGTTCAAGGACAAAATTTAGCAATTCGCGAACTAAATTTAGTTCGTGAAAGAAAATTTAATTCGAACACAACCTTTGTTTTCGAACAGCGATGGCTTCACAAGGGGACAAGTGAATTATTTGTTTTTCCTCTTTAAAAACAAAGACTCTGTTTTCAAAGAAGAAAAACAGAGCAGAACAAAAGCCATAAGTTCTGTAGAAAGAGTCTATTTTATAATATATCTTTTTAAATTTCAAGCATTAAAAACAACGCCGGCGGAGAACAAAACGGAGTCTTTGTTTATAAAACAAATGATGACCCAGACTCAATGTTCGTTGTTAATTTTCAACATCATAAGTTTGTCTCTTCATATAGGAAGTTATAAAACAAATGATGACAAAGACTCCGCTGGCATTGTTTATAAAACAGATGATGACCAAAAAATTAATTTAAAGTGGTATGTATAGTTCAAATGTTTTGTTTATAAAGTACAATTTTTTTTTTTCCTTATTTTTGGAATCCCGTTCTTAAGGTTGAAGACGGGAAAGATGATGAACTGATGAAAATATAAGGCCAATTTGGTAAATGGTGGTATTAAAATTTATTCATTTCGATTTAATTATTTTGTTGAATAAATTAATTTCATTGTAGAATGGTGGTTGGTGGGAGCCCACGCTGAATGAGACACGGCATTCTGCTTCATTATCAATTTTCAGGAGAAAATTTGCAGAAAACCAAAAACCAATCATTTTGCTTGCTCTCATAATTTTCTTTGCTTGTGTTTAACAGTCATTTTTTTTTTCAACCTACAAATCTTCAAAACCAAAGCCATGACTATGGGAGAGGCCTTTCTCTCTGCCTTCTTTCAGGTCTTGCTTGATCGATTGGCTTCTCGTGAGTTGCTGCAATTTCTTTGTCAGGAAGGGTTGTATTCAGGGATCAAAAAGTGGGAAGAAACGTTGAAGATGATTCAGGCATTGCTCAGCGATGCGGAGGAGAAGCAACTGACCAACACTGCTGTGAAGAGGTGGTTGGATAATCTCCAAGACTTGGCTTATGATGTGGAGGACGTACTGGATGAGTTTGCAACTGAAGCCATTGCAAGGAAGGTGAAGATACAACAACAACAGGCCAGCAAGGTTTGGAATCTCGTCCCTGCATGTTTCTGGAGCTGGAGTTTGGGAGCCATTAAGTTTCGGAATCGTATGAGGTCTAAGGTAAATGATGTCACTCGCCGATTCGATGACCTGTGTAAACTTAGACTTGATCTTGGATTGAGTGTTGGAGCGGCATCTTCAAGTGCTGCACCGTGGAGACCCCCAAGTACAAGTCATCCAATTGAACCTGCGGTTTTTGGAAGAGATGCAGATAAGGCAAAAATACTCGAAATGGCGTTGAAGAATGAACCTGCTAATGCCAACTTCCTCGTGGTACCTATTGTGGGCATGGGAGGAATAGGCAAAACAACACTTGCTCGAGAGGTGTTCAATGCTTCGGAGGTCGATTCTTTTGAGGTCAAAGCATGGGTGTGCGTATCCGATGGTGACTTTGATGTTACTAGAGTCTCAAGGTTAATTCTTGAGAACATTACTGGTTGTTGTTCCGGTCAGAAGGATTTCAACACCGTGCAAAATGAACTGAAGCGGGAAGTTCACGGAAAAAGGTTCTTGCTTGTGTTGGATGATATTTGGAGTATTGATTATGGTACTTGGGAAATGTTACAGTGCACCTTTAAGACTAGTGCACTGGTAAGTAGAATAATTGTGACAACACGCCACCAAAAGGTAGCATCAACAATCACACTCAATGGATTTCACTCATTGGATGTTCTATCAAATGATGATTGTTGGTCGGTGTTTTCTATGTGTGCATTTGAGAAGAATGAAACAATTTCGGTACACCATGATGGCAAATTAATACATGCAAAAGTCATTGAAAAGTGTAAAGGTTTGCCTTTGGCGGCAAAGACTCTTGGTGGCCTCTTACGCTCTAAGCAAATGGACGAGTGGTTAGGCATACTCGATAGCAAATTGTGGGATTTGTCAGAAAATGAAAAAAGTGGGATCCCTATAGCCTTAAAATTGAGTTATCATCATCTTCCTTCCCATCTAAAAAGATGTTTTGCTTATTGCGCAATTTTTCCAAAAGATTATGAATTTGAAGAGAAAGAACTTGTGCTTTTGTGGATTGCCGAAGGCTTTGTCCAACAATGTGCAGGATATAAGCAAATGGAAGACTTAGGGCGTGAGTATTTTAAAGATTTATTGTCAAGGTCAATGTTCCAGCAATCAAGTAGCAATTACAATAGTTCTAAAATTGTAATGCATGATCTTGTCCATGATTTGGCTCAATGGGCTTTTGGAGAAACAAATATGAGGTTAGATGGTCTACTGGCTGCCAATAAGGAACAAGGAGAGTTGAAAAAGGTTCGTTACCTTTCTTACATAGTTGATCGGTACGATATCGAAAGTAAATTTTTAGTTTTGCATGAAGCTGAGGATTTAATGGAAACAATTAGGACATTCTTGCCCATGGCTCAAGGATGGGTGTATGATCCTTACATAACTAATTCGGTCCCATCGGATTTATTGCCAAAGCTCAAACAATTAAGGGTACTGTCTCTAACATATCATATCACCAAGTTACCAGACACAATAGGAGGCTTGAAACTTCTAAGGTATCTAAATCTTTCTCAAACTAAGCTAATAAGTTTGCCTGAGTCAATAAGTTTATTGTACAACTTACAGATTTTGTTGTTAAGATCTTGTTCTCGTCTTGTAAAGTTGCCTTCCAACTTCAAATTTTTGATAAAATTACGTCATCTTGATATTAGAGGCTCGATTTATATTGAAGAAATGCCCTTGGGAATGAAAGAATTAAAATCCTTACAGATATTGTCTAATTTTATTGTGGGCAAAAACGTTGGTTCAAATTTAAAAGATTTGAAAAGTTTAAATATGCTTCGTGAAAAACTTTGTATTTCAAAATTAGACAATGTGATTGATTGTGATTGGAGGGATTTTATACTAAGAGATAAGAAGGACTTAAAAGAGTTATTGCTAGAGTGGGGATCTACAGTTGATGACTCGCGAAATGAGATCTTAGAACAAAGTATATTAGACATGCTACGACCTCATCAAAATTTAGAAAAGCTGATAATCACATGTTATGGTGGTACAAGATTTCCTTGCTGGCTAGGGGATTCTTCATTTTCCAACATGACAGTGCTAAGATTGCAAAGCTGTCAGCAATGCAAATGCTTACCTCCACTTGGGCTATTGGCCCGTCTTAAAGATCTCACAATCAAAGGGATGAAAAGATTAGAACATGTCAGTTCGAATTTTTATGGGGAAGGTTGCATAAAATCTTTTCAATCATTGCAAACTCTTCGCTTAGAAGATATGCCACAATGGGAAAATTGGGAACCTATCAAGGAAAATGAGCATATCGATGCATTCCCTTGCCTCCGAGAGTTTTACCTTGTAAATTGTCCTAAGCTCACAGGAAGATTACCTCGTAATCTTCCTTCATTAGAGAAACTTGTGATTAAGAATTGTAAGCAGCTGTTGGTTTCATTTTCAAACATTCCAATGCTTCGCAAATTACAAATAGATGGGTGCAAAGAGTGGGCGTGTAATAGTCCAACGAATTCCACGTCACTTAAGTCTCTCACTCTTGCAGACATTTCGGAGTTCGGCAATTGGATAAGGCAACAGAATTTTCTACAAGTTGAATGTCTAAAACTTAAGATTATGGGTTGTGAGCAGCTCATAAATTTGTGGCAATTGAATGAAACACTTCTTCAGCAGCCACCACAGGGGTCTCAAAGCTTCAACTCTATCAGAGAGCTATGGGTTGAAAATTGCTCAAATTTTGACTCATTTCCTGAGGTTTGTTTCCTTCTCAATCTAAGTAGACTTGTGATTATAAATTGCACTGCTCTAACTTCATTGCCTGAGGGGATGAGTCACAAAAATGCATGTCTTGAAAGTTTGGAAGTGCAAGACTGTAACTCTCTAACACTCATTATAAGAGGCCAATTGCCCCCATCTCTAAAAAGGCTTGAGTTAGAGAATTGTGAGAAGTTGGAGTACCTATGGGATGACAAAGAGAGCAGCAACAACACGAATACATCTGTTCTCGAATTTTTGCAGGTCAGCAACTGCCCGTCTCTCAAGTGCTTATCATCAAGTGGTCAGTTACCGGAAACACTCCAACATCTCGACATTTCGAATTGCTCACAGCTCACAATGTTGTCAGCGAGTGGTCATTTACCTGATACGCTCCGTGATCTCTCCCTTTGGTTTGTTCCAAAGTTAGAGTCAATAGCGGAGAGTTTTGATAACAACAAGGCACTTGAAGAGATTAAGATATTGTTTTGTGACAATCTCAAAACTATACCTGAGGGCCTGCGCAATCTTAGCCATCTCCGAAATGTAGTGATATTTGATTGTGGACTTATTCACTGCTTTGCTGAAGAAGGGCTTCCCACCACAAATTTAAGTGAACTTTTTATTGGATTTTGTCAGAATCTAAAAGCCTTACCCAATCAGCTCCACAGCCTCAGCTCTCTTAATAGCTTACAATTGTATGGATGTCCAAGTATGACATTGTTTCCAGAAGAAGGTTTTCCTACCAACCTAACATCTCTGATGATTAATGGTGATGTCAAAATCTATAAGCCACTGCTTGAGTGGGGGTTGCACAACCTCACCTCTCTCACATCTCTCTATATCTGGGGATTTCCACTACAAGAAAAATGGGAAATTAAGTTGCCTCATTCCCTTACTTATTTGTACATTTCCAAGTTCCCAAGTCTGAGCCTGATGGGGGATGGTTTCCAAAACCTTAACTCTCTTTCAACTTTGTACATCTATGGTTCCACAAATCTCAGATTCTTTCCAGAGCTGGCCCTACCATCCTCACTTAAATTTCTGACGATCCATAATTGTCTGAAATTAAAATCTTTTTCGAAGCTTGGTCTGCCATCCTCACTTTCGAAATTATGGATTTGGGATTGTCCAGGAGTCAAATCCTTTCCAGAGCAGGGCTTACCAACCTCACTCATGCTATTAGATATTAGGAGGTGTCCAAAGCTGAAAGAAGAATGCAAAAGAGATAAAGGAAAAGAGTGGTCTAAAATTTCTCGCATTCCTTGTGTTGAAATAGATGGCAAATTCATTTTTTAATGAGGGAATGGTATGTTAATCTCACATTCCTATGGAGATTAGCATACCATAGGAGGAAGAATGAGTGAACTCTTTGAATTTCATCACCTGTATGTTAATCTCCGACACCTCAAACCTTTTCATCCATTTCTATTCTTTGTTGCCCTTCTTTAGTTTTTACGCTTTCTTCTTGTTTTTTTTTTTTTTTTTTTTTGGTGGGGAGGGAAGCAAACAGCTTTTGAATCGTAGAATCGGTGGATGGCGCCAATTGGACTTTGAAAGAGGCTTCTTGTTACTGGCATTGAGGGTGAAAGGTAATCGGAAATATATGCACTTAATTTATTAAAATTTGATAGTCATAATTCCGGATGTTTAAACAACTAAAGTTAATACTGCTACAAATCTAGACTGCAATTTTTGGAGACACATTGAATGTACTCTTGAAAGTATTGTATCTTCTGGTCACTATTTCCCCAATTTCAGGTAAGCATATTCAACCCTGCTTTGTGGCTAAATTTAATGTAAGATATATTGTAAGTCCTTTCTGTTTCACTTCACAAAAAATAAATAAATAAATTGGTTTATTAATGTTAGATAGTCTAGTATTGTTTGTAAAAGTGAGATTGTATTGATTTATAAAGATGAGGGTAAACTTTTACTTAAGAGTTAACATTTGTGGTGGAATTAAACCCAATATCCTTTTTTGACATAGTATTAGCAAGCTCTATCTAAATTGCATGAGTGCTGGTGCTGTCAAGTGGGCATACTATGTTTGAGGGAGAGTGTTAAATAATCTTACATTGATTGTAAAAATATTTTGTATTGATTTGTAAGTAAACTTTCACTTATGAGTTAGTATTTATGATAAAGTTAGGCTGAAAACTTTGTTCTGACAGTTAAAATTGAATGCATGGTTAACTTGTGAACTTTTTCATACAGTACTACCATTCCTTCTTAGTAGAAAAGAACACTTTAAAATGACTTTCACTAATTTTCATATAATAACATAAACATTGATCATCACACTATTTTTTTCCTTTCACATTATCTTTTGTTTAGATTTCAGTGATTTTAACTTAAATTATACAGTATGTTTTAGATATCATTGCTGATTTTTATTGATGTTAATACGATGTTGACAGAGCTGTAGCCATTTTCAAAACTGTACTTAGACTTTATTAGATGCATCTTATTGTATGGTATCGAATTTGATTCTCCAAAACTGTTTGATCTCACTTTTCCTTTGACAAATCTTCTTGCTTTTGAAGGCAAATTACCGCTTAACTTCCTTTCGAGGTAGTGAGTGCAAGCCATTTCAAAGTGTTCTGTTCTGCTAAGAAGGTTAAAAAAATTTAGCTCTTTTACTTCCTTCTCTGATTCTTTTGGTCGTCTGTGCATTCATATTCTTGAATTATATCTGTTTTTTCTGTATTTCGTTATCCAGATTATATTCAGTCAAATTGAAAATTTCAAGCAAAATTTTTCGGAGCAGAAATTTGAGCATTAGCATTTCAAAGAATTCTTAGAAACAGAAATGCCAGTACTAGAATGGTTGATGTTAACATAATATGCTTGAAGATGAAACTTTTCTCAAGTCCCGTGGTGAGAAACCTTACTCCTCCTTAGCAATAAATGGGATTGTTTTGATATCTGACTTCATATATCTTTTCTTTCTGGATGAATACCAGATTTGTATGATGAGAAATATCAAGTATGAAAGTTACCAATCCTCGATGAATCGCTTTGTAAGCTTTTGTTCGATATTTGTTTCTTTGTCCAGAGACAACCTTGGTGATTAGTGAGTTTTTCAAGCTTAAGTGTTGCTGCAGCTCTAGCCATTAATGCCTTTGTAAATTAACTCTAGGAAGATTTAAATGCTTCTTTCTAATTTATGTTACTTCATTATATCATTTTTTAGTTCTTATACATACTTTTGCCTTTTAGTAAAAAGCAATTGATGAACTTCGAAACCTAGGCTCCTAACTGGAATCGTGGTGTGCATATACTTGAAAATAAAGGTTTTATCTTTGTTCTTGAAGTTGATTACTTCTTCATCTTATGATTCTTTGAACTAATGTAGACTAAAGGCATCTGGAATAAGAAACAGATGACCTAAAACAGTAATTTTCTTTTTAAAATATATGTTCTTTTGAATGTTATACTTAATATTACAACTTATACATCTAGATTTCTTTAATAATTAGTTGATCTTATTAATGAAGAGAACTTGAGACTTTGTTGCAAAATGAGGGTTTGTTGAATAAGGTATTATTATACCTTTTTTTTTATTTCAAAAAAAAAAAAAAAAAAACTCAATGTTTATTTGATGCCGTCTTCCTGCACTCCACGTAATCATTTTAATCTTTTATTTATGATTAAAACTTAAATATATGGTATTAACAAAACAGTTGCCTTTTACAAGACTTATTACTCTTCAAAGCCAAAATTGGTTAATAGTTTGTTCTCTAAGAATGCAGTCCAAAATCAGTATACCTGGTCAAGTACTAACTAGGAATTTATTTATACGATGAAACTATGGCTTATTTACTAAACTGGAATAAATGATTAGTTTCTCTGCCCCATGCTGGGACAGTGCCACAATATTTAGGTTTGGCGCTTTTGGAGACCTTAAATTTCATGTTATTCTGTGACAATACTTCATGATAACACATTTATGCTTCCAATTGTTGTCATCGGTAGTGTCCATTTATTTGCCTATGTGCACATATTGTTTTTCAATTGTTTTGATTCATCTTGTCTTGACTTCTGCAATGCAGTTCTTGCGAAGTTCCTATACAGGAATTCAAAAGTTGCATTGGCCCTCATCAGCAAAACTGGCTTAGAGCTCAAGGTAGTTCATCTGATCATCCTTCTTAGAAGACCATTCAGCGTCAAGATTTGAGAACAAATATCCACATATATGAATGAACATCTTGCTAGCTGTATTTTGAAATTTCATATCTTTCTAGCATCTTATACTAAATTAACGTTGTGGTAAATTTTTGTTTCATGCTGCCTTGGTCTTGGAGACAACTCTCTTAAGCTGGAAGCCGAATGCAGAGTACTCTGTCTTCCGACAACAGGGTCACGACAGTCTCAAGCATCCAGAAAGAAATGAGCATTGGAGTGAAGCTTATACTAAATTATCCATCGTTACTGAGGCTGAAAAAATAGTTGGAATGATTGACACATGCAAAAGAATGCAGCAACTTGTGAGATACATGAAAATTTTGCTCCACATGGTTAGCAACGTTCTTTCTTCACCCCTTATGCAGACTTTTGCATTCTTTGTAGCATCATTACCTTCTTTCTTCACCCCTTATGTGGACTTTTGCATTCTTTGTAGCATCATTACCTTCTTTCTTGTGTACTTAATTTGTCTCTCTTTTCGTTTAGGATGACTTCGATGATATCTTTGAGAACCGAAAAGTACAAGAACCATCACCTTTCTATGTTATACTTAAATCAGAAGAAAGGTTCTCCCATACCCGGTTGCGTGTTTCCCTTCCTGCAACGGCCTTTTGTTGTATAAAGAGAGCAAAGACAAAGAGGTACTGGAGCCCCCATGGTGGGATTTCAGACCTCGTGCTTTTCTCCATGAATAAACGGCAGTTTCCAAGCTTCGGGGACTAGCACTTGCGTTAACGTTGGTCTTAACATTTTTAATATGAAGTATACTTATGTTCTAGCTCAATGAAGTGACAATCAATTAAAGAAGGAACCAATTTAGTTTTACAAGTTTGGATTTGTATGTACTATGCTTTATGCAATTGGCCACGAGAATGTTCTATCTCAAAAGCCTTTCTTATTAGTTAAAGCATACTACAAGCTTGTAACAACAATTTTGATACTATTTTGGACATAGATACTTGAACCGCGCCAGTGAATTGGTCTATATAGTAATGGTGGGTGATAATGGCAATATACAACCATATAATTAGAATCTTTGAAAATATTTAAAATTATTGTTATTATTTGGATTATGTGAACTATGACTATGAGTTAGCTTCTCACCACAAATTTAGAACTCCAGGCATTTAACAAAGTTCATGAACGTATATGGCTGCTAATCTAAATGAGTGTTTATTTTTTCATCCACTTTAGTAGTAAGGTTTCAGTTATCTAATACATTTTATAAGTTTTGTATGATCAGTAGTTCTCTCCTTATTATGGAAGTTATTATTATCTTTCAATTGTAAGTTGTAATCACATAAGTAATAGAAATCTTATCTATTTGCTATCATGTCTTAAATAAAAAACAAAAAATGAAAGTTCATGGACGACAATACCAATTATGTCATTGGCTTTGTGAATAATATTTTACTTTGTATCATATTATATATCTCATTTATCTGATAAAAATGTTAGATCCTATTTCAGTTGCATTGCAATCCTATGGAAAATTCAAAATGAAATTAAAAATAGATGGGTTCTTTAATTTAATTAATTTAAAGGAGCTTCCTATTATTGCTCACTATTTCTCAATTAAAAAAATCACTACAGTATCTGATTTGTTTGGTCCCGATTGTATTCTAAGTCAACCTCAATAATAATAAAAAAAAAGAAATCGCTACAATGATAACATAGTCGGTTGTCACATACAAGATTTTCTTTGGACTTAGAAGTATAATGAATTTGAAGCAATCCAAACAAACAACCAAACAAAAGTAAATGCATTCAAGTCTCACTTTGTTAACGATAGAGGTGGTATTATGGCTTACGATACGATGGATTGATACGAATTCACGAAAAATAAATGAGTATGGGTTTGAGTTAAACGAATTCATATCGTAATTGTCTCAACCCGCTAAACTCGTTTATTAAACGAATTGAATTGAATTTACTTAAACGAATCGCAAGTTGACATGATTAAAATAGGAATAAATTATAATTTAACATATTAGAGGGGTTAGTGTATAATTATGTATTTATATATATATATATATATATATATATATACACACACACACATATTCAATCAAAACCTAAACAATCTAACCCATTAAGTCATTTCAAACTCATTTTAGTAGCCACACTCACACCACATCGCCCATTCCATCGAATCACCCCCTTCTTCCTCACGATCATCGTCTGGTCGCCACCTTTTCTCTCACAGTCGCTAGCCATTCTCCCCTCCTCTCTCACACTTACCATTCAATCTCCCCTCCTCCTTCATAGTCGCCGTCCATTCTCCTCTCCTCCCTTACAGTTGTCGCTCGTTCTCTCTTCCTATCTCACGATTGCCGCCCATTCTCCCCTCCTCCCTCACGGTCGTTGCCCCTTCTCCACTTCTCTTTAAAGTCACTACCTCTTCTCCATGATCCACCACCATATCCATCATCTCCACCACTAGATCCATGGCTCCACCACCAGCTCCACCATTTCCACCACCATAATGTTATGCAATTTTAATTTTTATGGATTTACATTGAGTTTGAGCATGATTTGATTTGATTTTGTTGTGTTTTTTAAATATAGATGATATGGAATTTTATGCAATTGACTTAATTTACTGTTTTTTTTTTTTTTTTTTTGAAAATTAATGTGTTGGTTTTTATATGTTGAATTTGGTGTTTAAATGTTTAATTGTGAATTATTTATTATATTTATGTTTAAAATATTATCAAGATTAAATAAGTTAAACGAATTAGATGAGTTAAACAAAATAACAAGTTAATGAGTTTGAATCCTTCATGATCCAAGTACTAAACAAATTAATAGTGTCATGTCGTATCATTCGTTTATAAACGAATTCATATCGAATCCAAAAATATCAAATTGCTTCTTGAATGAATTTGTTTCAAATTGGTCGAATTAATAAACGAATCGAGTTGAATTCAACTCGACCCAACACGCCAACCCATTTTGCCACCCCTAGTTAACGATGAGTAAACTTGCTCCACATCAACCTAAATAGGCTGACCAAATAAATGAATTCTTTTTTTTTGTAAAGTGACCCAATAAATTACTTGTCTGCACCCCACTTAATTTTTTTTTTTTTTTTGGCACACACGTAAGATGACTTGACCTTCGGTTTGAAGATCTTTGATTCATAAACTGTATGTATGTCAGTTTGGCCCAATAGGAGAGTTACACGTCAATCTATTAAGAGTAAACTATGGATAGTATCATACAATCGAAGGAAGGAATTTACAACGTATAAAACCTAGTCAATTGGTTATATCATATAAGGTCCCATTTCTTGTTTAATTTTTCAATATATGATGGGCCAACAATTAGTATTAAATGGATCAGTCCAACAGAATTTTTAAGAACATAAAGCCCACTAGCCCTAAATACACCCTCAACAACTTCTAAATGCACCCAAGCAATATTTTAAAAAATGGATTAATATTAAAACAAAAGTAAAGAGTTATGCTCTTTATTCTGTTGACAGATAACTACTTGTAACAGTAGTTGTCTGACTTGATCTTATTAAAAAGTAAAAGAATTGAAGAGAGAGACAAATAAGAAGTAATTGAAAACAAAAGAAAGAGGCTAGAAATGGAAGAGAGGCTCCCAACTTGAGATCATCAATCTGTTCAAAATCAAGATAATAGGACAGCATTTCTACTGGAAAAGCTGGCTCCGGATCACTGACCATCCCCGGAAGATTATTATCATCACCGGTTCCATCAGATTCATGTGTTGGAAAGGTATCAGTCTGTCCATCTTCATAAGCTGTATTATCAGGCAGTTGAGGAGAACTAGAATGAGTTCTGGTCTGTTCATCGTCTTCAATGAAAGGAAATCCAATGACAGAATGATAACTCTCAGGAAATCCATACACAGAAGTTGAGCTATCAATGTGTTGATCATCTTCAGAAAAAGGCAACCCCATGGGTGGTGATACGAAATTCAACTCTCTCCTCCGGCACAAACCAAGGCCACGCCTGTGTCTTGATGATGGTGCCCAAAAAGCTCTACTACCTGCGCTGCGCTGCAGAAAATCAAAATAATATTTAAAATCAAGAGAATATATTATAAGGGTGATTCTCTAGTGCAGTTCAAAACTAGTTCATTGGTAGTATTGTAGAACAAATGATGCCGAAAACAAATTTCATCACCTCTTTACCAGAGTATTATTATTATGTATTACATAGGGATTAGCTTATATTAATTTAAAATATTGACCTAAAAAAATTCAATATCTGTTAATTTATTTTCATGTAATTCAAGAATTGTTATTAATTTTGAATTCTTTAACTTTTTCATCATTAGATTCTGTAAAAATAAATACATATAAGTGAAGTCATTTTTTTTTTTTGCAATTAAAATTTTAAGTTAATATTACCTAATTCATTATAATTCATGTTACATCTATAATTTAATAAAAATATGCATAAATTTAGAATAAACACCTACGAAAATAAAAAGTGTGGACAAATTTTTTTTTTCACTTTTATTTTTAATTATTTTTATTAATAAAATATAGATGGTGGTATGAGTGGAATTACATGCTACGGATATGAAGAATAAATGTCCCACGCACACAAGACATGGCCCCAACAAACATATAAATAAAGATACGCTAAACTTTCAATATGATACAGAAAGTCACAACCCAAAAAAAAATTAGCAAACTCACCACCAAGCAGGTCCACAAGGGATACATAGAGTTACCATCCTCAAAAACTAAACAATGATACATAATCCAAATAGAAAGCCAGAAGAAAACAAAACAAAACAAAACAAAACAAAACAAAAAAAAAAAAAAAAAAAAATCCTCACCACTTTATAAAAGTCTACTAAAGAGATACAAAGTCCTTTAGAATTCTCAAAAAGAATATTTTTTATTCAAAATAATAATATAATTGTTATTATTATTATTTTTTCATAATTACAGCCGTCCAAGCATAGAAAACTTAAAAACATAGTGATCAAAAACCACAAACTACAAGAAATAACAAAATTTACACAAAATCCGAATCTGTTGGCTATTGATCTTCTTGAAGAAAATCAGAAATAACTTTTTTTGAAAAACTCCAAATGATGCATACAAAATATGAAATTGTGACACTGATTTTTTTAATGATGTATAACATGCCTCATAAATCCTTTATAATCAAAAGATATGAAGTCCCAAAATTATCTCGTGTAGAATTTGTTGCTCAACAAACTATAGTAAGAACTTGGAACCCTTTGTTCTTTGGTCTGAATTCAAGTATTTAGACACTCTCATGTCAAGAGGTGTCAAAAGGGCTAGGCTAGTCCGGCTCAACCCGAGTCCAGCTTGGATCCAGACTAGCCTAGCTTGTTTCTGTATTACATTCGGTCCAAGTCTAATTTTCAAAAGTTTGAATAAGAATAGACCTGTGGTAAATTGATGTGCAGGTCGAAATTGGTTCAAATTGAAAAATCTGTCCAACACAATAATCTTTTTTTTTTTTCATAAGTAAAATATTCAAATTTGACTTGAAAAAAAAGAAGAAAATAATAAATCCAATTAATTTATTTTGGCAGCCATTTGACAATGTCATCATAACCAAATGTTAGCCCAAAAACGTTGGTGTGTCATAGTGATCTAACCCCTTGCTGTCATATTTCAGGGTGATAGGTTGGATTCCTTCTCTTGTCATCACCAATATATTTTTGGTAAGGGTCCAATCGAATTTGGGCTTGTTTGAGTCCGGCCTAGTATTTAAACCTTTGTCTTATGGGCTGGGCTTGATAAAATGGATTGAAAAACAAGTGTGGCTCGTCCTGATGCTCACAGTACTCGGTCTAGGTCTACGTCCGAGCCGAATGTGTAATGGACCCTAAAATTTTGAACTAGACGGCTCCACTTCGACCCATTTAACACCTCTATACTTGACCGATATAAAATGTATTAAGTGTTCAAAGATTCATAAATTTTTTCCTTCTTAAAACAGATAATGAAAGTTAATACCTATTGACATCGTTCATTACTTAGATAATTTAGATATTTACACCATAACTAACATAAAACAGTACAAGTATTCAAAAATTTACAATTTTTTTCTCTTAAAATAGATATTAAATAGGTTAAAGTCTGTTAAGACCTATTGAAATCATTCATTACTCAAGTGATTTAGATATCTACACTCATAACTAATGTAAAAAATTGTAGGTATTCAAGTATTGATCAAATATTGATATATATATATATATATTAAAACAAACATCTAATATATATATATATATATATATCATTTATTACTTTGGTGATTCGGATATTTACATACCCATAATTAAAGACAACTCCCCCCATAACGGAAGAAAATTGCTCACAAAGATTCAAAATTGATTATCACGAGATAAAATTAGCAAGAAGATTTTTGAAGTTCGAACAATGATAGATCAAAATCATACCACTTCAGAACTAATCCTTTCTAAATTTCAATTAAAGAAACATTTAAAAAACGAACTCAAAATATGTACGTACGGGTCCATGTCTCCATTTCCTTCTATTACAAATCTCTTTCCTGACAGTCATTAGACAACCGATAAAATGATTCCATACTTGTTTAAATCTACAAACAGACCTCTTAAATCGAATTATAAGAGGCTTCTTCCTTTTCTTATCAGAAACTTCTTCATGATCTTCATTCTCTTAAGTCCCATTTTGAGAAGCTTCTGGCTTTTCGTTATAATGTTTTTCATGGTCTCCAACTTCTGCTCCAACTGATATCGGAATGAATCCATTTCGCATTCCAATTGATCAACAATATTCGGTTGGTCACTACTAGTAAATCAGCTAGCTAGATAGAATATATGCTTGTGTAACATATATATATATATATTTTAAAAAATCCTTTAAATAATCAAATTGAGGAGTGTAACTATTTTTTTTTGTTTAGCCAAGTAATATTGCTAAGTTGACCATATTTATTTGAAAAGTTCCTCGATCTTTCTATCTCTTCTCCATAGGTACTTTACATCTTATAATTCTTTTTTTTTTTTTTTTTTTTAAATAATTAATATCTTGTCAAGTTGGTTGTAATAAAATTGAAATTTTATCTTCATGACACGTCTAGATTAATTACATAGAACTGCTTAAATCATTAACAGAATTTTGTGGATGGAGACTTTGAGGAAGATTCAACTAGTCAAGTAGAATGGCAGTACATACATAAAATATCTGCAAAGCAAGCAAGTGTATTTTGCCTATATTATTTTTAATTTCTCAATCGAATTAAATCATTACCAGTTCCACCCAAATGACAAAATCAAGGTTGCATCATATGTATATGCAACCTAACAGCATTAGAGATGTAAAGCATATTTCATTTGTTTACTTACATTATTTTATAAGAAGGAGCAGTAATTTTTTAATATTCTGAATAAATTAATTAAAAATATTGTTCCAAAAATCACCAATTAATGATGATTTTTCGCTAATTATTTGCTAACTAGTGCCCTGTTGGTTCGATAACCCCCAGATTGGGGTCATACTTGTTGAAGATGAGTAATCGGTTGAGTTGACCAAGTAATCGGTCCAACTCGGCACAAAACTAGTCGGAAAACATCCTAAACACCACCAAAAAATAATTAAACATTGAAGCCATTTGCACTACAAAACCTGATTTTGATCAATAAATTGTCTAGATCTCTATAATGATAAAATTAGAGAGAATAATAAAAGCAAATATGAGAAAACACACACACACACACACATATTTATCAAAGCAAATTACACAAACCTCCCTTGAGGTTTGATAAAATTAAATCAATATTTAAGTTTTGACTCATAATATTAAAAAAATATATCAATTTACACATTTAGATTTCAAAAACCAATAATTTTCCCGCAAAATAGTACTTGTTGATTGGTCGCTACTTACTTGTCGAATAACTGATAAATTACTAACCATTGTCTTATCGATCGATTAATGAATAACAATTTTTGGAACCATGAATTTTTAAAAAACAAAGGGGGGGGGGGGGGGGGGGGGGGGGGGGGGTAAAGGTTGCACCAACTCAAGTTCTACAAATGAAGAAACAAGTGCATATAAGTTGCAAGCAAACTATTTAAATACAAGAAATGATGCCAATAACAATGATAAAATTATTCATCTAACCAAGAAGGAAAAAAAAAAATCTTTAAAGTTCTCTTGAAGCATGAATATAGAAGTTCATTCTTGTCGACGTTTAAATTCAGTCAATCTAAGTTCTTGACCTAATACTGTAAATAAAACAAAACAAAGGCGAAAACAAAATAACAAGAAGGGGAAGAACAATGAATGTAAGGAGATCTTTTATGTGGTTCGGCCCAAAAAGATATCTACGTCCACAACTGTTTCTCTTGTTATTTTGACAGAGTTACAGTATATTATTGATTGTTGTTTCTATAATGAAATTTCAACCCCTATGTATAGTGTGTGGTATTATAATTTGAATATAATAAGAATAAGAAAGAATTCTACGTTAATTATACTTCTCAAACTTGTGTCCATCAATTTAGGGATAGATTTTGCCGAAATAGGAGTTTGATTTTCCTTTCAATTTTGATAGTTGACTTTTTCTCAACTTAGGCTATTGTCTTTTTGGAAAAAGTCTTTTAATGAGCACTTCGAGCTATGAGCTGGACTTCGCATTGGATGGTCTATACCTGAGCATAAGACAACCTTGACCATAGTTGACCAGCAACCTGAGAACTACAACAGCGAACTGAGAATTCGTTTCTGCGAGCTAAACGTTGGCAAATTGAGCTTTTGTCTATTGGGTTAATCCATTAAATTAGTTCGTTATGTTTTTAATGCAGCTCCAAATATACCCACAACAATTCTGAATTCGAGGAATCCCAATTTGTGCTATCTTTCGAACACTCCTAGTGTTTGCACTAAGCTTGACATGATGCATATTATTTAAAGTAATTAAGTAATTTTTTTTTAAATACCATTTAGTGTGTAACAATTTAAAATCTTGGATCATTGAGTGCTCTCTATAACCAAGGTATATTAGCACTAAGATTTAATTAAATTTAAAAAGTAAACAAATAGAATTAATTGGCGATCTAGACTACTCCTTATCACTAAGATTTAAAATTTATAATAAAATTGCTGTAAAAGATATTGTGTAGGTCATAGCAGTGTTATACTTAAAAATCAGATAAAATGTTATCACATCAATCAAGTGCATAATGTCGCAAATGGCGACCCGGCTTTTGTGCACTTATGTTTTATTGTTTGCATTGTTTATGATTGAAGACTTTGAGAAGGTATCTCACTAGTAGGCTTTTATGTAATTATATTTTTTAATGTTTGCATTGTTTATGATTGAAGACTTTGAGCAAGTATCTGACTAGTAGGATACTAAAATTAAAATAGTAATTGCGAAAGAAAATAATAAATACATAAATATAGAAAGTAAACTTGAATAATAAATTTAATATGAATTTGATATCATATATATGAGAGAGTCTTAGATGTTCCGGATGCACCGTATCAACATCAGTGATAGAAATTATCCGATCGAATTTTTATATTGAGAGTGAATAAAACAGAAAAACTAAATTTTTGTACTTATAATTTGGGAAACCTAGCATTATTGTAAATTAAAACAGGAAATTTGAGGACATATTTTCGTTTCTCTTATTCCATATGTCAAATGTAGACCTGATAAAACATGCATATTAAATGTTTCAAATAAATATATTTGAATGTATATGTTCAACATAATCATATTATGCCAAGTAATATAAATATCCAACACAACCATATTAGTTTCTTTAGGATCCTATTGTGATTGAATAGGAACGGTTTGATGGGAGGAGCATTGGTACACCAAAATTTGTCAAATGATCCAAAAATTTGAATGTGACCACTCAGGGCTTTATAAGGACACTACCTTGACCACCTCCAACGTGACCTCCACTAATTTTTATTATTTCACCCAACACAATACGTTGACACGAAACCGATACGATTATTATGGGTTAGAGTTGAGCATAAACAGATTAAGTAAATAAATGGGTCAACCTGTTCAACTCGTTTACTAATTGTGTTGAGTTCGTGTTTTCTTAAACGGCTAACAGGTTGACCCGTTTAACAGAGGTAAAAAAGTAATTTTATATTGGAGGGCTATTTATATAATTTAATGGTAGGTATATATATTTTTATGTTTTGAATTGTATTTGTGGATGATTGTATATTTTTAGATCTTGCATTGTATTTATAGATTTAAGAGATCTTGTGTATCTTTATTTTAATTTTGTTTTTTATTAGATCTATATTAAAATTTAAATGTATTAAATATGCTTAAATGAGTCAATAAACGGGTCATTAAATGTGTTGGCTAAACGAGTCACTAATGCGTCAATAAACGACTCTTAAATAAACGGGTTAATCGTGTCATTTTCATATCGACCCATTAATAATCGTGTCGTGTTTGTGTTGAAGGAATTCGATCCGTTTATTAATTGTGTCGTATTAAAAATAATCAGGTCGTGTTCGTATTATATCCAACCCAACCTGCCAACCCGGATTGCCACCCCTAATTGCGATTGATTAGGAACGGTTTGATGGGAGGAGCATTGGTACACCAAAACTTGTCAAATGATCCGAAAATTTGAATGTGACCACTCAGGGTTTTATAAGGACACTGTCTCAACCACCTCCAATGTGACCTCCATTAATTTTTATTATTTCCATCTAATTTAAAAATTCAACTGTAACAAAATCTTTAAAAAAAAAATGCCTCAACAAAATTATTTTTCACTTTATTTTTTAAAAATTAATTTTTTTTTTACTTCTATTATTATTATTATTATTATTATATCAAGCCAATCGACAACCAGTCTTAAAAGAGAAAATTTCACTTTAATCTCTAACATTTAGCGAAATATTACTTGTCACTAATTAACACGTTTTTAGATCTTGTTATCTCTAACATTTTAGAAATTCATCAAATTGATCATTCTATCAATTGATCGTTAGTCTAACTTAATAGTTGTAAGGGTATTTTGATTGTTTTGTTCCACTAACTATTTGAACTTAACAAATGAAAAAAAAAAAAAAATCTTTAGATCTTCACTATTAATCAAAGTTGTGATGGATGTGTGGTGGAGATTTAGTTAATAAAATATTAAATAAAAAATAAATTAAAATTAAAAACATAATCAAACTTCTTTTTTTAAATAAAAAAATTAAGGGTGGAGATGACAGACCCCTCTCCTTACTAAGTCTGTCGGCCATCTCACAGTAACCCTCCAGCGAATATCTAATCCAACTGGAAAGTTTCTGTGAAGCTATATCGTTTACTTTTAAAAAATTTTCTAAACTTTCTTTCGAAATGCAGAAACACTCGGAAATTTTTCTTTTTCTTTTTATTTCAAACATTTACAAAACGGATTTATAAAAATTTGAGCAGCATAACGACTATTTTTCGAATATGTCACCCTGGAAATTGAAAAATTTAACACTTCTATTTCAATCAATTCTCCACTACTGGGCTTTAGGCCCTTAAATCATTTTCCATAATCCAACCACAAACATTTTTCAAAGTTGAAATTTATAAATGCATTTCAGTTTCATTTAATATAAAATATAATTCCATTTGCCAAAAATTTAATTTTATAAATAGAAAATACTATATAAATCCAAAATATAATTTACAACATATTCACCAAAAAGTTGAATGTAATGCATGACATACACTTTCAAATATAAGCATATGCAATGATGTCTTTGCGTCAGACCACCTACACGTTCGATAGAGCCTTTTCTGATTGACAGCTCGTACTTGCATCTAAGGAGGATTTTTAAAAAACATATGAAAACAGTGATGAACATAAAACTCAGTAAGTGGATAACTTTTAACTAAAATTCCTTTTCTAAAGTATATATATATCCTCCCAAAATAATTGATAAAACTACTAATTTTCTTATAACTTTATTAAAATTACAAAACTAATTGATTCTTATAAACTTTTCTTTGTTTCTCGAAACTAGAAATAAATTCCAATTTAATAAACTTCACGTCTATTGATGTGATTTTTTTCTCTTTATCTCGCCAAAGGCAACTTAGGGAAATCTTAGCTCTATTGTGATGAAATTTCTCATCGCCACCTGAGCTATATCGCTTACTTTTAAAAAATTTTCTAAACTTTCTTTCGAAATGCAGAAACGCTCGGAAATTTTTCTTTTTCTTTTTATTTCAAACATTTACAAAACGGATTTATAAAAATTTGAGCAGCATAACGACTATTTTTCGAATATGTCACCTTGGAAATTGAAAAATTTAACACTTCTATTTCAATCAATTCTCCACTACTGGGCCTTAGGCCCTTAAGTCATTTTCCATAATCCAACCACAAACATTTTTCAAAGTTGAAATTTATAAATGCATTTCAGTTTCATTTAATATAAAATATAATTCCATTTGCCAAAAATTTAATTTTATAAATAGAAAATACTATATAAATCCAAAATATAATTTACAACATATTCACCAAAAAGTTGAATGTAATGCATGACATACACTTTCAAATATAAGCATATGCAATGATGTCTTTGCGTCAAATCACCTACACGTTCAATAGAGCCTTTTCTGATTGACGGCTCGTACTTGCATATGAGGAGGATTTTTAAAAAACATATGAAAACAGTGATGAACATAAAACTCAGTAAGTGGATAACTTTTAACTAAAATTCCTTTTCTAAAGTATATATATATCCTCCCAAAATAATTGATAAAACTACTAATTTTCTTATAACTTTATTAAAATTACAAAACTAATTGATTCTTATAAACTTTTCTTTGTTTCTCGAAACTAGAAATAAATTCCAATTTAATAAACTTCACGTCTATTGGTGTGATTTTTTTCTCTTTTATCTCGCCAAAAGCAACCTAGGGAAATCTTAGCTCTATTGTGATGAAATTTCTCATTGCCACCTGAGCTTGGGAATGCTACCATGTGTAATCGCAGATGTGAGAAACCTTGGGGTCGCGATCCCCTCTCAACATCAGACATATCTATACTACCATATACGTGCAGAGGGCAACTCACAGACTTAGACTCATCCCCCCAGGCTAGTAACTATTCCAACCATTTTGCCATACACGCAATGGTACTACGATCGAGTATACTAGGAATTAAGGTAAACCAAAGGCATCTAAACTTTCTTTCAAAATACTAAAATTTCATGCTTTTCTTTTAAGTTATTGCTTGAAAATAAAACTTCACTTTTCTAAGGCCAAAGCCTAACATCCGTAAACAACTTTAGCATGTCTAATTCTCGAGTATTATTACTCAAATATACTAAATTGCTTTATACTAAAATGATTACAATTGCAATAATCTCAAAAATTTCATGCAATTCATATAAAAATAGATAACATGCTAAAGTAAATTTAAAATCACATAATAAATTCTTTCATTAAAGTAACAATTAAATAAATCAATTCTCATTTATTAAACTCATAAATGCTTTACAAAAATAAAACCACTCACTATTTACTTTCAAACTACTTCACCACTCCTTCAAAACCTCCCTTTGATTCTTTTTGTTTCCAAGTCACCTAAAATCACATTTCACCATAGATTCATTATCTTTTTCATTTAATTTCAATGCCAATCTCATTTATTCTTTAATTTTGAACTTAAATGATAATATACAATATAATTCCAATTCTTGACATAATCTTCCAAACCAATATTTCAATCAACACTTTTCACTTACAATCGATTCAACAATCCAACATCTCACTCAATTAATTTTCAACATATAAAACACCAATTAATCATTTAAATTCTAATTCAATACATAATCCAATAATTTCACAACTTCACCATATTTCCAACCACTAATCTCACATCCATTTCTTTTAATTTCCTTTGCTCCAAGGCACTCAAACACATCATAAACATCACCAAAACACATTAAAAGGATTGACTAACAAATTTACACCTATTCTTAACCTTAACCAAAATTAACACCCAAATTTTCAATTTCAATTTTTTTTTTCATTCTTTGGATTCCAACCAACTCAAATTCATTCCAAAACATCATACCAACCATTCAAGCATTAAAAATCCACACAAACAAATGCTTAACATAATTGGTTCATACACTAAGATAATTCTCATTATTTCATTCATTTGCTTTTCTTTCCAAATATCATCTCAGATTTATACAACATCTCATACAAACTTATCCAAACATTAAAATTCATTCAATCACATAAATTTTTCCAAGTTAGACACATATTAGTAGAGGTCATAACCAAGCTTTTCCCTTCATTCCAAACTCAACATTCACACCCAAATGCATCTATTGATCATCAAATATTCCACTAAAGCCTTAAAATCCATTTAATTAAATTTTACTTGAAAAATTCATTTAACCCTAACCTTGACATAAACTAATATCATGACATCCCATATCATTCATCCATTTCCATGGTCACTTATCACACTAAAATCACTCAATCATTCATCATATACTCACGGTCAACTCAATTAAAAATTTCATGAAAAATCATTAAAACCCTAGACCCTTTCCTTACTAGTAAGCTTGATTCACCACTTCTTTTGTGTTTTCTTTCAATTCCAAGCTCAAATATAAGGTAATCCACCTCTAATAACACCAAAATTTCTATAAACACATCACTTAATAATTTCATATTGAAAACCCATCAAAATCCATCAAAGAAATCATAAAAAGTAACAAAAATTACCTATTTTCCTTCACCTTCTTGCCTAATCCTTGTCTAGCACCTTTTTTGTTGGAATTTTAGTGATTTTTGCAAGAAAAATGGGCTTGAATTACCTTGATCTTCCTTCACCCCTTGCTGCCCGAACACCAGCTCTCTCTCCCTCTCGATTTTGCTTTCTTGCGTCACTCATACTCTCTCATTTGCTCTCTCGGTTCAACACCCCTTTATGACTGATGTGAGCTGCTTTTGTTGACCAAATTGCTTTTGTTTTGTCTCGGTTCACCACCCCTTTTATGACTGATTGAGTTTGCTTCTTGATTATTTGCCTTTTTGTCACTTGTTTGACCAATTTTTTTCTCCCTTTCTGGCTTTTTATTTGTTTGGTACTTTTTCTTCTTTGTTTGACCGAGTCTTTTCTCCCTTTCTTGCTTTTTGTTTGTTTGTTACTTTTTCTTCTTGTTTAACCGAGCACCATTCTTGTTTATCACTTGCATTTCATTCATTTTTATTTATTTATTTATTTTCAACTTTATATATCAACCACTACATCACCACTCTTCCATTGGTTAATTCAAGTTTACATGGATTGTATTTCTTACTCAACTTCATTGCATGTGGCCACTCACATAAAATCCATGTATACTTAAATGAGCCCTTTAATATAATTAATTCTCATTCACACTCCAATAAATTCCAAAAATATTCTATGATTATCCTATCATCAAATTGACCATGAAATACTTTAATTAGGTATCTTAACTCCCAATCTTATGCTTTAAAAACAATTCTAATGGCCATAAAATCATAAATTTCTATTATTCTCCGAAAAGGGTATTTTCATCAATTATGCTCGGATCACTTGAAACTTATTCAAATGAACTTATTTTTTTTTATCTATTTCAGTTTATAATAACTCTAATTTCTATTCCAGGACTTCTGATATCCAGGGTTCATTTTTCGAAAATCACTATTCACACAGATACTATTCATTCAAAAATACTATTCACTCGAAAATATTATTCATCAAAAAATTTTTATCTCACGAAACTTAAGAAAATTTTTCATTTCTCGAAAATCACTATTCACTCAAAAATACTATTCACACGAAATTACTATTCATCTAAAAATATTATTCACCTAAAAATACTATTCATCCGAAAAACACTATTTCTCCTACGGAAATGAAATTCTGTGTCCTACAGGAGATATTATAAAATTAAAAAATAAAACCATTGAATTCACCACCATCCATTACAGCAAATGAACGGTAGATATTTGTATAAAAAATTTAGAAAAATAGAATTTGTAAAATAAAATAAGAAAATAAAAAAAAATTCAAAAGGTTTGGGTTAGATCTCTACTAACCCAGACCTTTAAACAACATCAAAGGTTGGTTTGTTTTACGGTGTGAATCACATCAATATGGTTTGTTTTGTTAGCGAAATGGTGTATTCATCAATTGGAGAGGAGTCGTTTAAGAGAGCAGTGGAGCCGGTGCACAACACACCTATTTCATTAGCAACAGACTCCGTCAAACAAGATGAAGTTCAATATTGCAAATCTAAACGCTGGGTGCTAGAAGAAGCTTGAAATCGATGATGACTACAAACTCCAAGCATTTTATGACAAAAGAATATCACAAGAAGTCAATAGAGACAATGTGGACAATTTGGGTTCAAACTCAAACCCAAACAAAGATCTGGGTTTGAGTTGGAACCCACATATTCAAATACGGATTCGAGTTTGAACCTAAATATTTTGGCATGGCAGGGCGGGTGACAAGGACTGTAATATACCTTCTCAATTGTAATACTGTACATGTAAAATGTAAAAAGTACCTTTATTTAGGGATCAATAAAGTAATTTTAAGTACCCAGAGGTGTAACCGAATTCTAATAGGATTTTCAGATAGGTTGAAGATAATTCCGAATGCAAAAAGTAGCATGATGATTTATTAAAATTTAACATGAAAATTGATAGCATAGAAAATTCCCAAAAAGGAGCATTATTATGTTGATTAGAGTGAAATAATCCTAAGAGCATTTTAGGAATTTGAAGGTATGGAAATGTGCATGAGAAGATGACATGTGTATGCATGGGATGGAGGGAGAAAGAAAACAAATTAACTAGCATGGTTACATTGTGATGGAATAGTTGAAATTGAATTGGTTTTTAAGTTTTAACCAATTAAATTTCTTGAATACTAACTAGTGGCAAATAAGTAAATTCTAATTTAGTTTGTGGGCAAATTGCAAGGGCAAGTTTGTAAATTTAAGCATAATTAAGGGTATTTGTTAATCCACCCAAAGCCTATATATATAGTTAACTTGTTAGAAGAGAGATTAAAAAGAGAAATGGAGAGAAAGAGAGGTGTGTATGTCGATCAAGAACAGAGGGCAGACCAGCTGCTGTTCTTCTTCAATTTTGAAGCTATTTTAGGTGATATTCAAGTCATCCAAGGGTCCACTACAAGTTTAGAAAGAAGATTGAACCAAATCAAGTGAGCTTTGCGTGGTAAGATCATTGTTTTGTAGACTTTTACATGTGGTTTATAAGTGATTTGTATGTAAGTTGTTTGATAAAATTTCCAAGTGAGTTTATGTGATTTTTATGAGATGTGTATGCATGGATTTAAGAGATTTAAGCTTCAAATTCATTGTAGGACAAAGTTAGGGTTGCAAAATGGAAGGATGAGCTTACTAGTTTAGGTGGAATCTTAAATCAATCTCAATTGAATATAGTGCAGTAAATTATTACATTTTATGGAAATTCATGTGATTTGAGTATGGTTTGACCTAGAAAACTTAAAGAAAAATTTTGTATGGGTGTGTTTTTGTTCACAGCCAAAATGAATATTGTAGGATATAAATTGAGTTTGAATTATTCAAGTGATATCATGCATGCAAAAACTAGTAAAATTATCAATTTGAAAGGTTGTAATGGAAAGCAAAAGTGGATGAAGGGTTATATTATGTATTCAGCTAGAAGGAGTATTAATTGATGGATATTTGTTTTTGATTGGTTTAAAGGATTAGATGAGTCATGTTGATGTTACAAATGACGTGAAAATTTGAAAGATGCCTATTAAATGTCAACTAGCACAATTCATGACCAAAATGCATACTAGTTTGTTAGAAATTTAAACTTATTAAGAGATAACTTGATTGCTACTAAAATCCATGTATTTGAGCATAGTTTGGTGAGAGAATTTGATGAAATGGACGGTGTAAAAGCATGCTTAAGTTTGGCTAATGTGGCATTAGAAAGGTTCAAGATTTCGAACTAATGTTTAAATGCAAATTAAGGCATTGGTTGAAGGGTTTTATATGCTTAAATGTTAGAGACATCTAATAGAAAGTCTATACGAACAACTTCAGTCATAACATCGCCTAAATGTAGAATATAATCATGTGTAGGGATTTCAACGACGGAAACCGGAATCAAAAACTTTCGTGAGCTAATACTAGGTGAGCGTCTCACTAAAACACTTTGAAACGATTTTAATTTTCATACATCATGAACCTTATGTGTTACATGAAGACTTATGTTTTCAAGGATAGGAAACTAGTTTTATTATGCATAAATTTAATATGAAAAATCTCTTTTATGGATTTTAGAAAGATTATGCGAATTAAGAAAATTTTTACGTTAAGAAAATGACATGCATAGAAAAGATTTTGTACGCCTACGATACTAGTTATTACCCACTGGGGATGGTGGTTTTATCCCGTCCAGTTACATGTTACCGGTCAGTGTACCCATACTGTGCATGGGCTGTGTCAGGGCTGTTTGTCATTAACAGCGGGTGAGACTATGTCAGTTAGTCTTGTTTAGTGTGTCGTCCATGCACGAACTGGATATATAAGATAGCTAGCTTTTATGTGAGCGATGGATAATTCCGCTCTCACCAGTCAGGACAGCGCTAGGGTAGGGGCATAAGACTTATCTGGTCGAATTCGGGCTGTTTCACATTTAGGATACTATATGGTATTTAGGCACTAGCTACTGGCTTCTTTTACAGATACAATTTTCATATTATTATCATCTCTTTATATGCTATTACATTTCTTTTTCATATAGTATGAGTTATATTGATATTAAATGTTATGTACACATTTTCTTTTAAATTAACGTTTTAGAAAGCTTATGTATGTTCTATAAAACTACCCATGAAATGAATTAAATTTTTGGGAGGTTATTTTAGAAAATATAACTTTAATTAAGAAAAATGTGATACTCACTGAGCTTTCATAGCTCGCTTTAGTTTATGTTTTATAAATAAAACCTCCCCAGGGATAGGTATAGGTATTGAGATATCAGCAATGGAGACCCTGGTCCGAGAGTAGATGTACTTAATCGTGTACTTATGTGATTTTGTATTTTTGATCATAAATAATTTTGAAAGTTTGTATAAACATTTTTGTATGTAAAAGAATTTATGTTTTGTATATATATAATTATATCCATGCATAATATCGAAATGTTTGAATGTTACATTGCAATTTAAATTTTTACATTATCGGGTTGCTAAGTTTGTGAATCTAAACATATTTTATGTGAAAATATATTTGTGGTTTGTTGTGGAAAAAAAAAAAAAAGAGTCGGAGGCCTAAAAGTTGAGATTTGTTTGAAATTAGAAGTGTATAAATCTTTTATGAGATTTTATAAGGTTGGGATTTTAAAAAATATAGTCGTTATGCTGTCAAAATATTTATAAAATTAATTTTATATTATATGTTTAAAATGGAAAAGCCCCCACCTATTTTCAATCTAAAAAGAGAGTTTAAAGAATTTATAGTAAATTTATCATGTAAAAGTAAATGTCTTAACTTTATGGGAACTTTCCAGCTAGATCAGACGTCGACTAGAGGGTTATTGTGGAGTTACCGATGGGCTACCTAGAATATATAAGAAAGGGGCCCGTCAAGGACAACGATGAGAGGCGACAGTGATAGGCGACAGTGAATGATGGGTGACAGCATTGATGGGAGATATAGGAATAATGTGGTTTCACCATGGTCCACATGCGATGTAATCGGTGAATATGTGTAGTGATCAAAACTTGTCAACCCAAATTCGGTATGATTCAAAGTGAATGATGGTTGGTTGACCCAAAAACCTGATCAACCCAATGCAAACTTAAGAGTTCGAATTCCTATTTTGGTTTGTTCACAACAAGTAGAAGAAGTTTCCTATAGTGAATGAACTTTAGAAATAAAAGTCTCAATGCACAAGGAATCTTATTTTAGAAGTAAATTCAGGGATAAATTCCTTAATGATCTATAGCATGTCCCATAACTCCTCTGTAATCAAAAGATATGAAATCTCAAAATTACCCTTTGTGTTGAATTTGCTGCTCAATAAACTATACTAAAATTTGGAATCTCTTTACTCCTTGGTTTGCATTCAAGTATTTGGACATTTTTGTATCAAATGGTGTCAAAAGGGTTGGGCTAATCTTGATTCGACCTTAGTCTAGTTCGAATCCAAACTAGCCTAGCCTGTTTTCATATTACACTTGGTTTGTGTCTAATTTTCAAAGGTCCAAATAAGTACAGAGCTATGGTAAATTAGTTTGCGGTTAGAGATCAGTGTGAAACTGAAAAATATGTCCTACACAATAAATTTTAAATTTTTTTTCTTTCACAAACAAAGTATCCAATTTATATTTGAAGGAAATAAAAAATTAATAAATCCAATTAATTTATTTTCGCAGCCATTTGATAGTTCATCTATATTGAAATATATATTATTATAATTAAATGTTAGCGTAAAAATGTTGACGTGTGTCATAGTGGTCAAACATCTTGCAATCACAATTTGGGGTAATAGGATTGATTCCTTCTCTTGTCATCGCCAATATATTATCAAGCGGGGATGTTTCTACCCCTTAAAAATGGTATATACATCCCTTTTGTTTGTACACCCAATAAAAAATTTAAAAATTTTGTAATTTGTTTTAAACCTCACTTAATACTAGGACTACTCTTTTCATTTAATTTTATTGTATATATATTTTAAATACACCCCTTTAAGTCAACCATAAATAAACTATAATATGTGTTACAAGTAGATCTAGCGTAAATTATTATTTTATTTTTTTATTATTTTTTTTTTTTTTTGAAGATACTAGCGTAAATTATTTTGGTATTACTTGCTAGGAAATTTCTAATTTGGGTGTACATACAATCTTTGAAGGGTCAAAATATCACCACTCTTTGTTCAATTGTCCACTGAGTTAGATGCTTGGCCCACTTGCCCATTTCAAAGTCAAATTTTGCAAATCAAGCTTTTGCTTTATGACTCATGTTCTTATTCTGTTCAATTGCTAATGGCCCATTAGATTTGGCTTGCTTTAGCCTAACAACTGTAAGCCTTTTTTTTTTTTTTTCCTAATTTCAATTGAACTCACTTAATTTTGATAGGACTCGACTTGACTCCTATCTCGAATCTGATAGGATCCTATGAAAACTAGAGTTTTCTAAGTAAAAATCTGAATTTACTGAAAATCTTTTAAAATAATCATCGTAATTCTGGGAATAACTTTAATCAATATGCAAGTTGAACAAAACTAAAATCTTTAAATTTCTCAAGCTGAAACTCGTAAACTAAACATATAAATAATTTCTCAAGTACTTGTAAAATGATTATTAATTTGTAAAACTATTTTGAAAATACACTTACAAAATTTGGTAAATAAAAAAGTAATAAGCCCAAATTTAACTATTTGTCATCATGTGGTCCTTCGCACAATATGTAATCATTTGCACAAACTTACAGCGAATACCTGGAAAATAGATTTCTAAAAGAGTGAGTCTAATGCTCAGTGAGTGGATATAAATGTTCAAAAACATTTCTAAATTAATATAACATATTTTTCTTAACCATAATTACTTCTCAATGATTCATAAATTTCATATCCGAAGTAGTAAAACTAACTTAAATAGAATCTCATTGATAAAAAGAAACAATTTTAATTATTATATCTAAAAATGAAACTGAATATAAATCTCTTGTCATCGCAAACCCATAACTTTTATATAATTTTTTTTTCTGTAAAATTCTTCTGCAAGACTTTTCTAAAAAATCTCTTTCGGTAATTCTGGTATTTTGTAAATTCTCGTTTTGTGCATCTAAAATATGAAAATCTATAATTTATAAAACTTTTTCTAAAAATATGATTTTAAATTTGTTCTCTACACCAAATTAGTATCTGAGGAACTCTGTCATATGTGGTGGAGATACTAAATACACACACAAAGGGCGGGAAATACTATGTTATACATGGTGGAGATACTCAATATATATGTAAAGGGCAGGGAATGAGGAAACTTTATTATATGTGGTGGAGATACTCAATACACATGTAGATGGCAGAGGATAACCTCTGTCATCCACATGCTAGACGACTCAATGACTCTAACTCTCTCTCAAGCCCCAATGACTCATCTCTTTGACCTTTGCACTAGCATGTGTTAGACTATTTATCTATGTTTTACTCACGTGATATCCGTTTTGACTGTTAGAGGGGAGAGTACACTTTAGTGTCCTAAAAATATTTTTATTTCTCTTTCATTTCTTAAATCTTTTCTAAAAACATTTTTGCAAGTAAAATTTCAAATACTTTTTGTAAAACCTTTCATACTAAAAATTTAGTTTCCAATGAAATCTCATCCATGCATGTATTTATCAAAAGCATAGTTTTTCATGAAATTTATAAAACATGCTATAAACTTTCATAAATTAATTAGTTTATTCATAAGCTATAAAGTATAATTTACTTTATTAGTTTGTAAAACACTCTTTGGAAACTCAATACAAATAATAAAATTTATAAATAATCAAACATACTTTAAAAATTCAAAAAGGCATAGTTTCTAATTTTACAAAATATAAACTATATTTTTAAAATCACCAAAACATAATCCTAATTCCATATATTGCAAAATATACTTTAAGATTCAAAATCAAATAATTTAATTCATAAACCATAAAAGATATTAACTTTGTTAAATTATAAAACTAAATTTGGAAACTTAACACAAAGTATAAGATTCATAAATCTTCAAACATATTTTATAATCACTAAAAACATACTTTCTAATTTTATAAACCATCAGGCATACTTAAAATTAAAAAACAAAATCTCGAATTCATAATCTACAAAGTACACTTCAAGATTTTAAAACAAAACCGATATTTCATAAATCACAAATCTCATCTTAAAATTTATAAAAACATAATTTAAAGTTTATAAAACATGATCTAAAATCTATGGATTCTAAGTATACTTTAAAAATCGCAAAATATTTTCTAAAATCCATATCTCATAAAACATACATACTAAACATAATTCATTTTTCTCAAATCATAAAACGTAATTTAAAATCTTAAAACATACTTCAAAACCTTAGAACATACAGCAAAATTCCTAAATCACAAAACATATTTAAATCTCAAAACTAATAAAAGTTGGAATATAATAAAAACACTTTTATAAATCAAGTTTAGGGAAAGTATCCACTCACTAGGTTACTTCCAAGTTTTATGAAAATTCTCTTGTACTTATCTTTTCCTTGGAACCCTTTTCCTCACAATTCATTCTCCAAACCTCCATGATTTCTTTCACCTCTTCTTATTTCTCCTTCCTTCTTTCTTCTCCCTTGCCATCGATTTTTCTTTCTCTTTGTGAGGAGTGTTCAGCCAAGCTATGAAATATGAGTGGGGTTGCTTTTTAGTTCACATAAAATCATATTTATATATATTCCCATGCATGGCCCAAATGTTGTATACTTAACCACATTTTCCACCACTCATTTGTCCATCAAATAAAAATTTAACCACCTATCCCTTTGCTTTTCCAATCTTACCCATTCCATAGCATTTTACTTCCATTCTTATCTTTTCTAGAGATTTCTTTCCTTTGCGTTTCCAATTTTGCACTTTTTATAACATTTCATTTTCATTCATGTCCTTTCTAGAGATTTTTTTCCTTTTTCATCAATTGTCTTTTAAAAATTTCATAATTCCTCCTCTTGTGTGGTGGATAATTTTACCCTTCTTACATACTCCTTCTTTACAATTTTACCCCTCTCACATCCTCTTTATTACATATTTGCCCTTAGGTGGGTGTATTTAGAAAGATAATTGGATGTATTTAGAAAATAATTGAGTCATACTAGTTTAGTTCCTAATTGGGCTCACTTGAGTTATTTTCTCTTTGGGCTTTTTAATTTAAGTTTCTAATTGAACCCCTTATAATTTTATTTAAACCCCACCTAAGCTTCATTAAGAGTTACATGTATATATATACATATATATATATATATATATATCCTATTAGATCAATTCGAATTCGAGGTGTATATTTAATTAGACCCTCTAATTAGGCCCCTTTGACTTATTTACTTGAGCCTCATTTATAATTTTAAAATTCTATTAGGTCTACTTGGATTTGAACCTTATAAATCATCTCCCTTTATAAAATTTCGTCCTTGAAATTTATATACCTATTTGAAATAACTCATGATATTGAATTCACATTTGATCCTAATGTTCCAAAGTTGCCCCCTCCATGGTATGATCTCTCCATAAAACCTTCACTAAAAGAATAACTTTAGTATGTATTACTTGTTCTTTTCTATCTAGACTCTAAACTGGTCTTTCCTATGTTTATCAATATAACTCTTCTATCTATCACAGATTATCTTTAGTCTATTTATGATCATATCCTGCCAACCCAACAAACTTCTAATTTCTTTCACCCTAGTGGGTTGTTTGTAATTCACTATAGCTTCAATTTTCTAAGGGTTTGCGCAAATATCATTAATTGAGATTATATGGCCCATCATAATGTCTACCACATTTCTGACACTAGGGTTAATTACCCTTACTCATACTAGTACCCTATTGACTTGTTGATGGTTTAATGGATCCTTGACTAGAAATAAACCTATAATTTTGTCAATAACCACTAGTCTGTCTGATAGAACCACCTCCTATCTTAGGTATTTTATTGTTGAAGTATCCAACTGACCAACTTTGACTGTCACATTTTTGCCTTTGTTGTTCAAATTTGTAGGCTTCATCAAAGTTTTTATCTGCTCGTAATGCAACCTCTACCAATTTCCATAATTATATGTGTAAGACCTAAATCCAAAAGGACCCAATATAATTTTTAAAACATAAATAGAACTTAAATGAATAAGCCAAAAAGGTCCAATTATAGAGCCTAAAATTTAAATGGGCAGCAGTTTTGAGAGAGCCCAAATGAATGGGAAAGAAAAAAAAAATGATGGTTAACGTGTTGAAGCAAGCCCAATTAAATGGGTTATTATCATGCGACCAAAAACCAATCAAAAGAGACAAAAGTGCAACATGAGGCGGTGAAAATAAAATTCCAAAGCAAAGTCAATTAGAGCATTCCCAATGCTCTCATAGATTATGGAAAAATTACATGCCACATGGAATAAATAAACATTTAGTTAATATAAATCTCTTTAATGCAATTATCACTAATCAATGTCAAGCTGAGGTGAGATTGTCAATATAACCATCTATTTTTAGAGATTGCGTTAGACAACCATGTTAGCAAATCAATAATTAATTAATTCTAATTTTTAAATCTAATTAAAAGTTAAAAAAAAAAACGAAAACACTAAATGGAAAATATGGAAGTATTAAATGGAAATACATAGAGACATTAAATGGAAATACATTGAAGCATTAGACAATAATTTTTCAATTTGATTATCTATCAAATGATACATATGTCATGTAGGAAATAAATGTCTTGATATTCATGACATGATATATATATTTTTCAAAACATAATTCATAAGAGCATTGAAGATGCTTTACAAATAAAAGAGAAGACAAGAGCGATTGGTGGCAATATTTAGTTAAATGGAGACATGTGTCTTGTAAAAAATAGGTAGCCATGTAAGAAGTTGCATTTGTTATGAATATATATATATATATATACATGTATAAGTAAATGGTAACAAGTATAACACACTAGAGAACTTGAGATTTTAGTGTAATTAGAACGTAGACACGAGTAGGAAAATAAAAAGAAGAAGAAGCAAATAGTGGCCGAAGAGGGAAAAAAAGAAACAAAATATTTGGGTGCTTGGGTTGTCCAAATAAGTAATTCTATTTTAATGAGATTTGGAATCCAAAAAATTTGTTATTTTTTTCATAAGTTCTAAATTGAATTTATGTAATTTTAGGGTGGATATAAGATAATAAGGAATTAGATGGAAACCCATATTAGATCCATATTTGAGCAAGGGAGTTTTGTGAGTGGATTGTTTTATTTATTTTGAATTAATTATTTATAATTATAGATTTTAGATTTATTATGTATGGATTATTAGACATGAATTAATTGTTAGTTAATTTCCTAGATAGTTTATTTTAATTAGGTGGATTTATTATATTATTTAAATTTAAGATTTATTTATTTAGTTGTTATTAGAATGAAATTATTTAATTAGTCTATTGATTTATTGATTATGAATTATGAATTATGATTTGATTATAGAATGTTTATTTATATTATGAAAAAAGAAAGGATTTATTGAGAATTATATTTAGATGCAAAAATAGATTTGTACAAGTTGCATATGAAAATGAGTTGAGATTTGGAATCAAAGAAATCCTATATTTTTGAACAACAAGACTGTATCATTCTCTCTAACAGTCTTCAAGCTTCACATTTATAAGTCCTAGAGAGTCGTCCAGCATATATATGACCAGATATTATTCCGCACTCTGCGTGTATATTAAGTATCTCTATCATGTATAACCAGATTACCTTGGGTATTACTTGATGTAGATTTTTAAATTACAGATGTTGTATATTGAATTTGATTAGTATAAATTGAGATTTATAGACTATCAAATTTATAGAAAGAAATTCCGAAAAAGTTTTACAAATTATAGATTCTCATATATTATATTATTAAAATTATAAAAATAATTTATATAGAAGTTTACAGTTTTACTATTATATGAGATTTAAATTCAATTTCATCTTTCATATATGATTTTATATTTTTACAAGTTATATGTTATTTTTTATTTATAAATATTTTTATAAAAATTATAGTCACTCACCGGGCATTAGCATTTACTCTTTTATGAAACTCATTTTTGAAGGTATCCGTCGCAAATTCATGCAAATTATTACATATCATAAGAAAGAACAAATAATGATGAATAGTTGGCTTTTGTGTATATTATTTTTAATTAATTAGATTTCTTAAATGTATTTCAACAATAATTTTACAGATGAAATATTTTTTCTAAATATTTTATGAATATATTTTATATATTCAGTTTAGGGATCCATCATAAGAAATGTAAAGATTTCTGATTTGTTGGAATTGAATTTATCAGGAAATCTAGAGATTTACAAAAATTTTTTGAATATGTTTTTCATCAAATCTCGATTTCAGTTCAAAAGATCACAGGTTTTAGGGGATTTTCCCATATTCGAGAGAGGAGTTGAGATATGTCTCATCAGTATGTTCAATATAAGAAACATAGATCTTGATTTCATGTTGAAGGCCATTTTCAAACTATTTGCACTTATTTTCTTTATTTTCCACCAGAAATGGAGCAGCCCTAGAAAGCTCTTTAAATATCTTCTCAAATGCCTCAACTAATAAGGTAACTTGCACCAACTTGAAAAATTTATTCATTTTCATATTTTGGTAGAACCTAGGATAATAATAAGCAATGAACTACCTTTTGAACTCATCCTAAGATATCACCCTACTATTCTACCGTCGAACTGATTCCCACCAATCATGAGTTCTATCCTTCAATACAAATGTGGCAAATGCCAATTTTGGTTCATCTGAGCATCCTACAACCCCAAGCACACCCTTTAGATTATTCAACCGTGATACAACACTATTAGGATCACTAGAATGATCAAAAGATGTAGCCCCAATATTACATGCACATTGCATCGTATTTTCTAATGCATGTGTCTACTAAACTATAGTGGTCAGAAGCTGAGCAATTCTATCTACAAGCTCAACCTGATGTTGGCATAGGTTGGTTAGGATGGGACTTTGCTTCCATCTCATTCATTGATCCATTACCTCATTTAGGTGCAATGTTTTCACCCAAGTTTGCTATAGGTCTCTGTTTATGTGGGCAACCAACTCGATGGATGGTGTTGTAACAAATATGATCAGTTAATTATGAAAAGAATTAACTTCCTGAAGTAAGAAAATAAAAGGAATAATGATTACTTAAGAAAATAAAAGGAATAATGATTACCTCATGAGATAAAGAAAAGTTTGTTCGGTAGCATGTTTCAACATGGACAATCAATAATTTCCAGACATCATTGTATGTACATGATTGTGATATTTTTTGCATTGTATCGTTAATTTAATGAAGGATTTGCTTTAGTTTGAAATGTTGAAAAACAAGTATACTTATTTAAAAAAAAAAAAAAAAAAAGACTAGAACTGCTATGCTAATATCTATTACCACTATACAAAAAGCCTCTTGGCTTCAAGAATTGTAGGCCAGTTAAATTTGCAATGTAAGTGAAAGACAATTATGTCCTTGTGTATTCCAAAATTACTTATGAAAGTGGGTAGGCTGTATTTAAAGAAGGGTGTAAATGTAATGTAAAAAATTTGTCAATTTCTAAAAAATTAGGGATCAAAGTGAAATTTTTTCGAAATTTTAATGTAAGATTACCATTTTAACCTTCTTACCGTTAATTTAATCAATGATTGACTAATGGTAGGGACTAAAATGATGAATTTTTTATAAATTTAGGAATGCTTGGTATATTATCTTAAACATATTTAAAAAATTATCAATTTCTGAAAAATTAAGGATCAAAATGAATTTTCCCTTTATAATATGTCAACATTAAAAAGATTTTGTAATTGTATCCGTAGTAGATTATAAAATTATATCAAATATACATGTAAAAAATAACATAAAAGGATGAATATATCAATTCATTTGTAAAGTTTGGAATTTTCTTGCAATTTAACCTTGTACCTTTATGTAATTTGCTATTTTGGAAAGAGAAATAGCTTGATAAATAATTTTATAGACAAAGAAGAGTTGGTGGCTTGATGCACGCCTTGGAGTTGGCACCTAGTCCACTTCCAGTCAAAAGGCGTGCAAGGCTTGCAGTTGGTCACCTACTTCTCTGACGATTAAAGAACAAACACTAATCAATATTATTTTTACTGTCATCCCCTAATGATCACGGAAAATTAAAAAAAATAAAAATAAAATAGAAAAGTAACGTATAGTATGATGATTGTTTAATTTTATTGCCATGTTAATTCCATAAAATCTGACAAATTTAAAGTGAGATAAAAACTAGGATATCTAATATATAGTACTAATCAATCTGCATTATATTTATGTTCTCTTAATATTGTTTTAAGGACAACAAAATACAATAATTTTTTCTTAAGTATTTGTATGCAAATGAGTTTTTCTATTATTATTTTTTGTTTGAAAAATTGTTATATGGTTAAATGATGAGATAAAACTCACATCATAAAGTTCCTAAACAAAAAAAAAAAAAAAAAAAAGAAGAAAAAGAAAACAAAAGTCATAATCTTTGAATGAAAGTTAGAAAGGAAAGATAACGCATATATATATATATATATATATATATATATATATTAGATAGCTTCATTTAAGTTGTTTAATTTTATAGATATATTGTTATAAATAGAGAATTATTTTGTGCCCATTATTTAAAATTTCATTATGTCAAAGTAATATAATTATATAACATAAGACAAAACAATCTATAAGCTGATTTAATACTAAACATCCGATCTTCACATATTGATGTTATGGGTTTAAATGCATTACTCTTTCGTAAATTTTAAATTTATACTAAAATGAAAATAAAACGACTATTTGTAGTAAGTTGATTCAAGATAGATATAGTCCCATTCGCAAACCATCATGATTAAAAACAATAAAAGTTTCCCAAGAAGAAACAAAGCACATTCTTTAAAATAATCAATAATATTTATAGGAACATGAAACCATAACTTGTAACACACATTTTGCGAAGAAGCGAATGTCATAATTTGAATTAAATTGAAAATTTAATTAAAATTTTCAATAAATACACAAATAAATAAATCTACAATCTTCGAATGTAAAACGAAGAAAAAAAAATCTAAAATCAAGTCATTAAAAAATTTATTTCAGTTGTATTATATAAATGAAACAGTAGTTTTAAAGTTAGTTTTATATGATTGGATTTAGTTAAGTTTTTAAAATAATCTCTTTAAAATTATTATATTCAACTTTTTATTTTTATTTTTTAAATTATAATAATTATGTTATGCAAATATTTACTTTCAATCAAATATTATAATCAAAATAATATAGTAAACAAATAAAATAAAATCTAAATAAAAATTTAAGCAAGTGTCTGACACATGCCAATAAACTTACTGTCTTTGAAATGTATTTTTTCTTTTTTACTTGGTTTTTGAAATTTCTATAAGTTATGAAATGTTTATATGAATGTTATGTTTTGAAATTTATGTAAAAATATGATATCATAGGATATGTTTTAACTCAGTTTATTTCTATTCATTATTGTTAGTAGGCATTTATATAACTTTTACGTGAAACTCTATGTGGTATTTGATTTGTTATATGTGTGACAGACTAACAGTATATATGAAGGTTTTCGAGAGTACCCTAAAATTTTGTATTTGTACGTAGATGTATCAAGAGTATTTGGAGGGAGTTTCAGTGATCATGAGCATGGTTTAAAAACTTGGTGAGTTTCATTGGTTTCTCGCCACCTTCTAGTAGATCAACACTCTGCCGATCCAAGAATCCTCAAATTGGAGGTGATGCTCACCAGAGATGGGCACTCAACCCAACTCGGGGAAATCAGCCCAACTCAGTGAGTCAGTCATCACAAATTCACCACAAATCATCCCTAAAACCATAATAGATGGCCAAAATATACTCACAACAAAGCAAATCACAGTTATACAAATGAAAATCTAATCAAACAAGTAACAATGAGAAACCCTCACTCACAAAGTTCGACGACGGCGATGACTTAAAGAAAGAGATAGCAATGACAACAACAACTTAAGAAAACAATGTTGAAGACACAAAGGGGAAGAGAAGGAGACTTGAATCGGCACAGAATGAGACTTGAACCGCCGTGTAAAGGAGAGAGAGAGGGCCGACGATGATGAAGAGGGATGGCCTTCGGCTTCGGCTTCGGTGACGATGACAGCTCACTGGAATGGCAATAAAGATGGCGACGACTCATCGGAATGGTAACAGCGACGGTGATGTTAGAGAGAGCAGAGTGATGAGAGAGGAGAATGAGAAAGAGAAGAAGGAAAAGAGAGAGAGAGAGAGAATACGAGGGTTTTGACTTGGTGTGTTATATATATATGGTGAGGCTAATTTCGCCATGACCCCTAACATTTAAATAAAATGTAGTTTACACTTTTAAATTGCAAAAATTATAATTTACCCCATGAACAGTACTTTTCGAGTACTCGTCGAGTTACCGATTATTCACTGCTCGTTAAGTTGCCGGTTGAGTAGCAAGTGACAAATTTTGAAACACTGATCATGAGGCATGACAAGGGTTTGGATTTTATTATTATTATTATTATTATTATTATTATTTTAATTTATATATATGATCATAACATAATAAGGGTTTCGTGATGGCTTACTTTTTAGTGTCAGAGACTCTAGGAGGCATTTTTGCAATCATGAGTCTAGACTCAAACCAACATTGTGTCTTCACCAAAAGTAGTTTTGTTTTATTAGAAAGTTATTACTGTATAAGATACATTCATTTGTCTATGAATTGAAAATAATTTTCAAAATTTAAAATATATGGCTTTTAAATCAAACATAAATTTAAAAAATCCTGAATTTGGTTTCAGTTAATTTATTTCAAGAAACACAAGCTACAGTTAGCACATTAATTATTAGACTTAGAGAAAAAAAATTGAAATTAATTTATCCAAAACTTTTATCTAAATTCATATCCACGTATCGATCAAATTCATTGTCTAGGTGTGGAGCCCCTCGACAGCAAAGGTGTGGAGCCCAATCAGTGGGTTTTTTGTGCATGCGGATGATTTGCTTTCTCAACTTTTCCGGACAACAATTGCAATGTGGAGTAGTCAGTGGTATATATGAGCCGAAACTCAAGACAATTATTGAAGATGTGTGGATGTACACAGGTTCAAAAAGAGTTGAACCTCTAAAGAATATCAACTTTTTGAATCTTTCTAATTGCATGCTCATAATGGAAAAAACTTGGATGCGATGAGAATATGCTCGAACCTTTAATCAATATAAACTTTCTGAGTCTTTCTAGTCGCGTGCTCATAGTGGAAAAAACTTGGGTGTGGTGAGAATATGCTCAGAGTTTTAATTAATTAATATCAAACTTTTGAGTCTTTTTAATTGCATGCTCATAGTGGAAAAAACTTGGGTGCGATGAGAATATGATCATATTGGTAAAGGCAATATTTAGTTTATTAAGAGTACAAGATTCATTTTTAAAAATAATATTTCTAGATGCTATCAATCACTCAAGAAAAATTTACAAAGCCAGTGCTAAAATCAGTTAGATATTATTACTTTATTTTCGTATCATTTGCCAATTCTGTTTTTACTGAATGTTCAAGATGTTTAATTACTATATACATATTCGCAAATGGAATTTAGATGTTAAAGACATTCAGTCAGATAAAATTTTTAAACTAAGCCTATTTAAAGATCAATTTTCCACAATATTAATCCAATAAAAATAAAAAATTAAGCAGTACTGGTCATGAATATATATGAAAAGGGAAAATTTCATTAGGTATCTTGCATACTTAAGAAAAAGTTTTAGCAGACCCAACTGTTTTTAATATTGGAAAAAGTAAAAACTTTATTTCAATTCCTAAAATTTGTAATAAACAACCTTTCTTTAAATTCTTTAGGTCTACTCTAGTGTTATTGTTAGTTTAGAATGATTTTTGTTGTCATGTGTCTCATTTAATAAACAAGGTGACCCATTCTCTATCCTCATCTACCGTTACTTTTCCTTTTAGGCTTCGATTGGTACAACTTCTCCAAATAGATCTTTTAAAAGTAAATCTTTTGAAAGTAGATCTTTTAAAAATATATCTTTTGGAAGAAAGTTATTGATTGTTTAGTTGTTAATTAAAAAAGTTCTTTTAAATTATAGACTGTTTGATTAAATTATTTTTAAAACACTTTTAGATTATTAATTTATCAAAATGGATATGAGAGAGAGGAGTAGTATATTCATTCTAAAAATATAATGACTTCAATCTCAACCATAAAAAATTAATCAATCAAACAACCAATAATTATTTGATGTAAGTATATGTCAATAAACCAATAACAAAACAATTACATTATATTTATATTTAACAAATATGACATATAATATTCATGACAATAAAGATTAAAAAAAAAAATTGCTATAAAAAAAAAAAAACACAAAACATAAAAACTTACTAGTGAAAGAGAAGTTCTTAAATGTTTTTATGAAATAAAAAAAAAAAAAAGGTTGAGACTATGTGTTTATATTTATAAAGAAAGTGTAATATGATTGCAAGAGTATAAAAATATTAATAAAATAAAATATGAGTATAATGAATATTTTAATCTTTTAAAAAGGCTAAAAAAGATCTATTTGGAAAAGCTCAAATTTTAAACTTTTTCAAGTAGACTTTTTTCAGCTTTTTAAATTTGTTAAAAGCTCTATTAGAATGTCAATCAAATGACGTAAAAAAAATCAAGTAAAACTTTTAACATTAAAAAAGTACTTTTGACCAGTAGATAAGCTGTACCAAACGTACATTTAATCGGATTTGAATTGATTGTTGTCTAATGTTTATTTTCAATGACGTAATAGCTAATTTTTTGGAATGAGAATCCAATTTTTCTCTTAAAAATTACAGATTAATACCTAAAAAATTGAAATAAAAATTGTAATTAATCAATAAATGAATATAATTATAAACTAAAATAATAATCGTATTCCATAAGTTGATTGTCCCTAATAAGAAAGAACATGTCAGTAGTTCTTATTCTTGCTAGAAAGACTTTACTTTTTTTTTATATATTTTTATATATTTTATTTTTATAGTAAATAAAGATTTTTCTTTTGACCAGTGCATAAGGACCACAACTTTTATAAATGAAGCCAAAACATCAAATTTTACGTACGACAAGGTTTGACAGAAGTTTTGGCTGTATCAGGCAAGATATTCCCTCCGTTAATAAGGAACCAAATCATCCGAGACTGTCAATAATATTGCTGTCATACAGTCTTAGTAATGTGTTTTGATTACAGTAATTTTTGATATATTCACATGTACTGATTAATTGATTTCTGGTTTATTCTCTTTCAATCTATTCCTATATTTTGATATATTTTGTATAAATACTGTTGCATCCATCAACGAAGATTAAGCCATTGCCATATATTACTTTTGTTTTTGCTCTTAGGCTGAATCAATGTGAAAGATGTTTTAATACGAAAATACTTTAAACCATTTTAAAAGTCAGCACATCGTTTTAAGGGTAAAATGTTTAATTTTAAATATGAAATCTCAACAAGCTATTAGTATCGGAGGAAGAAATTAAAATTTACTAAGTAAGCTAGTTGTGAATGATTTTACCATTTTTATAAATATCATAAATATAAGATTCGAACTTCACAAAGTTAAAATTACATTCATAAATTAGCTTAACTTTCTACAATGTAACGTAAATTGAAACTCTTGTATAAAATTCCAAAATCCATCAAATTTTGCCAAAAGTTCATTTTCTGTGCCGTATTATCTTACAAAGCAGAATAGTTTATGTAGTCACACTCACTGCTTTAATACACCAGAACCTTCAGAGGCTGAGACAATGATTATAGAAAGATTAAATTTTTTTCATGGATTGAACATTTTCAAACAAGAAAGAGATAAGATCAAGAATTAGAGGCATTCAGACAGATGCACTTCTGATTAAATAGTTCTATTCAAATATCAATATCTTAATCCAAGAATAAGTAAAACTAAAATATGAATAGGTTAGGAAAATGATGTTTTTCGATTCCCAGCGTAAATTTAAATTGTGGAAGAAAATTTAAGAATTGTAATGCATGTAATAAAGATACAAATAATCAAAATAAGATTTATACGATAAAAGTCTAAGTGTGACTAAAAGGATTACATCTCTTTATTCATTTGTAAGTTAACCACCAACTCTCTGTTACACTAGAGGAAGGAACAATTTAAAGAAAGAAGACAAACGCACTTAGAGCAAATTGGATTGGTATCTATAGGCAAATGAGGCTCCAAATTATAGTAATTAAAAAATTAATGCATGTATGTGAGGAAAATCGGCTGAATCTTCTTGAACAGCAGAAACTCCAATCCCACGAAGTCTTCGCCAAAGTTTTCGTTGTCAAAAGTTTTCTGACAGTCAAGTGGCCTTCAAAGGCTCGACAAAGTCTTTTATCAAAAACTTTTTAGTCTCAAGTTTTTTGACAGCCATGGAAAGTGGCATTGAAAGATTCCACAAAGTCATCATTTAAGTCATCTTCGTCAAAAGTTCCTAAGCAATTATTGAAGGTGGCTTCAACCTTTTTGCTATCATAATGAGGTCGGGCACAGTACTTCAGATTGCTGAGCGTTGAAGAACGCCATCGAGAAATTGATCAGGTGAGGTCGCCTGGGAGAATATGTGGCAAGACCTGCTGACCAGCGACCTCAGCAGCAACAGCCAACGCACCAGCAACAGCCCCAGCGAGCTTCCGAGCAAGGTCAGGAACCTGTGGTAAAAACCATTTTTACCATTTATGGTGGCCTCCATATCGCAAGTGACTCCAACAGATCGCATAAGAGATACGTCCGAGAGGCGAATCATTCATTTCAGCTCAATGGGTCGGAGGGACCTGCCAAAAGAGCAAAGCCGAACTCGGACGAGATTGTATTTACAGATGAAGATGCTAGAGGAGTGATCTGGCCTCATAACGATGCGCTGGTTATACGAGCTAAAATCAGCAATGTGGAAGTTAGGCGCATCATGATTGATACTAGAAGCTCGGTGAACGTGATGTATATGAGCTGTTTTGATCAAATGGGGCTGCGAGCAGAACAAATGAGACCATCCCCGGAGCCTTTATTTGGATTCACTGGAGATGTTGTAGTACCAGTGGGTTAGATTAAGTTGCCATTGACTCTTGGGGAGGCAGGTCGTCAGGCAACAACCCTGTCAGACTTCTTGATAATTGACTGCCCATCGACGTATAATGTGGTCCTCGGGAGACCTGCTATGAACGAGTTGGACATGGTTACTTCAACCAGAACTCTGACAGTGAAGTTCCCAACTCCTAATGGCATTAGATGTGTTCGAGGAGAGCAGCACTTAGCCCAGCGTTATTATGAAGATGCTGTGAAAATGGGCGTAAGAGGAAAGAAAGTGAACGTGGTCTCGGGGGGCGAGCCACGAGCTATGACTAAAAAAGGAGTCAGTCACGACCTGGATCCTCGTGAGGTAGATGCAGACCGAGCTACGGGACCGGTTGAATAATTGGAGGATGTCCAAGTCAGCGAGGCGGATCTAGAAAGATGTTTGAAGTTGGGGAGAGGGTTAGCTCCGAAACTGAGAACCCAGCTCGCTGACTTCCTGAAGACGAACTTGGATGTGTTTGCATGGAATCATGAGGATATGGTGGGAATAGATCCAAAGGTGATGCCTCACAGGCTGAACATAGATCCTCATTTTAAGCCAGTTCACCAGAAAAGAAGGGCAATGACAGAGGAACGATACTTAGCACTGAAAGTGGAGGTAGACAAGCTGCTGGTTAACAAGTTCATCAGAGAAGCTTACTACCCGACCTGGGTCGCCAACCCTGTACTAGTGAAGAAAAAGAATGGAAAGTGGAGAACTTACATTGACTTCACTGACCTGAACAAGGCGTGCCCTAAGGACAATTTTCCCCTGCTAAGGATAGACCAGCTCGTGGATGCTACTGCTGGCTATGAGCTCCTGAGCTTCATGGACACGTATTCGGGATATGACCAGATCCCAATGAAACTTGAAGATGAAGAGCACACCTCGTTCATGACTGATCGGGGATTGTATTACTACAAGGTGATGCTCTTCGGATTGAAGAATGCAGGAGCGACCTACCAGCGCTTGGTGAACATGATGTTCGAGGAGCAAATCGGAAAGACCATGGAGGTCTATGTTGACGATATGCTAGTGAAATCCAAGCATATAGGTGACCATGTTCGCGACCTTAGAGAGATGTTCCAGATTCTGAGGAGCTACCAAATGAAGTTAAATTCGCTCAAATGTGCGTTCGGAGTAGCTTCTGGGCTGGGCTTATGGTCAATAGTAGGGGGATTGAAGCAAACCCTGAGAAGATCAGAGCACTGATTGACATGAGATCGCTGACCAGAGTGAAGGATGTACAGAGCCTCAATGGCCAGGTCGCAACATTGAGCAGATTCATCTCGAAAGCTACAGATAAGTGTATCTCTTTCTTTGATATTTTGAAGAAAGCCAAAAACTTCGAGTGGACAGAGCAGTGCGAAACCGTCTTTCAGCAATTGAAGGAATACATGGGGCGAGCTCCGCTCCTCTCTAAGCCCAAAGAAGATGAAAAACTGATCTTATACTTGGGAGTGTCAAAGAAAGCTCTGAGTGCTGCACTAGTGAGGGAAGAAGAAAAGACGCAGCTTCCGATATATTATGTAAGCAAATGGTTACAGAATGCTGAAACTAGATACTCGCAGATGGAGAAGCTAGCTTATTGCCTGGTGATCGCATCAAGGAAGTTGCGACCTTATTTTCAGGCTCACACAATTGAAATCCTCACTCAATACCCGTTGAAGCAAGTTTTGCAGAAAGCGGACACGTCGGGTCGTTTGTTGAAATGGGCAGTGGAGCTCGCACAGTTCGATATCCAGTTCAAGCCGAGGACGGTTATCAAAGCTCAAGCTCTGGCAGATTTCATTGCAGAATTTACAGGACCTGTGGATGATGAAGCTGAATCTTCCGAAGGTCCAGCCTGGGAACTTTATGTTGATGGATCGTCCAGCGAGCAAAGGGCTGGAGCTGGAATTCTACTGATCAGTCCTGAAGGCCACAAAATCCTCTGTGCTCTAAGGTTTGGCTTCCAGGCAACAAACAATGAGGCTGAGTATGAAGCTCTGCTCGCGGGACTGTGTTTTGCTAAAGAGATGTGAGCTGAACGTTTAAAAATCTTCAGTGACTCACAGCTCGTTGTCGGCCACGTATTGGGGGAATATCAAGCCAGGGGACCAAAAATGGCCCTCTACCTCCAGAAAGTTCACGAGCTGCTAGGTGTATTTTAGAAGTACGAGATGAAACAGATCCTGCGGGCTCAGAACTCGCATGCTGATGCACTAGCTCGCCTTGCGACTACACGAGATGCAGATTTCCTTGGGGCGATCCCAGTTGAGTTTCTACCAGCTCCAAGTACAGAGGAAAAGAATGTGACGATGGCTATATCCGTGCAGCTTGATTCCTGGATGAGCTCTATTCTCAGTTATTTGCAGGATGGAAAGCTGCCAAGTAACAAGCTGGAAGCCCGACGTCTACAAGCTAGAGCAGCCAGGTACTGCATCTATGATGATGCACTGTATAAGAAGGGGTTCTCAGCTCTACTATTAAGATGTATTGATGGCCCTGAGTGTGAGATAGTACTAAGGCAGATACATGAAGGCCACTGCGGGAATCACGCTGGGGGCTGTCTCTAGCTCAGAAGGCACTTCGTCAAGGCTTCTACTGGCCCACCATGAGGCAGGACGCCATTAACTTAGTGAAGAAATGTGACAAGTGTCAGAGGTTTGCTCATATTCCGCGAGCTTCACCAGCTTACCTCCAACAGATGGTGAGCCCATGGCCCTTTGCGATTTGGGGGATGGACCTGATCGGACCCCTAACGATGGCTCGTGGAAGATGAAAAGATGCAGTGGTCGCAGTGGATTATTTCACCAAGTGGGCTGAGGCAAAAGAGTTAGCTGAAATCTCCACAACAAAGATTGAGAAGTTTGTGTGGAGCAACATTATTTGCAGATTCGGGGTCCCACAGTAGATCGTGACAGACAATGGGACTCAGTTCGCTAGTGACCAGTTTCTCAGATTCTGCAACGACCTGAAGATCGTTAAAAGCTTCTCAGCAGTGGACCATTCACAAGCCAATAGCCAAGTAGAAGCAGTGAACAAGATCATCAAATAGACCCTGACGATGAAACTGAAAGCAAAGAAAGGATCATGGGTAGATGAGCTTCCAAAAGTATTGTGGTCTTACAGAACCACAGCTCGCAGCTCCACTGACGAGACCCCGTTCTCGATGGTGTATGGGTCTGAGGCTATGATCCCAGCTGAGTTTGAAGTCACCTCGCAAAGAAAAGCAACCTTCAATCCAAACGACAACGATCAGTTACTCGCTGCAAACCTAGATCTGCTTGAAGAAGCCAGAGAAACGGCCAGGTTGAGAGTAGCCGTCTATCAGCAGAGAATAGCAAGGTACTATAACAAGTATGCTCGGATTCGCAGATTCAATGTGGGAGACTTGGTCTTACGCCTCATTCTACCAGGAGCCCGCAAGCCAGTGATGGATCCTTAGGCCCGAACTGGGAATGACCATATGTTGTCAAAACAGCCTTGGGAAATAGAGCTTATCGCTTAGCTAATGTAAATGGAGCAGAAGTCCCTCGAGCTTGGAATGTCGAGCATCTCCGCTCTTATTATCAATAAGCTTTTCATGATTTGTAATATGAATTCATTATAAATGGAAGCTCCATTTTTTCCCTATTTTTGATTCAACTTACCTTACTAGGCTAACAGGCTCCGAGCTCAACAGCTCAAGAACAAATAAAAAATAGCCTAAAAAGTAGATGACTAAGTGTCTCTGCATAGCTTGCCCAATAGCCTAAAAAGCAGGCGAGGTGATGACCCCTGCATAGCTTGCTGCAAATAAAAAAGAGCCTAAAAAGCAGATGGCTAAGTGCCTCTGCATAGCTCCCCCAAGAGCCTAAAAAGCAAGCGAGGTGACGATCCCTATATAGCTCGCTACAAATAAAAAAAGAGCCTAAAAAGCAGGCGAGGTGACGACCCCTGCATAGCTCACTACAAATAAAAAAGAGCCTAAAAAGCATATGGCTAAGTGCCTCTGCATAGCTCGCCTAAGAGCCTAAAAAGCAGGCGAGGTGACGACCCCTGCATAGCTCGCTACAAATAGAAAAGAGCCTAAAAAGCAGATGGCTAAGTGCCTCTGCATAGCTCGTCCAAGAGCCTAAAAAGCAGGCGAGGTGACGACCCCTGCATAGCTCGCTACAAATAAAATTGAGCCTAGAAAGCAGGCGAGATGACGACCCCTGCATAGGTCGCTACAAATAAAAAATGAGCCTAAAAAGCAGGCGAGGTGACGACCCCTGCATAGCTCGCTACAAATAAAAATGAGCCTAAAAAGCCGGCGAGGTAACTACCCCTGCATAGCTCGTTAACATTCTAAACGATCAAACCGTTTATTTTTACATCATTTCATTAACTTAATGCATTATCAGATTATAGAACTCGTTGATGATCAGCTTACGAGGAATATGGTAACTCTAAAGATAAAGAGAATAAAATATGTTATACACAATAGCTTAAATGCATTCAAACACAGAAGAAATAATGAAAGAAATTTCATTAAGTGTGAAAGCTGTTTACAAATTGAAAAACTGAAAAAATACATGTAAAAGAAAAGAAAACGAGCTCTTAGTCCTGAGCAGGAGGATCTGGGCCAGTCAAAGGTTCTTCGTATGAAGGAATTGGACCAGCTGTGGACGAGGTAGCTCTTGCTTTAAAATCCTCAACGGTTTCAAGTCCGATGTCCCCAAAAATAGAAAAATCCATTTCTGGATGGGACATCCATAATGTGTAGAGGAAGTCGCGGCCTGTTCTTTCCTCAGCTTCGTCCTTTGCATTTGCAACCCGCATTTCCAATTCTTGAGCTGCTTGCTCTTTGAAGACCGTTAGCTCTTCGAAGGCATTATCAGCGTGACGGTTGACGACCTCAGCCTCTTTCTTCATGTCTTCAACTCGCTGCTCCGCAGTCTCAGCCGGCTGAATAGCCTCCCCTACCTGTTGTCTAAGCACCTTAGCTCGATGCTCAGCCTCTTTGGCACGTTTAGCCGCGGTTCCAACCTCCTCAGCTCGTTTGGTTGCAGCCTTCTCAGCGCTTTTAGCTGCAGCTTCCATTTCATCAGCTCGTTTTTCAGCTTCCTCGGCCTGTTTCTCAGCAGCTTCAGCTCACGCCAAAGCAGCATCAACTTGGCGATGGAGCACTTCAATCATCTCTTTTGCAGTTGAAGCCCGCTGTTCGTCCAGTTTAGCCCGTTGCTCAGACTGCCTCAGATCTTCTTTCGCCTTGAGCAGCTCATCCTTTAGCATGGCATGCTCATTTTCCATTTTCTTCAGAGCTTCCTCAGATGCCTGCCTCGCAGCATTGGACTCAGTGATCTGTGCTTTCTGACCCTGCACTCTACCTTCAACCAAACGCGCCACTTCATCTTTGGCCTCATTCAGCTCATCTTCCAACTTCCTTATTCCATCGTTTGTAGCCCTTGTCTGCCTTCTCCGCTTCATCGTGCCAAGAGCACCCTGAAAACGTTACGAGTTAGCATTTAATAAAGTAAAGAGGTCGGCAGATAAGGGAAAATGACTTACTAGCATGGAATGACGAGCTACGAATTTGTTCAGATCCTCGCCTCTAAGATACTTATTTTCCAGGATATTTACGTGGGTAAGCATGATCGTTTCCCAGTTGTCAAGGAAGGAGGTCAAATATCTTCCCGCAGATCCAATCTCAACGGTTGGTCTCGTTGGCGAAGGGGTTCTTTCAGCTTCTGGAATATCGCGTTCACCATCCCATGTAGCAGTAGGCCGTGCATGAACGAAGTGCTTAATTACTCCTTTACGGGGGCTAGCTCGGGTTGCCTGCGAAGCAACCTTGGGAGGAGCGTCACCTTTTCCAGACAGCGAGCTAGAAGCTGGAGTCGGCTGAAGACCTGAAGAACCAGCAGCAAGAGGTACTTCGCTGGGAGCAGCGGTTGAAGGAGCAGTGGCCTCAGCAGCAGCAGACACTTCGTTGAAAGCAGTGACCGCAGGAGTCTGGTCCTGGGCAGATAGTTTTGAGTGTTTTGAAGGGGCCACTGAAGTGGCTAGGGCCTCAGTAGGCAGTTTCGTTGAAGGAGTCGAGGAGGCTAAAGATACAGTAGGACTTGCAGGAGGAGATTTTAAAAGCACAAGTTTCCTCCTGTTGGTTGGAATTCGCTCAGAGGAAGGAACAGGGGCTGGAGCATTAGCTGGAAATGACAGTGAAACCCCTGGGGTAGATGTGTGATGTGGGGAAGAAGATAAATCAACCTGTACAGTAGGGGCTGTGTGGGCTGGATCTGATCCTGTCCGAGCTGGGGCAGGAGTTGGAGAAGTAGTTTTTCTAGATGCGTCATTTGATGGGGTGCAAGCTGAAGACGATTTCGCCTTAGATGAGGCGTGAGCAGGAGTACCTTGGGTAGAAGCCTCCGAAGCTGGAGAAGGTGAACGAGTTGCACCCGCTTCTTGTGAAGAGACTGGTTGCAGAGGTCGGGAAGCAGACGTGTCCCCCACCTGAACTGAAACCTCAAAAACAGAAGGAATTCTAGGGTTATCGCTGGTCTTGCTTATGTCCTCCTCTGATCATAGAAGAGGGGATTCTTTAGGAGGAGCAAGGCCATAAGCTTTAAGGACAACGTCGTAAAATTTACTACTGATTCCCGTGTCCTCTGAAATTGCGAGCTTGTCCAGAGCTCGTTCTTTCTTGCTGCTAAGAGGGGACTCGTCCATTTTCAGCGCTGCACAGCAAATGATTAAAAAATAATAATAAAGATACAAAATAAAATCAACTCGTTATATTTCCTTTATGTATACCTGATTTCAGGACGAAGCTGAAATTTCGAAGATCTGCGAAAGAGGGGCACGAGACGTAAAACCAGCTCGTCTTATACGGCCCGACATTGGACTTGCCCTTCGCTTCTCCTTTGGGCAAGAGATCTTTGTATTTCGATGGACGGGCTGTGAGGTAATAAATGCCCTCCGGTTTCTCTCCTTCCGCTGCGCTCAGAGCCTTGAAGGAGTAGAATTGCTATATAATTTTTGGTGTAGGGGGACGAAGGCCGTTCTTGAGAAAGGCTATAGCCAACGAGGTCAGCTGCACATAAGAGTTCGGTGTTAACTTGAACGGTGCGAGCTTGACCTTATTGAGAAATGCGATCAAGTACGGTTGAATGGGGAACCATAGCTCCTGTTCAAGATGTTGAACGCTGACGGCGACGTATCCCCTTAGTGGATAACATGCGTGATTCTTTGAATCAGGTAGCAATGCATGACAACCCAAAGGGATGTGGAATTGAGTGACAAGTCCCTCCACCTCAGGACGCTTTAGCGATGAAGGATGATGAGCGAATGTATCCCGAGCTGCTCTTCCCTGTATAGCATGTGCTCGAGCTTCATCTCGCTCACGAGCTTCACTGCTCGGAACAATTCCCTTGCGAGCTTCGCCTGAAGACATCTGAACAAAAGAAAACAGTCAGACTATGTAATGGAGGTTTCAGTCAACAAAAGCAACGACCTGCGAGCTAACAAGACTACAGCAATCCTAAATCAACAGTCAAGCATGCATTACAAGTCGCAAACAGTAGTTCAGTCATGAACAAGTAAAAAACCAGATCCAACCAACAGAAGTTGAAAAGTCACGTTCAAACGAAGAACCCATGGCAACGATATTCAACAATGATCAGATACAAGCATGACACAACATCAACTCAGCAAAATAAGCCAAAAAAATCAAAAGTTTGAAGTAAGAAATCAGAAGCTTACTGTGAATCCTTGATGTAATGGTAAGACCGACGACTGGAAGTGTTGATTTCGTGAGTTCTCTGAAATTTGGTTGCTTGGTTGTTTGGTTGCTTTAAAAGAAAATGACAGATGAAAGAAGAAAATGAAAAGGGTCCATCGGTTTATATAGACAATCGAGCTCGAACTACAACCGTCAGATCTTTGAAAAGTGTAACCGTCATAAATCTGATGGTGCAGCGTGAAGTACGGCTTTGAAATCATGCAGCCGTCAATTGAAAGACGTGCGCATTAAATACGCGTGTAAGGGACGTACAGGTGTCGTTTCAGTTACCTTCTGCATGACTGCCACGTGTCGCAACTGAAAATGTGGAATTTGAAAATGCACAGAAGCCATTATGGAGGTTAGCGTGCCAAGGAAGCCAGCTTTTACCAGCAAAGCTCGAGCTCCCAGCTCGCAGAAGCGAACTGAGAGCTGGGGGGCTAATGTTGTATATATTTTTCGGACTCATCAAATGGGCTGGTAAAAGCCCAATTTAGCTCATTTAAGACCCGATAAGAAGACCCGATAAGGTCAACTTAGTCAAAACCCATCAGATAAGGCCCAGTATTGACTCTAAGCCTAGCAAGCTCTTTAGCTCGCTCAAAGAGATTCTCCAACTGGCATCAACAGACCCATAAGTACAGTCAGGTCGCAGCTCGCCTCATGTACAGCTCGTCTCTTAGCGAGCTCGAGCTCGAGACCGCTATAGACATGTCAGCTCGTCCAAGAACGTAATAAATGCAATATCTTCCAGAAACAGGCAGTTACCAAGTTCAACCATGATTCTCTCTCCGAATATGGCAGTTACCCAATCAAACCGTAATTTCCTCATCAGATATGGAAATCTATTCAAAATCAAATTCAAATCAACCTTATCTCGAGATAATTACAGTAATTTCCTGATATTATCCAAACATATTAGGAAGTGTAATTAATTCACAATTCTTTTCCTTATTTTTCCCAATTATTTAGGGAATGTAATTAATTCAGGACTTTTTTCCTGATTTGCTGCAACTAGAATTGTAACGCCTCTTTCCCTATAAATAGGAGGCTAAAATCATTGTAACATGAGGAGAGAAAGTATTGAATAATACACTGTCACTCTGCAGAATTTAAGAGACAAACAGTCGTGGACGTAGACCTATTGTTGTTGAACCACGTAAAAGATTTGTGTTCTTTGTTTGATTTTCGATTCTTATCTTTGTTCTTTCTTGGTATTTGTGCTTTCTTACATTGATTGCAGGTATTGGGCATTGATTACTGGTCGACTGAAATCCAACGTCGATAATGATCATATTGGTAAAGGCAATATTTAGTTTATTAAGAGTATAAGATTCATTTTAAAAAAATAATATTTTCAAACGCTATCAATCACTTAGGAAAAATTTACAAAGCCAGTGCTAAAATCAGTTAGATTTTATTACTTTATTTTCATATCATTCGCCAATTCTGTTCTTACTGAATGTTCAAGATGTTTAATTACTATAAATATATTCACAAATGGAATTTAGATGTTAAAGACATTCAGTCAGATAAAATTTTTAAACTAAGCCTATTTAAAGATCAAATTTCCACAATATTAATCCAATAAAAATAAAAATTAAGCAGTACTGGTCATGAATATATATGGAAAGGGAAAATTTCATTAGGTATCTTGCATACTTAAGAAAAAGTTTTAGCAGACCCAACTGTTTTTAAAATTGGAAAAAGTAAAAACTTTATTTCAATTCCTAAAATTTGTAATAAACAACCTTTCTTTAAATTCTTTAGGTCTACTCTAGTGTTATTGTTAGTGGAGAATGGTTTTTATCATCATGTGTCTCATTTAATAAACAAGGTGACCCATTCTCTATCATCTTCTACCGTTACTTTTCCTTTTAATCAGATTTGAGTTGATTGTTGTTTAATGCTTGTTTTCAATGATGTAATAGCTACTTTTTTGGAACGAGAATCCAATTTTTCTCTTAAAAAAATTACAGATTAATACCTAAAAAATTGAAATAAAAATTGTAATTAATCAATAAATGAATATAATTATAAACTAAAATAATAATCGTATTCCATAAGTTGATTGTCCCTAATAAGAAAGAACATGCCAGTAGTTCTTACTCTTGCTAGAAAGACTTTACTTTTTTTTTTTTTTTTATATTTTTATATTTTTTATTTTTATAGTAAATAAAGACTTTTCTTTTGACCAGTGCACAAGGACCGCAACTTTCATACATGAAGCCAAAACATCAAATTTTACGTACGACAAGGTTTGACAGTAGTTTTGGCTGTGCCAGGCAAGATATTCCCTCCGTTAATAAGGAACCAAATCATCCGAGACTGTCAATAATATTGCTGTCATACAGTCTTAGTAATGTGTTTTGATTACAGTAATTTTTGATATATTCACATGTAATTGATTTCTGATTTATTCTCTTTCAATCTATTCCTATATTTTGATATATTTTGTATAAACACTGTTGTATCCATCAACAAAAATTAAGCCATTGTCATATATTACTTTTGTTTTTGCTCTTAGGCTGAATCAATGTGAAGATGTTTTAATACGAAAATACTTAAACCATTTTAAAAGTCAGCACATCGTTTTAAGAGTAAAATGTTTAATTTTAAATATGAAATCTCAACAAGCTATTAGTATCGGAGGAAGAAATTAAAATTTACTAAGTAAGCTAGTTGTGAATGATTTTACCATTTTTATAAATATCATAAATGTAAGATTCGAACTTCACAAAAGTTAAAATTACTTTCATAAATTAGCATAACTTTCTACAATGTAACATAAATTGAAACTCTTGTACAAAATTCCAAAATCCATCAAATTTTGCCAAAAGTTCATTATCTGTGCCGTACTATCTTACAAAGCAGAATAGTTTATGTAATCACACTCACTGCTTTAATACACCAGAACGTTTAGAGGCCGAGACAATGATTATAGAAAGGTTAAATTTTTTTCATGAATCGAACATTTTCAAACAAGAAAGAGATAAGATCAAGAATTAGAGGCATTCAGACAGATGCACTTCTGATTAAATAGTTCTATTCAAATATCAATATCTTAATCCAAGAATAAGTAAACGAAAATATGATCAGGTTAAGAAAATGATATGTTTCGATTCCCAGCGTAAATTTAAATCGTGGAAGAAAATTTAAGAATTGTAATGCATGTAATAAAGATACAAATAATCAAAATAAGATTTATATGATAAAAGTCTTAGCGTGACTAAAAGGATTACATCTCTTTATTCATTTGTAAGATAACTACAATCTTTCTGTTACACTAGAGGAAAGAACAATTTAAAGAAGACAAACGCACTTAGAGCAAATTGGATTGGTATCTATAGGCAAATGAGCCTCCAAATTATAGTAATTAAAAAATTAATGCACGTATGTGAGGAAAATCGGCTGAATCTTCTTGAACAGCAGAAACTCCAATCCCACGAAGTCTTCGCCAAAGTTTTCGTTGTCAAAAGTTTTCTGACAGTCAAGTGGCCTTCAAAAGCTCGACAAAGTCTTCATCAAAAATTTTTTAGTCTAAAGTTTTTTGACAGCCATGGAAAGTGGCATCGAAAGATTCCACAAAGTCATCATTTAAGTTATCTTCGTCAAAAGTTTCTAAGCAATTATTGAAGGCGGCTTCAATCTTTTTGCTATGCGGGGATGGCAAAATCGCCTTAGTTTCTGTCTAGGGCGGAGTTAGGATTTTGATTTTATGGGGACCAAAATAAAATTATTTAAATTGATGTAGGACAATTATTAATATTAAAATATTAAGTTATTACAAAACTAAATATATACTGTTATGAAAATAATCAAAGCAGTATAAAAATTAGTCAAAAATGATAAAATGGAACCAAAAAATATACCCGTTTTGTGCAGCGGAAGTTCTCTGGATTTTGGATCATTCAAATAATCGGAGTTTGGTCATCAATTATGAAACAAAGCTCTCAAATCACAATGTAAATGCCATATCCTTTTGTTCTCTCTCCATTTTTCCTCGTGTGTTTGCTTTGTATGTGTTTTTCTATGTTTTGTACGTATGATTGAGTGTTTTTGGTCTGAATTTCTCATCAACCAAAATACCACCCATTCTCCTCTTTTTATATGTGAAAAAATTGTAGCCATTTGACATTATCCAAATTATATTTGGATTCTACGCTTGAGTTTGGGTCATCTTAAGTGGGCTTAACTTGTAACTCAATAATCCAACACGTTTAATTTTATTACAAAAGATGAACTCATTATCCTTTGACTTTCGAAAATCATCTATATATACTATAATAAATTTTTCTACAATTTTAAAAGATCAAAGAGTTCATAAAAGTCACTTCTACCTTGTTGTGAACTTGATCTTTAATAAGTTAACAAAATAACAATTATAGATAACACAAATACTTAAAAAATATATATACAATATCTATTCATTTATAAGCTCAAACCTGATAAGTTTAGATGTAATAGTCAAAATGAATATTCAAAGTGTAGATTAAAAGTTGTTGCAACCGTATAGACAAGATTGCAAAATATACGCCCTATGATAGAAATGATGAAATTATTTAAATATCATCAAATAATGTGAAGAAAATATTTTATGTTGTTAGGTAAAATCTAATTTGATATATGAATTTTAATAATAACAATAATAATAATAATAATTAATTGGATGAATTAATTGTATGTTAATAATGTATATTTTGCATGATAAATAACAAAAACTAAAGTTTAAAAAATTCAATTGGCTTCGCTGGGGGTGCCATGGCCCCTGCGGGCACCCCACAACCCCGTCACTTGTTTTTTGTTGGTGTATGACAAAATTATAAATGAATTCAGTGACTTGTTTTGATAGCGACTTTAACTACTTCGATATTTAAGATTAAATATTTTATAGTGTTTTCATTAAATAATATATGTCTGAGGTCTTAGATGATTTGGAATCTCTTTATTTATTTATTTATTTTGTCAGATCAATTAGTTTTTGTATAATCATAACACCAACTGGTAGCAGTTCAAAATCATATAGTACTTGATTATTTTTAGTAATGATTTTGTTGAGACTTGTTAAGATATACACATATTTGGATATGATAAGATGAGTAAACTGAGAGATATATTGCAACCCAAGATCATATTTTATCTATGGTTGTAGACATAGTCTAATGATAATCACAGTTTTCCATGACACGGAAAGTTTGGGTACAAATCTCTACTCCTCCAAGTAAGAATATATGTATGTATATCTATCTATTCTTATTCGATTTCAAAATATCATTTTATCTTTTCATACTCCTTTTCAATAAATAATTCATTTAAAAAAAATTGGAAGAGCCTTGTTGGGAAAACTTTTATTGTTTTTGTTGTTATAAGAAACTGCATTTTTTTAATAAATTAAATTTTTTTAATGAAATTTTATTTCATTTTAAAACATAAAACTTAAGATGCAAGTTAGCACTGATTAGAAACTCTATTTTGAGGGTTATAATAATGTTAAATATCATATCCTAATCAAGTAGGACATCAAAAAATGTTAAGAAAAAAAGATAAAATGTTACGATTTTATAAAATATTAAATTGATGAAAAAATAAAAGATGTAATGTATTTTAAAGATTATTTATGTCTATTGTTTTTAGAAAAATTTATTTTTATTAAATAATATTAATTAATGACAAATTTATTGTTTATAAAAAATATTGAATTGAAACGGGAATGGATATTTAATGGTTGTCTACTTTGTCACTCAACAACAGAGACATAGCCAAGATTCAGATTTTGTATTAGAATGGGTTGGAATAAATTTGTTAAGTACGAAAACATTTTATAAATTAAAAATGTGCGTATATCTAGTTAAAGGGGATATAATAAACTTTACCACTTAAAATTTATATTATTTATAAATAAATATGTAAGCAAAAATAAAAGTAAAAAGACTGAATAAAATATTTAAACAATCAAATATGAATTATAACTAATTCTATAGTATCAACAAACTTTCTTTAAGCATACATAAGCTATATTTTGATAATCATAATTTATAATTACTATCAGACCTCAAATTAAAGAGTATATTTGAAGAAATACAAAAGATATTAAATTTAAATAATATATCATGTAACTTATGATTGAAAAAAGGTAAAATATGAAAAATTTAAGTAAAATTTTATATTTAATGTATGAAATAAAGTCATCATATATGTAATATTTGAATAAAAATATAAATATAAATAAGAAAATATACACAATAAGTTTGGAATAAATATATACTTTTTTGTATCACAAGAAATATTAAATGAAAAAAAAAATATGTATATATAAAATTTAAAATTGACGAAGCTAATGCACATTTTCGAGAATTTTATATGTACTTGAGAAACAAGAAAAACTTAAGGTATAAAATTCAATAGAAGAATAAGGAGAGTGCAAGTTATAAAATAAATATGTCATTTGGTTGCTGGCGCAGTTGGTTGGTGCCAGCAACCACCCATGCCTCCCTTTGTAAGAGGTATGGGTTCGACATCCCGCAAAATCTAATTTCTAAATATAATAATAATAATAATAATAATTAGTCTCCCACCAATTGTGTGGGTTGCTCTCCTATTCTAGTGTGGGTCTCTCCCCTATCTCCGTGTGAGTGGATTTCTCTCAATTGAGAGTAGTCTCCTGAGCCGTGCTACCAGTGTTATATCTTGATTAATTTCGAAAACCTCTTAGATTTGTCTCAGATACAGTTTTTGTACTGAAAAAAAAAGTTATAAAATAAATATATCGAAAACAAAAGTTAACAGAAACTTTGTGAAACATGAAGTCGGTTGGAAGTAACCCTGCTCACTTCCCAGAAAAGGGGTATCTGATTGTAAATTGCCAAGCTCCCCCCAAAATACTAGAATCAAACTTGTCTCCTACATTCTTTTACAATAACAATTTATTTTCTACTATCTTATCAGTCAATCATCTCTTGTCAAGCTATCACCTATTCACCAACTCTATTAACCATTATTTTATCTCCCTTATACATGCCACACACAAACACTTGACTCCATTTATATTTTTATATATTTTAAATATCTACCCAATAAAAATAAGTATAATATAATCACTTCTTTAGGAGGGCTAGTGTAGGCTTGAAGCTACCCTTACCCCCATTATGCTACATCCCTACTCAACAAATAACGGTAATCGAATCAATTCCTAATCTTCCTTGACCTAAAAAAACGTTGAGTTGTCGGGAAAATGAAAAGAAACTCTGAAGTAGAAAAGAGGAGAGGAATGAATTCATTTGGAAGAATAATAAACACAATCAAATCAATGACATAATATTTAAATTTGTATTAGTTTATTTACTCTTATTCTTATGATAGTAATAATTAGAATAACTAAATTAAGAGTAAATAGACAAGAGGTTTAAAAAAAAATCATTTAATTATATGCAAAATAATGCCCATCTCAGGTTTTGTCATTAATTTTGCATAAAAGATCAATTTGGACACCACTTCAAATTAATTTCTAAAATGTTATATAACACCAGTCAACACCAATTTTTGAATTCTTTGTTATAATACCGGACACCATTATCTCAACACCATATTCACTACATCATTCCTCAACACCGTCGTGAACTAAGAGCAAATCAGAAAACATGACAATTATGTCGATCAAATAGTTGGTCATGCATACTTCAAAAAAAAAAAAATAGTTGGTCATGCATAATGACATGGGGAGAAAGAGAGACTGATGCTTGGATGCCATTTGTTGACGAAATGAATAAAGTGGAAACAAAGGAACACGTGTAGCATAAAATGTGGGTCAAACTAGCAGTCACTATCTATCTCTTTAGTTCCACTCAAGCTCTCACCCATTAAAATACAAATACAACAGTCTCTCTCTCTCTCTCTCTCTCTCTCTCTCTCTCTCTCTCTCTCTATCTCTGAAAATATTAAAAAAAAAAAAAGCAATTAATTTTGGTGTTGATGAAATGGAGCAAACAGAACACAGATGGGAATGAAGCTCAGTTTACGAACACATGCTCTAAGACCCCTTTAAATTCAAGTTGCTGTGAAAGAGAAGGATGGGTGGTGGTGCGCGGTGGTGCTTAATGATACTTGGACATGAAACAAGTTGCTGCAACCATGGCGGATGAAAGAGAAGAGTTGCTAGTCTGGTCTGTGTTTTGGACCTTTTGCTGCCTATGGCTTATCTGAGTTCGCGAAGGAAAATCTAACTATCGAAGCCTTCGAACTTAGTTTGCAAATCGTGTTCGTGAACAAAATTTAGTTCGAGAATCGTGTTCGCAAACTAAATTTAGTTCGCGAAAGAAAATTTAATTCGAACACAACCTCTGTTTGCGAGCAGCGCTGGCTTCGCAAGGGGACAAGTGACTTATTTGTTTTTCTTCTTTGAAAACAAAGACTCTTTCTTCAAAGAACAAAAGCAGATCAAACGAAAGCCATAAGTTATAGAGAAAGACTCTATTTTATAATATATCTTTTTAAATTTCGAACTCTCTGGTCACGCATTAAAAACAATGCCGGCAGATAACAAAACAGAGTCTTTTTTATAAAACTAATGATGACAAAGACTATGTTTGCTTTTAATTTTCAACATCATAAGTTTGTCTCCTGATGAAGGATAGTTCCTAGGTATGACAGATTTACTTTGAAAATTATTTGACAAGGGTTGGATAAGGTTTTGAGGACCTTTAAGAAGATAAATAACTTCAAATTGAAGTTTATAAATTGAAAATTGATTGATTACTTGACTACCTTTAACAACAATTTGCATCTCTATTTATAGAGTTACAAAAAATACAAAAAAATTACAAAAATTTATTAACTATTCTGGATGGTTAATTGTTCTGGATGGTTAGGGCTTAGCTCTTCTAGATGGTTAGGATTTGGTTGCTCCTGCATCAGATCCTCCCTCTTAAGAAGAACTCGTCCTTGAGTGTGCCAAAAGAAGAAAGTGGAAGTCTGGTCTGTGGTATTTAGATAGATCTTGGATATTGAAAGTTTTAGAAATATTAAAAGCTTCTAGAAGATCCACTATGTAGGCATTATCATTGATTTTCTATAGAATTTGAAATGGATCAATCCTTTTGGCCTTGAGTTTTCCATGTTCTCCGGCTGGTAACCCCTCTTTGTGCAGATAAACTATAACCATATCTTCAATATTGAAAGTCTTCAGTTGTTAATGTTTGTCAGCTGTTGTTTTCTATTTTACAGTGGATTCTTCTAATTTCTGCTTGACTTCTTTATGAGTATTCGTGAACTTTTTCACCATGTGATCAGCAATAATGTTCATACCAGGAAGCCTTGGTAAAGGAGCCAAATCTAAAGTATGCAAGGGTGGACGAAGGTAAACGATTTCAAATGGAGACTTTCTAGTAGAGTGATTGGGAACATTGTTATAAGTAAACTCTATTTGTGGTAACGTGTGGTCCCATTGTCGCAGATGCTTTTAAGTGTTACAACATAGAATGTTACCTAGTGTTCTATTAGTGACCTATCTGCCTATCGGTTTGTGGGTGGCAAGTATTGGTGAAATTTAAAGATGTATCCAATCTCTTCCACAATGTACGTCAAAAATGACTCACGAATTTACTATCACGATCATATACTATTGTTTTCGGTAATCCATGCAAACGAACTATTTCTTTGAAGAATAATTGGGCAGTGTGACTAGTATCTGACGTCTTCCTACATGGTATGAAATATGTCATCTTGGAAAATCTATCAATTACCATAAAGATGGAATCCATACCTTACTGAGTGTATGGAAGTCCTAATATAAAATCCATGGATAAATCTTTCCAAAGAGCTTTTGGAATGGGAAAAGGTGTGTACAAATCCGTGTTCTAGATTTATCCTTTCACTATTTGATAATTGTAGCACTGCTTTGCAGATCTTTCAATGTCTCTTTTTAAGTGCAGTCAGTAGTAACAAGCTTCTACCAAAGATATGCTTTTATCTCTTCTCATATGTCTACTCAATCCTCCTCCATGTAGTTTTTGAATTATATGCTCCTTCAGAGATCTCTATGGGATACATAATCATTCCTCAAAGAATAAGAAACCATCATGTAATTAAAATTCTTTAGGATGAGTTGGTCCTTTCAAGCAAGCTTTCCAAGGTTCTCTGATATCTTCATCATTAGTATACAGATCTTTTAAGTAGTGAAGCCCAATAAGACTGATTGCCTACCTAACACATTGGCTATCTTGTTAAGTTGATCTGGTTTGTGTTTGAGAGAGAAAGTGAACCTTTGGATATAAGCAATCCATCGTCGATGCATCTGATTGGTCTTTATAGAATTGTTGAGAAACTTGAGAGCTTAATGATCATTTTTCAAAAAGAACTCTCTTTGTATCAAGTATGACTTCTAATGTTGTAAAGTCTTGAATGTTGCATATATTTTTTGCTCATATGTTGACCATTTCTATTGAGCATCATTAAGCTTCTCATTGAAGAAAGCTATAGATAGTTAACTACAAATAAGAAATCAAAATTAGGTAGAGCTGTCAGCTTTCTTGAGAAAGCACAGCTTCAACTCCTACTCCTGAAGTATCACAGTCAACTACAAATAACAAATCAAAATTAAGTAGAGCAAGTACCGGAGTAGTAGTTAATCTTTTCTTATGGACTACAAAACTCTACTCTGTTACATCATTCCAAGTAAACTATTTTTGTTTCAACAAACCGGATGAGTGGAGCAACAATACTACTGAAGTTCTTCACAAAGCGCTTGTAAAAAATAGCAAGTCCATGAAAACTATGAACATCTCTAATACTATTAGGTATAAACTATTCTCGAATAGTTTTAACCTTAGACTCATCTGTTTTGATTCCTTCAGCACTGACAACATAATCCAAGAAAACTAAGCAGTTTGTTAAGAAATTGCATTTCTTCAAATTGACATATAGATTGTTTTCTCATAATACGTTCAAAACACTTCTCAAATGCTGTAAATTCACTTGTTCTGTGCTGTAAATTCACTTGTTCTGAACGACTATAAATCAAGATACAATCGAAATAAAAGATAACAAACTTCCCAATAAAATGTTGGAATACTTGATTCATAAGTCTCATAAAAGTACTTAAAGCATTTGATAACTCGAATGACATGACTAACCACTCATATAGCCTTTCCTTAGTTTTGAAACCGTCTTCCATTCATCACCTGCGCAAATGTGGATTTGATCATATCCACTTTTCAAATCAATCTTAGAGAATATTGTTGATCTTTCCAACCTGTCTAGGATGTCATTCAATTGTGGGATTGGAAATCGATATCTCACTGTTATCTTATTGATGGCTCTATTATCTACACAAATTCTGCAACTTCCGTTCTTCTTTAGTGTCAATAAGGCTGGTCTTGTACAAGGATTCATGTTTTCCCTAATCTATCCTTTCTGAAAGAGATCCTCCACTTGCTTCTATAAAATCTCATATTCTTTTAGACTCATACGGTAGTGGGATAGATTGGGTAAGCTTGTTCCAGGAATGAGATCAATGTAATGTTGAATATCACATATGAACGGTAACTTAGTAGGAAGTTCATCTGGTAATGTCTTGATACTCAGAGAGTAAAGATTTGATAGGGTCTAGTACTACCTTTAGGTGGTTATTGTTGCTACCATCCCTTTTGGTATGATCAACATTGAACCTTCTTTGTAGGTTGAACTTGGTGGTACTGTATCTCACCTCATGGGAACAAGGATGATTTTCGCATCATCTTTATAAAAGGTATAGGTGTTATCCTTACCTTTATAGATAGTGTTTAAATTGAATTACCATGGTCTGCCAAGTAATAAATGACAAGCATTCATATCAACAATATCATATAATACCTCATTTTTGTAGTATTTTCTGATGGACAAAGGTGCTTAATATTGTTCCATAATCGTGATTTCTCCTACATCCTTGATCTAACCTATATGGTATGGTTTAGGATATTTCTATGTCCGTAGTTGTAATTTGTTAACTATCATTTTAGATACGATGTTCTCACTACTTCCTCCATCGATGATCAAGTCACAAACCTTTTGATTGACTGTACATCGAGTCTTGAAAATGTTGTGTCTCTGAGGATCAATCTCCTTCTTTAGCATGTACATAAGTTGTTGGATGACCAAAGATACTCCTTCATCTTCATATATTAATTCCTTCCAATTTTCTTCTTCTCCTACCTTCTATACATTCAAATCAAATTCTTCTTCCTCATCTTCTCGTAAAGCCATGTAAATTGGTTATCTTTTAGGACATTGATTAGAATAATCTCTTGTTTGTCTACACCTAAAACATATATTACCTCGAGGAGCAACATAAGGATTGTTGGTAGTAGGTCTTTCACTGGCCTGATTTCTAGTCTGTCGTGCATTTGGTGGAGTTCGAATTGGAGGAGTTAATTGTCCTTGATTAAGCCTAATTGGAGATTGTCTTAATGGAATCCTTCCGCTATCATCATTCAACTGGTTAGAGGTTTGAATTACTAACGCACTTCTGTAGCTTTACCTATTTAGTTGTGACTCAACTTGAGTAGCCGATTGTCAACATCCTGTAATGTAAAAGTGATTTGCAAAGCTACCTATTCATGGATATTGGGTTGTAAGCCATTCTTGAATCTAGCCACCGTCTAACCTTCTATCTCTATTAAATCATTTCCAGTTGAAAAACATTAGAATTCTACCACATACTCTGAAATAGATTGAGATCCTTACTTGCAATTTTGATATTGCTGGAATAGAATCTAGTCATAATCAATGGGTAGAAATATTGCTTTCAGCAACTGCTTTATTTAATGCTAGGTTCTGATTAGACCTTTTCCTTGGCAAGATCAAGTAAGCTGTAATTGTTCCCACGAAGTTGAGACACCTCCTTTAGTTTGCAGACGATTAGCTTGACTTTTCTATCATCTATTATCCTTATGTACTTAAAGAAACGTTCAACCTCTAATATTTAGTCAATAAAATCTTCTATTCCCAAATATCCATTAAATGTGAGAAGATCCAACTTCATTCGGTATTCATTTCTTTGGTGTTGCGGTTTTCATTATTGATTTTGTAGGATTATATATTCTATCTTTTCATTAGTTGAATCATTGTCTAGAGTAGCTTTTGGGGAATAGGCCTCACTTTAACGTTTTCAAAGTTAATACGTTGTGGAAAGCTTTGGTTGCCTTGCATATCCTCATTCAAAAGTCACTTGTTGGGTCAATTCAATCAAGTCATCCTTGGTTGGAAATCTAACCTCGATTTGCTCCATAATATTTGAACTAAAAGCTATTTTTTTCCTTCTTTTTTTCAATTTTTTTTGAGATATGAACTATAAATATCATAAATAAAAAGACTAAACTGTAATTTTCCAGCTTGTATTAAATTGTAATTTTTTATTCGAGGTATGAAATATAAATATAAAAAATAAAAGGACTAAATAGTAATTTGATTTGCTTGGATTAAGTTGTAAAAGGCCATAGCATGAACTAAATTGTAATTTTATGAAAAATTAATTTTTTTTTAAATAAAATGAAATAGTGAGGGATAGTTTGGTCAAAAGTAGAGATATAAATTATTCTCTTCTCACTTACCGTTCAAACAAAAAGGAAAAAAAAAAAACCAAAAAGAATTAAAGAGAGGGAGAAAGAGATAAATGTATGGATTTGGAGGAGAGAGAGAGAGGGGTGAAGTGGAAGATGAGAAGGTAGAGATCAGCCAGAAGATGTTGGATTCTAGTGGAGATAAGTGATAGTGACCGAATATTAGGGAGTTTTTTTTGTGGTTTTATTATTATCATTATTATTATTTGTGGTTTAGGTGTTGATGGAGATGATTTTGGTGAAGGAAGGAGTGTGTATGGTGGGTTTGGGTGGTGAGGTTGTTGGATATGATTATTATTTATTTTTTTTTAAATCTTGGGTGGAATTTGGTGGATGGAAGGAGTTATTTGAATTTGGATAGTAAAGTAGAGAGGAAGACTTACTGTTCGGCATTAGAGTGAGTTTTGGTTGAGGGTGGACCGGCACGGAATCAAAACTGCTTTGATACTAATATGATGCGGGATAGTTCCAGACAAAGTAGATTTGCTTTGAAAATTATCTAACGAGAGGCTAGATATAGTTTTAGGGGCCTTTAGAAAGATGAACAACTTCAAATTGAAGTTTAGAAACTAGATTTTGATTGATTACTTTGCTATATTCAACTATAATTTACATCTCTATTTATAGAGTTATAAAAAATATTAAAAAATTATAAGATTTTATTCATTATTCTAGGTGGTTGGGAGTTGGCTGCTTCCGCATTATCTCTTCATTCATACAGGAAGTTATAAAACAAATGATGATAAAGACTCTGCTGGCATTCTTTATAAAATAGATGATGACCAAAAAATTAATTTAAAGTGGCATGTGTGGTTCAAACGCTTTGTTTATAAAGTACATTTTTTTTCTTATTTTTCGAATCCAGCTCTTAAGGTTGAAGACAGGAAAGATGGTGAATTAATGGAAATATGAGGCCAATTTTGTAAATGGTGATATTAAAACTCACTTCAATTCTTGTGGTTAAACGAAGTCCCTATTTTATTTGGTATCATTTTAAAACAAAAGAATTCCTTAAAGCTATAAAATTTTAATTATTCCAATTTAATTATTTTGTTAAATAAATTAATTTCATTGTAGAATGGTCTTTGGTGGAGCCCATGCTGTATGAGACACGGCACTCTGCTTCATTGTCCATTTTCAGGAGGCAATTTGCAGAAAACCAAAAACCAATCATTTTGCTTGCTCTCATAATTTTCTTTGCTTGTGTTTAACAATCCTTTTTTTTTTTTTTTTTTTCAACATACAAATCTTCAAAACCAAAACCATGACTATGGGAGAGGCCTTTCTCTCCTCCTTCCTTCAGGTCTTGTTTGATCGATTGGCTTCTCGTGAGTTGCTGCAATTTCTTTGTCAGGAAGGGTTGTATTCAGGGATCAAAAAGTGGGAAGAAACGTTGGAGATGATTCAGGCATTGCTCAGCGATGCGGAGGAGAAGCAACTGACCAACACTGCCGTGAAGAGGTGGTTGGATAATCTCCAAGACTTGGCTTATGATGTGGAGGACGTACTGGATGAGTTTGCAACTGAAGCCATTGCAAGGAAGGTGAAGATACAACAACAACAGGCGAGCAAGGTTTGGAATCACGTCCCTGCATGTTTCTGCAGCTGGAGTCTGGAAGGCATTAAGTTTCGGAATCGTATGAGGTCTAAGGTAAATGATGTCACTCGCCGATTCGATGACCTTTGTAAACTTAGACATGATCTTGGATTGAGTGTGAGTGTTGGAGCGGCATCTTCAGGTGCTGCACCGCGGAGACCACCAAGTACAAGTCATCCAATTGAACCTGCAGTTTATGGAAGAGATGCAGATAAGGCAAAAATACTCGAAATGGTGTTGAAGAATGAACCTGCTAATGCCAACTTCCTTGTGGTACCTATTGTGGGTATGGGAGGAATAGGCAAAACAACACTTGCTCGAGAGGTGTTCAATGCTTCGGAGGTCGATTCTTTTGAGGTCAAAGCATGGGTGTGCGTATCCGATGGTGACTTTGATGTTACTAGAGTCTCAAGGTTAATTCTTGAGAACATTACTGGTTCTTGTTCCAGTCAAAAGGATTTCAACACCGTGCAAAATGAACTGAAGCAGGAACTTCATGGAAAAAGGTTCTTACTTGTGTTGGATGATATTTGGAGTATTGATTATGGTACTTGGGAGATATTACAGTGCACCTGTAAGACTAGTGCACTGGTAAGTAGAATAATTGTGACAACACGCCACCAAAAGGTAGCATCAACAATCACACTCAATGGATTTCACTCATTGGATGTTCTATCAAATGATGATTGTTGGTCGGTGTTTTCTATGTGTGCATTTGAGAAGAATGAAGCTATTTCGGCACACCGTGACGGCAAATTAATACATGCAAAAGTCATTGAAAAAAGTAAAGGTTTGCCTCTGGCGGCAAAGACTCTTGGTGGCCTTTTACGCTCTAAGCAAATGGACGAGTGGTTAGGCATACTTGATAGCAAATTGTGGGATTTGTCAGAAAATGAAAAAAGTGGGATCCCTACAGCCTTAAAATTGAGCTATCATCATCTTCCTTCCCATCTGAAAAGATGTTTTGCTTATTGCGCCATCTTTCCGAAAGATTATGAATTTGAAGAGGAAGAACTTGTGCTTTTGTGGATTGCCGAAGGCTTTGTCCAGCAATGTGCAGGATATAAGCAATTGGAAGACTTAGGACATGAGTATTTTAAAGATTTATTGTCAAGGTCAATGTTCCAAAAATCAAGTAGCAATTACAATAGTTCTAAAATTGTAATTCATGATCTTGTCCATGATTTGGCTGAATGGGCTTTAGGAGAAACAAATATGAGGTTGGATGATGTACTAGCTGCCAATAAGCAACAAGGAGAGTTGAAAAAAGTTCGTTATCTTTCTTACATAGTTGATCGGTACGATGTCGAAAGTAAATTCTCAATCTTGCATGAAGCTAAGGATTTAATGGAAACAACAAGGACATTCTTGCCCATGGTTCAAGGATGGGTGTATGATCCTTACATAACTAATTCGGTGCCATCGGATTTATTGCCAAAGCTCAAAAAATTAAGGGTACTGTCTCTAAGATCATATCGTATCACCAAGCTACCTGACACAATGGGAGGCTTGAAACTTTTAAGGTATTTAGATCTTTCTCAAACTAAGCTTATAAGTTTACCTGAGTCAATAAGCTTGTTATACAACTTGCAAATTTTGATGCTAAGATCTTGTACTCGTCTTGTAAAGTTGCCTTCCGACTTCAAATTTTTGATAAAATTACGTCATTTCGATATTGGAGGCTCAATTTTTATTGAAGAAATGCCCTTGGGAATGAAAGAATTAAAATCCCTACAAATATTGTCTAATTTTATTGTGGGCAAGAACGTTGGTTCAAATTTAAAAGATTTGAAATGTTTACATATGCTTCGTGGAAAACTTTGTATTTCGAAATTAGACAATGTGGTTAATTGTGATAAGAGGGATTTGATACTAAGAGATAAGAAGGATTTAAAAGAGTTATTGCTAGAGTGGGGACTTGCATTTGACGACTCGCGAAATGAGATCTTAGAACAAAGTATACTAGACATGCTACAACCTCATCAAAATTTAGAAAAGCTCACAATCACAAGTTATGGTGGTACAAGATTTCCATGCTGGCTAGGGGATTTTTCATTTTCCAACATGACAATGCTAAGATTGCAAAGCTGTCAGAAATGCAAATGCTTACCTCCGCTTGGTCTGTTGGCCCGTCTTAAAGATCTCACAATCAAAGGGATGAAAAGATTAGAATATGTCAGTTCGAATTTTTATGGGGAAGGTTGCGTAAAATCTTTTCAATCATTGAAAACTCTTCGCTTAGAAGATATGCCACAATGGGAAAATTGGGAACCTATCAAGGAAAATGAGTATATCGGTGCATTCCCTTGCCTTCGAGAGTTTTTCCTTGTAAATTGTCCTAAACTCAGGGGAATATTACCTCATCATCTTCCTTTATTAGAGAAACTTGTGATTAAGAATTGTAAGCAGCTGGTGGTTTCATTCTCAAACATTCCAATGCTTTGCAAATTACATCTAGATGGGTGCAAAGAGTGGGCGTGCAATAGTCCAATGAATTCCAAGTCACTGAAGTCTCTCACTCTTGCAGACATTTCGGAGTTTGGCAATTGGATAAGGCAACAGAATTTTCTACAAGTTGAACGTCTAAAACTTAAGATTATGGGTTGTGAGCAGCTCATAAATTTGTGGCAGTTAAATGAAACACTTCTTCAGCAGCCACCACAGGGGTCTCAAAGCTTCAACTCTATCAGAGAGCTATGGGTTGAAAATTGCTCAAATTTTGACTCATTTCCTGAGGTTTGTTTCCTTCTCAATCTAAGTAAACTGGAGATTATAAATTGCAATGCTCTAACTTCATTGCCTGAGGGGATGAATCACAAAAATGCACGTCTTGAAAGTTTGGAAGTGCAGGACTGTAATTCTCTAACAGTCATTATAAGAGGCCAATTGCCCCCATCTCTAAAAAGGCTCGAGTTAGAGAATTGTGAGAAGCTGGAGTACCTATGGGATGGCAAAGACAACAGCAACAACACGAATACATCTCTGCTCGAATTTTTGCAGGTCAGCAATTGTCCGTCTCTCAAGTGCTTATCATCAAGTGGTCAGTTACCGGAAACACTCCAACATCTCGACATTTCGAATTGCTCACAGCTCACAATGTTATCAGCGAGTGGTCATTTACCTGATATGCTCCGTGATCTCTCCCTTTGGCTTGTTCCGAAGTTAGAGTCAATAGCAGAGAGTTTTGATCATAACAAGGCACTTGAAGAGATTAAGATACTGTTTTGTGACAATCTCAAAACTATACCTGATGGCCTGCGCAATCTTAGCCATCTCCGAAGTATGGTGATATTTGATTGCGGACTTATTCATTGTTTTGCAGAAGAAGGGTTTCCCACCACAAACTTAAGTGAACTTTTTATTGGATTTTGTAAGAATCTAAAAGCCTTACCCAATCAGTTCCACAGCCTCAGCTCTCTTAATAGCTTACAATTGTATGGATGTCCAAGTATGACATCGTTTCCAGAAGAAGGTTTTCCTACCAACCTAACGTCTCTGATGATTAATGGTGAAGTCAAAATCTATAAGCCACTGCTTGAGTGGGGGTTGCACAACCTCACCTCTCTCACATCTCTCTATATCTGGGGATTCCCACTACAAGAAAAATGGGAAATTAAGTTGCCTCATTCTCTAACTTATTTGTACATTTCCAAGTTCCCAAGTCTGAGCCTCATGGGGGATGGTTTCCAAAACCTTAACTCTCTTTCAACTTTATACATCTATGGTTTCACAAATCTCGCGATCTTCCCGGAGCTGGCCCTACCATCCTCACTTAAATTTCTGACGATCCACGATTGTCTGAATTTAAGATCCTTTTCGAAACTTGGTCTGCCTTCCTCACTTTCGAAATTATGGATTTGGGGTTGTCCAGAAGTCAAATCCTTTCCAAAGCAGGGCTTACCGATCTCACTTATGCTATTACATATTAGGAGGTGTCCGAAGCTGAAAGAAGAATGCAAAAGAGATAAAGGAAAAGAGTGGTCCAAAATTTATCGCATTCCTTGTGTTGAAATTGATGGCAAACTCATCTTTTAAGAGGGAATGGTATGTTAATCACACATTCCTATGGAGATTAACATACCATAGGAGGAAGAATGAGTGAACTCTTTGAATTTCATTACCGGTATGTTAATATCCGACGCCTCAAACCTTTTCATTCATTTCTATTCTTTGTTGACCTTCTTTAGATTTTACACTTTTTTTTTTTTTGGGTTGGGAGGGTAGCAAACTGCTTTTCAATTCTAGAATCGATGGACGGCCCCAATTGGACTTTGAAATTGACTTATTGTTATTGGCATTGAGGGTGAAAGCTAATCTGAAATATGTGCACTTAATTTATTAAAATTTGATAGTCATAATTCCTGATGTTTAAACAACTAAAGTTAATACCGCTAAATCTAGGCTGCAATTTTTGGAGACACATTGAATGTACTCTTGAATGTATTGTATCTTCTGGTCACTATTTCCCCAATTTCAGGTAAGCATATTCAACTCTGCTTTATGGCTAAATTTAATGTAAGATATATTTGTAAATCCTTTCTATTTCACTTTACATTAAAAAAAAAAAAAAGGCTTGTTATGGTTGGATAGTCTTATATTGGTTGTAAAAATGAGTTTATATTAGTTTATAATGGTGAGAATAAATCTCCACTAATGAACTAGCATTTGTAATAAAGTTAAACCCAATACTCTAGTTTGTCATGGTATCAGAGCTTAACAGACTCAATCTAAGTTGCATTGGTGCAGGTATTGCAGAGTGAGCACTCTGCACATGAGAAAAAGTGTTCGATAGTCTCATATTAATTGTAAAAGCAAGTTCATATTGGTTTATAAATGTGAGGGTAAACCTCTACTCATAAATTAGTATTTGTGGTGAAGTTAAGTTTAAGACTCTTTTTCTGATAGCTAAGATTGAATGCATAGTTAACCGGTGAATTTTCATGCAGTACTACTATTCCTTCTTAGCAAAAAAGAACACTTTGAAATGACTTGCACTAATTTTAATAATAACATAAACATTGGTCATCACACTATTTTTTTTCCTTTTTCATTATCTTTTGTTTAGCTTTCAGCAATTGTAACTTAAATTATACAGTATGTTTTAGATGTCACTGCTGATTTTTATTGATGTTGATAAGATGTTGACAATGCTACAGCCATTTTCAAAACTGTACTTAGACTATTAGATGCATCTTATTGTATGGTATCGAATTGATTCTCCAAAACTGTTTGATCTCACTTTTTCCTTTCGACCAATCTTCTTGCTTTTGAAGGCAAATTAGTGCTTAACTTCCTTTTGAGGTCCTTCATTTAAGTGAGTGCAAGCCATTTCAAAGTGTTCTGTTCTGCTAAGAAGGTTAAAAAAATTTAGCTCTTTTACTTCCTTCTTGATTCCTTTTTTTGTCTGTGCTTTCTTATTCTTGAATTATATCTTTTTTTTCTTTTTTCTGTATTTTGTTTGCAGATTATATTCTATCGAATCGAAAATTTCAAGCAAAATTTTTCGGAGGAGAAATTTGAGCATTAGCATCTCAAAGACTTCTTTGAAACAGAAATACCAGTACTAGAATGGTTGATGTTAACATAACATGCCTGAAGTTGAAGTTAAATCCTGTGGTGTGAAACATTATCCCTTGTCCCTAGCAATATGTGGGATTGTTTTGGTAGAATATCTGAATTCGTATATCTTTTCTTTTTGGATGAATACCAGATTTGTATGATAAGAAACATCAAGTACGTATGAAAGCTACCAATCCTGGATGAATCGCCAAGTAAGCTTTTGTTCGATATTTGTTTCTATGTCCAGAGACAGCCTTGAAGTGGACCCTATTAGTGAGTTTTTCAAGCTTATGTGTTGCTGCAGCTCCAGTCAAAAATGCCTTAGTAAATTAACTCTAAGAAGCTTGAAATCCTTCTTTCTAATTTATGTTACTTCATTATCCTTTTCTAGTTCTTATACATAGTTTTGTCTTTTAGTAAAAAGCAATTGATTAACTTCGAAACTTAGGCTTACAACTGGCATTGTGGTGTGCATGTGCTTGAAAATAAAGTTTTGATAAGGTTTTATCTTTGTTCTTGAAGTTGATTGCTTCTTCGTCTTATACATCTAGATTTCTTTAATAATTAGTTGATCTTATTGATGAAGAGAACTAAAATGAGACTTTGTTGTAAAATGAGGTTTTGCTGAACAAGGCATTAGTGTTTTTTTTAAATTTTAATATATGATATTACCAAAACAATTGCCTTTTACAAGAATATCGATATTGTTGCTAATTTATTACTGTTCAAAGCCAAACTTGGTTAATAGTTGGTTCTCTAAGAGTGTAGTCTAAGAATGCAGTCCAAAATCAGCATACCTGGTCAAGTACTAACTAGGAATTTATTTATAAGATGAAACCATGGCTTGTTTACTAAACTGGAATAAAAGACTAGTTTCTCTGCTCCTTGCTGGAACATTGCGGCAATATTTAGGTTAGTCACTGTTGGGAACCCTTGAATGTCATGCTACGTCATGATAACACACTTGTGCTTCCAATTTGTTAGAGAAAGTAAAATGAATAGGTGAAGTCATATTAATTGTTTATGACAGTGGAGCCACTTTCTTTGACATGACAAAGTTAAACATGCAGCTACAATTTTTAACTTGAGTGAGGTAATTGAAAGATACTGAAGTAAATTTTTGCACATCATTACAAATATTTAAATATTAAAAGCATATATATTTTTACATTTGCACCGTCATGCTAATGCTTAAATAAAGGCATGGGCACTAGCCATTTTAACATGTCCCAAGTCTCATATCTCTTCTCTATAGTTCTCTCATAAAATTTTAAAGAAAGGTTATATTGTATTTATTGATTTAATAAAATTTTTATAGTTTTACTTTGTGGATGTTTCTTTTACATTAAGAGTATTACTATATAATTCTCGTATCTATTATTTTTATTTTATTTGTTTCAATCTTTGTCAATATATTATTCTCAATTTCATGTTTACATTGAGATTAAAATAGTATCGGATCAGCATTACATGATTGTTGTCATCGGTAGTGTACATTTATTGGCTTATGTGTACATGTTGCTTCTCAATTGTTTTGATTCATGTTGTCTTGACTTCTGCAATGCAATTCTTGTGAATTTCCTACAGGAATTCGAAGCAATCAACCTGTTCAGCTCAGAAAAGTTGCATCGGCCTCTCATCTTTGGTTATCATGATATCTGAAATGCAGCCCTCATCAGCAAAACTGGCTTAGAGCTTAAGGTAGTTCATCTGATCATCCTTCATAGAAGACCATTCAGAGTGAACTTGCTTGCTGTATTTTGAAATTTTATATCTTTCTAGCATCTTATTCTAAACTAATATTGTGGTATATTTTTGTTTCATGCCTTCTGGTCTTGGAGATAAATCTTTTAAGCCAGTGGAAGCTGAATGCTAAGTGCTCTCTTCTGATAAGAGGGTCACACAGTCTCAAGCATCCAGAAAGAAATGAGCATTGGAGTGAAGCTTATACTAAATTATTCATCATTAATGAGACAGAAAAAATAGTTGGAACGGTAGATACATGCAAAAGAATGCAACAAAACTTGTGAGATACATGAAAATTTTGCTCCAACATAGTTAGCAATGTTCTTTCTTCGCCCGTTACATAGACTTTTGCATTCTTTCTAGCATCATAACCTTCTTTCTTGTGTACTTAATTTGTCTCTCTTTTCGTTTAGGATGACTTTAATGGTATCTTTGAGAACTCAAAAGGTACAAGAACCATCATCTTTCTATATTACACTTTGCTGGCTGACTGTTTGTTGTGGCACACAAAAGAACACACAAAGCAAGAAGAATTGTTTCTAAAAACAGGGGACAGCAGAGTTGTTTTCTGCTGTTCACTCCTGATGGAATTTTCTTTTCTTTGTCTGCATTTTTCTGCTGTATTTTTTCAGTTTCTTACAAAAGTTATCAGACCAGTTTTTATACTGGTTCTTTACATCCTAAAACCACCATACTAGTGTTTTAATTCTATCCGTACAAAATGTAACACAAGTTAACTTAATAGAACCTTAGTGAGCTAAACTAACTCAAGTTAAATACATCAACACATAAATTATGGAAATAACAAGAAGCATAACATATTAACTTCAACACACTTAAACCACAAGTAAGGTTCTCCCATACCCGGTTGCGTGTTTCCCTTCCTGCAACGGCCTTTTGTTGTATAAAGAGAGCAAAGACGAAGAGGCATTGGAGCCCCCATGGTGGGATTTCAGACCTCGTGCCTTTCTCTATGAATAAACAGCAGTTTCCAAGCTTCCGGGACTAGGACTTGCGTTAACGTTAGTCTTAACATTTTTAATTTGAATTATACTTATGTTCTAGCTTAATGAAGTGACAATCAATTAAAGAAGGAACCAATTTAGTTTTAGAAGTTTGGATTTGTATGTACTATGCTTTATGCAATTGGTCATGAGAATGTTCCGTCTTCAAAGCCTTTCTTATTAGTTCTGGCATACTGCAAGCTTGTAACAACAATTTTGATACTATTTTAGAAATAGATACTTGAGCCACACAAGTAAATTGGACTGTATAGCAATGATATGAGTGATGATATTGATATATAACTATATAATTGATGAGTAATGCTACATTAATCAAAATTTTATCCAAATTTATTAACCAAATAATGTGACAAGCTTGTATGTAAATACCATAATATCAATATATCATCTTATAATTAAGGTGGTTGTTACAAATCATCTAATCACATCATTTGGGCAAAAAGTTAGAGAAAATTTTTGAAAGTATAGTATTACTCATAATTGATAATGTTGGTGTTACCAGGTTTATAAATCAATTCCCCTTATGCATACATTTTCATACCCAAATATTGCATACGTCAATTTATTCACATAGGCTTCCCAATCCTCATCCCAAATAACCAAATCATCATCTGAAGCACTTGCACTCTCCTTGGCTCACAACTCGAGATCATAAATGATCTGTTCAAAATCAAGATATTCTACCGGTAAAGCTGGCTCCGGATCACTGACCATCCCCGGAAGATTATTATCATCACCGGTTCCATCAGATTCATGTGTTGAAAAGCTATCAGTCTGTGCATCTTGATAAGCTGTATTATCAGTCAGTTGAGAAGAACTAGAATGAGTTCTGGTCTGTTCATGGTCTTCAAGGAAAGGAAATCCAATAGCAGAATGGTAACTCTCAGGAAATCCATGCACAGAAGTTGAGCTATCAATGTGTTGATCATCTTCAGAAAAAGGCAATCCCATGGGTGGTGATACGAAATTCAACTCTCTCCTCCGGCACAAACCAAGGCCACGCCTGTGTCTTGATGATGGTGCCCAAACAGCACTACTACCTGCGCTGCGCTGCAGAAAATCAAAATAATATTTAAAATCAAGAGAATATATTATGAGGGTGATTCTCTAGTGCAGTTCAAAACTAGTTCATTGGCAGTATTGTAGAACAAATGATGCCGAAAACAAATTTCATCACCTCTTTACCAGAGTATTATTATTATGTATTACATAGGGATTAGCTTATATTAATTTAAAATATTGACCTAAAAAAATTCAATATCTGTTGATTTATATTCATGCAATTCAAGAATTGTTATTAATTCTGAATTCTTTAACTTTTTCATCATTATATTCTGTAAAAATAAATACATATAAGTGAAGTCTTTTTTTTTTTTTTTTTTTTTTTTTTTTTTTTTTTTTTTTGCAATTAAAATTTTAGGTTAATATAACCTAATTCATTATAATTTCATGTTACATCTATAATTTAATAAAATATATTAATTAATTTATATTAATTTATGATGCTGAAAACAAATTTTATCACCTCCTTGGCAGTGTATTATTATTATGTATTACAAAGGGATTAGCTTATATTAATTTAAAATATTGACTTAAAAAAACTCAATAACCATTCATTTATATTCACTCGATCCAATAATTATTATTTATTTTGAATTCATTAACTCTTTTTCATTATTAGACTATAAAAATAGATATATAGAAGTGAAGTCAATTCTTTTTTTAAGTTAATAAAACCTAATTCAATGTAATATCATGTTACATCTATAATTTAATAAAATATGCACAAATTTAGAAAAAACACCTACAATAAAAAGTATGTATAAAGTTTTTTCATTTTTTTATTTTTAATTAGTTTTATTAATAAAAATATGGATGGTGGTATGAATAGAATTAAAATTCAAGGCACAGTTAAAATTTGCCAAAGAAAAATATAAGATAAAAAATACATATGTACTTGACTAGAGGTAATTTCGTACCTACGGATACAAACAATAAACGCCCTACACATGTAAGACACAACCCACACACCTATGTAAGTAAAGACATGCTAAACTTTCAATCCAAAGAAAACTAGTAGGCTCACCACCAAGTAGGTCCAAAAGGAATACAGAAATTTACCACCCTGAAGAAATAAATCTGAATGAAAATCCATCAAAGAGATACAAAGTCTTTTAAAATTCTCAAAGAGAATACATTTCATTCAAAATAGCAACATAATTGTTATTTATTTATTTATTTATTTTTTTTATACTTTTTTAGACTTACAAGACTTTAATATTTATAAATTAGCCTTGGAACAAATCTCCAAGCATAAAAAAACTTAAAAGACATAAAAATCACAAACTACAAAAAATAATAAAGTTTACATAAACCCAAATCTATTTGACTATTGATATTCTTGAAGCAAATCATAAATAACTTTCTCTTAAAAACTTCAAATGATGCGTAATAAAATATGAAATTGTAGTTAACACTTTGATCTTTCTAATAACTTATGGCACGCCTCATAACTCTTTTGTAATCAAAAGAAATGAAGTATCAAAATTACTGCTCGTGCAAAATTTGCTGCTCAATAAACCATAGTGAGAATTTAGAACCTCTTTGTTCATTGGTCTGAATTTAAGTATGTGGACACTCTCTTATCAACAGGTGTTAAAAGAGCTGGATTAGTCTGATTATAATTATATAACATAGGACAAAACAATCTCGAAGCTTATTTAATACTAAACATCCGATCTTCACATATTGATGTTATTGGTTTAAATGCATTACTCTTTCATAAATCTTAAATTTATACTAAAATAAAAATAAAACAACTATTTGTAGTAAGTTGATTCAAGATAGATATAGTCCCATTCGTAAACCAGCATGATTAAAAACAACAAAAGTTTCTAAAGAACAAACAAAGTACATTCTTTAAAAGAATCAATACTATTTACATGAGCATGAAAGCATAACTTATAACACACATTTTGCAAAGAAGCCAATATCATAAATTGAATTAACTTGAGATTTTAATTAAAATTTTCAATAAATGTACAAATAAATAAATCTACAATCTCCGAAGTGTAAAACGAAGAAAAAAAATCTAAATCAGATTAGTATGACATTTATTTCATTTGTATATAAAATAGTAGTATTCATTTAGAGGAATCGAAATAAGAATCAGAATGATCTTGATTCGAAATGACTTGAATTCGAAATGAAGTATCAAAATCAACATAATTGTTTACTTTAATTCTAGGAATCCAAATCGAAATTAGCAGTATTTCTATTAAGCTATTTACTTTGCTTTGGAATGAGAATTGATTAATTATAAGTTACAAGAATGTCCTTAATTAAAATTATGAATTAATTACAATATGTAAAATTGTGTTTAAGATGTTAGTGTCATCTTTTTATCATGTAACTCATCATAATAGGCTAAAAAAAAAAAAATCTTAACAGTTTAACAATATCATTCTAAGCATTTTGTATATCTATATATATATATATATTTTAAGAAAAACATATTGTGTATCTATATTATATATCAAGTCATGTTTTTTCTTTTAATTATATATAAAATGTTACCTAAACTTTAGTAATAGTATTATTGTAATATTTTGCAATCCATTCAAAAATTTGAGTGCTAACTACAAATCATTGGAATAAAATATAACGTTTTGCACTAGCACATTTTTTATGAAAACTTATAGCATATGTAAATATTTATGTTTATAAATATAAAAACAATCACCTAAAAGTTCATAAAACAAATAGCAACCAAATATGAATATAAATATAAAATCCCAACATAGTATCTATAGTAAGTTCATAAGCACCTAATATATGAACTAAACCCCATGATGAAGCATCTTCAAGATATAACCTTTTTTGAGTTGATCAGGCATGGTAAAAAAACATGTAGCAAATTGTTTTTTGTGGCCAATATGTTAGTGGCATCATATATTTGATCCTCATCTAAACCCTCAATTTTCATCATGTCTTCATATAACTTGGCTTGTAAATCTGCAACATCTTTATATGTAGTAGAAAGCACATTAATCAAACCTTCTAGCTTAGGCACCATTACTGCCACTGACTCAGCCATTGACCTAATATTTGAGCAAATGTGATCAAATGATTTCTCCTTGCTCTTTCTTTTCTTGATCTTGTCCCTTGACATACTTAGGGTGCCATCGACAGATATATGATGTGGAGTTGTTCTGTATAAAACATATGATTAAAACTTTCTTTAGAAGGCTTCTTAATTAAGTCATCACCTAAATTGAGATTGGTATTGTCCTCCAGGCATATGACTTCATCATCGTTAGCATTGCTAGCACTAGTTCCGGTGGCTTGATTACAACCATATATCTCACCCAAAGTAAAATAATGAGGAAATGATTTCTAAAACAAACTAGCTGCATCTTTCCTTTCAATAGGAAAGAAAGATGCACGATAGGAAAAAATGAACGATATTGTATTAATTAATAAAATAAAGTCATTTAAAAAAAAAAATTCAACAAGTGATAAAATATAGGTTTAAAATAAGTTAACAATTTACCTTAACATATTCTTCAAAAACACTTCAGTCACATGATATCATCATCTTCTCATTATCTCAACCAAACCCATTAAGAGATAACATATCAGACAAAATATAGTATTTTTATTTCAACCATTTTACTCGAGATTCAATGTGAGGAGATGCTTTCAAATTACAATCTTGCAATTTGATTTTCATCATACTTTCCAACTAGTTCAAATACCCTTTTTTGAAACCAAAATCTACTTTCCACATAGCATTTTGACTTAATTCAAGCAATGAATCCACCAATGCAACATCTTGCACCTGTGTCCAATAATGTTTGTTCACACCTCAACCTTTTCAAATAGAACGCATCCTTTCTAAAGAATCAACAACCTAAATAAACAAATCATTAAATACACTCAAAATTATATAAAATTAAAACTTCAAATTCAAAGAAGTAGCATTAAGATGGTAACGTTAAACATCAAATTTGATTTCCAAATTATGCAATCTACAACTAACTTGGAAAAAAAAACACACACACTGAGAAAACCACAATCCAAGTATACAATAAAATTCCAACTATGAATAAAGCCATTCAAACCATCACGTGTATATCATCCACCATATATATTCAAATAACCAGAAAGACACTAGGTCCAACAAAGCACTGAAAAATAGTAAGAAACAAATCTTATTGGTTACTTTAGAATGTTGTAATTAGGAGACATTTCCACATCAAATTCAAATCTAATTAGCTACTTCCTCTTATGTTGTTCCACATCTCTTGAGCCAAATTTTCTCTCCAAGTAGTCCACTCATTTGAGGGTTCAATTGAATTAATTAACTTTATTTCATATATATTTTCTTCAACCGATTTATTTTCCATTGATGTCTCCATGTTATCAATAGGCATCTCCTTTCTTATGAAACTATGTAGCATACAACAAGCAGATATTATACACCTTTGTATTTTTATATCATAAAATGTTGAACTTCTTAGTATGGCCCATCTCTTCTTCAAAAGTCCAAAGCATTGCTCAATCAAGTTTTGAGCACTTGAGTGCTTCATATTAAACAACTCTTGTGGTGAAGTTGGATAGTGTCTATCACTAAAGTCATTAAGATGGTAATATTGACTTCTAAATGGGGCAAGAAAACCAGCCCCATTAGTATAGCCACCATCAACCAATTAATAATAACCTATGAACAAATATAAGACATATCATAAGAATCTAATTTATAATATACGATCTTAGAAGCTAAAGACAAATGGTTGTTGAATGTATTTATTGGTAGGAATTTTTAAACCATTCCTTTTAGTTACAACATCTCTTAGCACATTCATATCATGACTTGAACCTTCTCACCATGGTACGATGTATATAAATTTCATATCTTGTGAAAAACTCCCAATACATTTATTGCGATTTCATTTTTCTTAGTTCTCTGTCTTGGTTTGTCTACATCTGAAACATGAACCTTTATACAAGTACCATCTAATGCTCCCAAGCAATTCTATATTGTAAGATGCAAAAACTAATTATTTTACATAATCAAGTATATGTAAAATTTAGGTTTCAAACTAACTGTCATAAATACATTAAACCATTTCCACTTCAGATCAGTTGAATTCTCTATCACTGGCTTACGTATTTTCCAAAATTCTTTCTGATATCTAATCATTACTTTTAAACACTCATGAAAATATTTACTAACCGTTTTTCCAAATCTCATAAAATTAAAACTAACCACTTGATTCTTCAAATGATGTGCTAAAATATACAAAAACATTGCAAGCATCTCTTCGATAGACACATTTGCAGTGCTAAACACATGACATCACTTTCATAAACCAATTCACACAAAAAGTTTAATTGTTTATAAACTCTAAAAGCTTATTTTGGACTTTCCAATTTTTTCATAACCTACAGAAATATATGAACATATAGCAATGCAAACAACCATAATCATTTACAACATCATAATCAATTCTTATATAACAACCATAATTCTTTTCTTTCTTGCTAACATACAAGTCATTCCTATACATAAAAATACACATTTTTAGAGGAAATTTAAAACTTGCAATGGCAATGCTGACAACAAACAAACAAATTCATCTAAAATCATATACTAACTAGGATGTTAGGTTAAATCCATAATGAATCAGACATGTAATAAAAAAAACTGCATATTATTTTAGTAGCCCACTAACCTAGTATGCAATTTTTTATTATAATATACAATTTTCTTTAATATTAAATAAAAAACTTGCATGTTATAACAAAAAACTGTATATTATTTTAATAGTCCACTAACCTTGTGTGTAGTTTTTATTATAAAGTGCAATTTTCTTTAATATCAAACAAAAAACTGCCTATTATAATAAAAAAGACTACATATTATTTTAATAGTCCACTATGATAATTAATAAATTGGTGATGAACAATCACTGTTGTGCAGTTTTTTTATTATAATATACAGTTTTTTTTTTTTTTTTAATATCAAGTAAGAAACGAGTGTCAACAAGGACATAAACAGATAAATATTTTAATAGTCAATGGTGTGCAACTTTTTATTATAACATGCAGTTTTTTATTAATATCAAATAAAAAACTAGTGTGAACAAAGAAAAAACTAAACAAATAGATATTTTTAGCCTACTAACCTGCAATGGTTATGAAAGATGGAGAGATTGTTGATGAAAGCAAAGGTGTGCGACGACAACAACAAACACAAACTTATCAAAATAGGTGTTTTTTTTTTTTTTTTTTAATAAAAGGAAGGGTATAAGGGACTTTCATCTTGAGTTTAGGGGTTGGCAGGTTGGGTTGAATGCAACACGAATATGACCTAATTATTTTTAACACGACACGATTAATAAATGAGTCGAACATCTTCAATAAGAACACGACACGATTATTATTAGGTCGACACGGAAACCACATAACTAATCTATTTATTTACTGATCGTTTATCAACCCATTTAATGACCTGTTTAGCCGACACGTTTAATGACCCGTTTATTGATCCATTTATGACTCATTTAACCATATTTAATATATTTAAATTTTAATATAAATTTAATAAAAAATAAAATTAAAATAAAGATACACAAGACCTCTTAAATCTACAAACACAATCCAGAACCTAAAAAAATACAATCATCCACAAATACAATCCAAAACATAAAAATATATATTTACCACTAAAATTATATGAATATTCTTATAATATGAAATTACTTTTTTATTTTTGTTAAATGGGTAAACTCGTGACCCGTTTAAGAAATATGAACCCGACACGATTAATAAATGGGTTGGACAGGTTGACCTGTTTATTTACCTAATTTATTTATGCTAAACTCTAATCCATAATAATTGTGTCAGTTTCGAGTCGACCCATTATGTCGGGTTTCAAATTACTGACCTTAATCTTGACAAAGAGAATGAGAATGAGATTCCCAAATGGGTTGGGGAGAATGAGATTCCTATTCTATAATTTCAAATTGATGTGAGACCCATACTTTTATTCCCATTATGAAATGAATTTTAAGCATATAAATACTATCAATCAATCTCATTCCTTATTCTCATTCCTCAATCTATGAAATAAACACACCATTAAAGTTAGTCTTATATGATTAGATTTAGTTAAGTTTTTAAAATAATCTCTTTAAAATTATTATATTCAACTTGTTATTTTTTTTAAGAAAAATTATAATAATTATGTTATACAAATATTTATTTTCAATCAAATATTACAATCAAAATAATATAGTAAATAAATAAAATAATACATAAACAAGAATTAAAGCATGTGTCTGTCACATGCTACCAAACCTACCGTCTTTCAAATGTGTTATTATTATTATTTTTTGGTTAACTTAGTTTTTGAATGTGTTTATGTATAAGTTATGAAATATGTTTATATGAATATTATTTTTTGAAATTTATTTGAGAATATGATACCATAAGATATGTTTCAACTTGGTTTACTTCTATTTCTTATTGTCAGTAGATATTTATATGACTTTTAAGTGAAACAGTATGTCTTATTTGATTTGTTATATGTGTGACAGACTAAAAATATATATGAAGCTTTTCTAGAGTACCCTAAAATTTTGTATTTGTATTTAGATGTATTAGAGTATTTGGAGGGAGTTTCAGGTGATCATGATAAGGGTTTGGATTTTTTATTATTATTTTTTAATTTATATAGACGACCATAGCATGATAAGGGTTTAGTGATGGCATTTTTTTAGTGTCAGAGACTTCAGGAGGCATTTTTGCAATTATGAATCTAGACTCAAACTAACATTGTGGCTTTACCAAAAATAGTTTTGTTTATTCAAAAGTTATTGCTGTATAAGATACATTCATTTGTTGACAATAATTTTCAAAATTTAAAATATATGGCTTTAAAATCAAACATAAGTTTCAAAAATCCTAAATTTGGTTTCATTTAATTTATTTCAAGAAACACAAGCTACAGTTAGCACTTTTAATTATTAGATTGAGAGGAAAAAATTAATATTAATTTATCTAAAATTTTTATCTAAATTCATATCCAAATAATGTTAGATTCATTGTCTCCCCTGGACAGCATAGGTGTGGAGCCCAATCAGTGGGCCTTTCGAGCATGCGGATGATTTGCTTTCTCAACTTTTCCGGACAACAATTGCAATGTGGAGTAGTCAGTGGTGCATATGAGCCGAAACTCGACAATTATTGAAGATGTGTGGATGTACACAGATTCAAAAAGAGTCGAACCTGTAAACAATATCAACTTTTTGAATCTTTCTAGTTGCATGCTTATAGTGGAAAAAACTTGGATGCGATAAGAATATGCTTGAACCTTTAATCAATATAAACATTTTGAGTCTTTCTAGTCGCGTGCTCATAGTGGAAAAAACTTGGGTGCGGTGAGAATATGCTCGAGCTTTAATTAATATCAACTTTTTGAGTCTTTCTAATTGCATGCTCATAGTGGAAAAAACTTGGGTGCAACGAGAATATGATCATATTGGTAAAGGCAATATTTATTTTATTAAGAGTACAAGATTCAGTTTTAAAAATAATATTTCCTGATGCCATCAATCACTCAGGAAAAATTTACAAAGCCATTGCTAAAATCAGTTAGATTTTATTACTTTATTTTCATATCAATCGCCAATTCTGTTCTCGCTGAATGTTCAAGATGTTTAATTATTATGTAAATATTCACAAATGGAATTTAGATGTTAAAGACATTTAGTCAGATAAAATTTTTAAACTAATCCTATTTAAAGATCAATTTTCTACAATAGTAATCCAATAAAAATAAAAAATTAAGTAGTACTAGTAATGAATATGGAAAGAGAAAATTCCATTAGTTATCCTACATACTTGACCAAAAGTTTTAGCAGACCCAACTGTTTTTAAAATTGAAAAAAGTAAAAAGTTTATTTCAATTCCTAATATTGGTAATAAACAACCTTTCTTTAAATTCTTTAGGTCTACTCTAGTGTTATTGTTAGCTGGGAATGGTTGTACTCTACCCCAACGTAAATTTAAATTGTGGAAGAAAATTTAAGAATTGTAATGGAAGCAATAAAGACACAAATAATCAAAATAAGATTTGCATGATAAAAGTCTTAGTGTGACTAAGAGGATTACATCTCTTTATTCATTTGTAAGAGAACTGCTATCTTTCTGTCACGCTAGAGAAAAGAACAATTTAAAGAAAGAAGACAAACGCACTTAGAGCTACTTGGATTGGTATCTATAGGCAAATGAGGCTCCGAATTATAGTAATAAAAAAATTAATGCATGTAAGTGGGGAAAATCAGCTGAATCTTCATGAACACCAAAAGCTCCAATCCCACGAAGTCTTCGCCAAAGTTTTCTTCGTCAGAAGTTTTCTGACAGTCATGTTCCTTTCAAAGGCTCGACAAAGTCTTTATCAAAAACTGTTTAGTCTCAAGTTTTTTGACAGCCATGGAAAGTGGCATCGAAAGATTCCACAAAGTCTTCACTTAAGTTTTCTTCGTCAAAAAGTTTTTAAACAATTATTGAATGTGGCTTCAATCTTTTTGCTATGCAGGGATGGGAAAATTGCCTTAGTTTCGGTCTAGGAAGGAGTTAGCAATTTGATTTTACGGGGACCAAAATAAAAATTATTTTAATTGATGCAGGATCATTACTAATGTTAAAATATTAAGTCATTAAAAACCTAAATATAATACTGTTCTGAAAATAATCAAAGCGGTATAAAAATTTGTCAAAAATAATAAAACGGAGCCCAAAAACATACCCGTTTTGTGCCGCAAGTGTTCTCTTGATTCTGGATTGTTCAACTGGTTGAAATTCGATCATCAATTATAAAACCAAAACTTCAAATCATAGTGTAGGTGCCATGCCCTTTTGTTGTCTCTCTATTTTTCCTTGTATGTTTGCTCTGTATGTGTTTTTCTGTGTTTTGTACATATGATTGAGTGTTTTTGGTCTAAATTTCTCATCAACAAAAATTCCACCCATTCTCCTCTCTTTATATTTAAAACAATAGCAAGTATTTGACATTATCCAAATTATATTTGGATTTTGGATTTATGTTTGGGTTATCTTAAGTGGACCCAACCTATAACCTGATAACGCAACACGTTCAATTTTATTACAAAAGATGAAACTCACTATTCTTTGAATTTCGAAAATCATCTATATATACTATAATAAATTTTTCTACAATTGTAAATGATCAAAGAGTTCATAAAAATGTCCTTCCACCTTGTTGTGAACTTAATCTTTAATCGGTTAACAAAATAACAATTATAAATAACAAAAATGTTTAAAAATATATACAATATGTATTCATTTACGAGCTCAAACCTGACAAGTTTAGATATAATAGCCAAGGTAAATATTCAAAATGTAGATTAAAAGTTATTGTAACCATACAAACAAAATTGCAAAATGGACGTTTTATATATGATAGAAATGATGAAATTATTTACATATCATCAAATAATGTGAAAAAAATATTTTATGTCATTAAGTAAAATCTAATTTGATATATGAATTTTAATAATAATAATAATAATTATTATTATTGGATGAATTAATTGTATTTTAATAATGTATATTTTGTATGATAAATAACCGAAACTAAAGTTTAAAAAAATTCAAGTGGCATAGCTGGGGGTGCCCGCCCTGGACCGTGCGGGCCCCCCACAGCCCCGCCACTTGTTTTTTTGTTGAATTCAGTGACTTTCTTTGATAACGACTTTAATTACTTTGATATTTAAGATTATTATTATTATTATTATTATTATTTAATATTGTTTTCATTAAATAATATGTGTTTGAGGTCTTAGATGGTTTGGAATCAGTTTACTTTGTTTTTGTTTTTGTTTTTTTTTTTCATTTTTTGTTAGATCAATTAGTTTTTGTGTAATTATAACACCAACTAGTAACACTTCAAAATCATATAGCACTTGATAATTTTTAATAATGATTTTGTTGAGACTGGTTAAGATATACACATACGTGGATATGATAAGATGAGTAAACCGAGAGATATATTGCAACCCAAGATCATATTTTATCTATGGTTGTAAGCATATTCTAATGATAATCACACTTCTCCACAATATGAAAAGTTTTGAGTTAAAATCTCCACTCCTCCAAACAAGAATATATGTATGTATATCTATATATACTTATTTGATTTCAAAATATCATTTTATCTTTTTATACTTCTTTTCAATTAATAATTCATTTAAAAAAAATTAGAAGAGCCTTGTTCGGAAAACTTTTATTGTTTTTGTTATAAGATACTACAGTTTTTTGTAAATTCAATTTATTGAATGAAATTTTATTTCATTTTAAAACATAAAACTTAAAGATGCCAGTTAAGCATTGATTAGAAACTCTATTTTGAGTGTTATAATAATGTTCAACATCATATCCTAATCAAGTAGGACATCAAAAAATGTTAAAAAAAATATAAAACAATAGGATTTTATAAAGTATTAAAGTGATGAAAAAAGATAAGATGTAATGTATTTAAAGATTATTTATGTCTATTGTTTTTAGAAAATTTTATTTTTATTAAATAATATTGATTAATGATAAATTTATTGTTAATAAAAAGTATTAGATTGAAATGGGAATAGATATTTAATGGTTGTCTACGTGTCACTCAACAACAAGGACATAGCCAAGATTCTATATTAGAATGAGCTAGAATAAATTTTTTAAATAAACTCCGACAATATGAAAACATTTTATAAATTAAAAAATATAGGTATATCTAGTTAAAAGAGATATAAAAAGCTTTACCCCTCAAAATTTATATTATTTATAAATAAATATATTAGTAAAAATAAAAGCAAAAGACTTAACAAAATATTTAAACAATTAAATTTATCAAATATGAATTATAGCTAATTCTATAGCATCAACAAACTTTCTTTCAACATAGATAATCTATATTTTGACAATTATAATTCATAATTACTACCACACCTCAAATTAAAGAGTATATTAGGAGCAACACCAAAGATAATAAATTTAAATCATATATCATGTAAGCTATAATTAAAAAAAAGTAAAATATGAAAAATTTAAGTAAAATTTTATATTTAACATATGAAATAAAGTTATCACATATGTAATATTTGAATAATAATATAAATATAAATAAAAAAAATATACACAATAAGTTTGGAATAAATATTCATTTTTTTATATCACAAAAATAATAAATGAAATATATATAATTTAAAATTGATAAAGCTCATGCACATTTTCGGAGAATTTTATATGTATTTGAGAAACAAGAAAAACTTAAGGTATAAAATTCAACAAAAGAATTAGGGGAGTGTAGGTTATAAAAGAAATATATCGCAACGAAAGCTGACAGAAGCTTTATGAAACATGAAGTTAGTTCAAAGTAACCCACCTCACTTTCTAGAAATAGGGTAATGTGATTGTAAATTGCCAAGCCAAACCAACCATGCCTCCCCTTAAAAAAAAAGGGGAAAAAAAAAAAAAAACTAAATAAACTTGTCTTTTACAAACTTTGATAATAATAATTTATTTTCTACTATCCTAATTAGCCAATCATCTCTTGTCAACCTATCACCTATCCACCAACTCTATTAATCATTATTTTATCTCCCTTTAGGGATGACAATATAGGTCATGACATGACGGGTTGACATGAATTCGCGAAAAATAAATGGGTATGAGTTTGAATTAAATGAACTTGTATCATAACCATATCAACCCGCTTAATCCGTTTATTAAACGAATTAAATCGGATTTACTTAAATAAATCACGGGGTTAACATAATAAAATTTGAGTAAAATTGTAATATTAACATATTATAGGGTTTAGTGTGTAATTATGCATATATATACAAACACATTTATCCAAAACCTAAACTCATTTCATCTTTCTGCAGCCACCCACACCACACACTCCCTCTCACCACCTCACGATCACTACTCCTCTCCCTCATTGGTCGTCGGTGCCGCCCCTTTTTCCCTTTCTTTCTCACTGTCATCGCCCCTCACCCTCTCGGTCACCACCCACACTAGATACTCTCCCTCATTGCCTCACAGTCACTACCCTCTCTCCCTCACGATTACCAGTGCTGCCCTTTTTCCCCTCCTCCCTCACAATTGTCACCTCTCACACTCTCAATCACCACCCTCTTCCCTCACGGTCATAGCTCTAGCTCCCTCACGATCCCCAGCACCGCCCCTCCACTTTCACAGTCGCAGCCCTTTCTCCATGGCTCCACCATTATCATCACCACTAGATCCACCATCTCCACCACCAGATCCACCAACTTCGTCTCCCAAAACAATCCTATATTTTGATTCTTGTTTTCATTCTATTTTTTTGATAAAATGAAACCAAAACAAATGGTTGCATTACCAAAAACCATATCATCATTTTATTGGGTGTGATTAATTGATCTAAAATTGTTATATACTGGATATGGGTTGTATTATATACTAGATATAGATTGTGTTGTTGTGTTCATGTTTGGTTAAAGGAATGGTTGAGGTGATATCTATTATGTTGTGTTAAATGAATGGTTAAACGAATTCAACGGGTTAAAAAATTAAACGGGGTAAACGGTTAAATAAATTAAATAGGTTAAACAAGTTAAACGAATTAACAGTTTGACAGGTTTATGGGTTTGGATTCAAATAATAAACGAATTAATCGTGTTGTGTCATATCATGTTATTTGTTTATAAATGAATTTGTGTCAAATGCAAAAATACTAACCCGTTTCTTAAACAAATTCATGTCGAATTGATCGAATTCATAAACGAATTGAATTGAATTCGACTCAACCCAACACGTCAATCCATTTTGCCACCCCTATCTCCCTTATGCACACCACACACAAGCGCTTCACTCAATTTATATATATATATATATATATATTTTAATCATCTACCCAATAAAAACAAGTATAATATAATAACTTCCTTAAGCCTACCCTAGCCCCCATTATGCTACGTCCCTACTTAACAAATAATGGTAATCGAATCAATTCCTAATCTTCCTTGACTTAAAAAAAACGTTAAGTTGTCAGGAAAAGGAAAAGAAACCCAAAAGTAGAAAGAGAAGAGGAATGAAATCATTTGGAAGAATAATAAACACAATCAAATCAATAACATAATATTTAAATTTGTATCAGTTTATTTACTCTTATTCTTATGATAGTAATAATTAGAATCACTAAATTAAAAGTAAATAGATAAGAGGTAAACAAAAAAAAAAAAATCATTTAATGATATGCAAAATAATGCCCATCTCAGCTTTTGTCATTAATTTTGCATAAAAGATCAGTTTGGACACCGCTTCAAATTAATTTCTGAAATATTATATAACACCAGTCAAGACCATTATTTGAAATCTTTGTTATAATACCAGACAACATTATGTCAACACCATATTCACTACATAATTCCTCAACACCGTCGTGAACTCAGAGCTAATCGGAAAAGATGACAATTATGTCGATCAAACAGTTGGTCATGCATAATGACATGGGGAGAAAGAGAGATTGATGCTTGGATGCCACTTGTTGACGAAATGGATAAAGTGGAAACAAAGGAATATGTGTAGCATAAAATGTCGGTCAAACTAGCAGTCACTATCTATCTCTTTAGTTTCACTCACTCAAGCTCTCACCCTTTAAAACACAAATACAACAGTGTCTCTCTCTCTCATCTCTATCTCTGAAAATATTAAAAACAAATGATTTTGGTGTTGATGAAGTGGAGCAAACAGAACACAGATGGAAATGAAGCGGAGCAAACAGTCTGGTCTGCGTTTTGGACATTTTGGTGCCTATGGCTTATCTGAGTTCGCGAAGGAAAATTTAACTATCGAAGCCTTCGAACTTAGTTCGCGAGTTGTGTTCGTAAACAAAATTTAGTTCCCGAATCAGGTTCGCGGACAAAATTTAGCAATTCGCGAACTAAATTTAGGTCGTGAAAGAAAATTTAATTTCGAACACAACCTCTGTTTACGAACAGCGATGGCTTCAAAAGGGGACAAGTAAATTATTTGTTTTTCTTCTTTAAAAACAAAGACTCTGTTTTCAAAGAAGAAAAACAGGGCAAAACAAAAGCCATAAGTTATAGAGAAGACTCCATTTTATAATATATCTTTTTAAATTTCGAACTCTCTGGTCAAGCATTAAAAACAATGCCGGCAGAGAACAAAACAGAGTCTTTGTTTATAAAACAAATTTTGAGAAAGACTCTATGTTTGTTGTTAATTTTCAACATCATAAGTTTGTCGCCTCATATAGGAAGTTATAAAACAAATGATGATAAAGACTCTGCTGGCATTGATTATAAAACAGATGATGACCAAAAAATTAATTTAAAGTGGTATGTATAGTTCAAATGTTTTGTTTATAAACTACTTTTTTTTTCTTCTTATTTTTGGAATCAAGCTCTTGAGGTTGAAGACGGGAAAGATGATGAACTGATGAAAATATAAGGCCAATTTGGTAAATGGTGGTATTAAAATTCTCTTCGATTCTCCAGTGCTAGTTAAACATTATTTGGTATCATTTTAAAACAGAAGAATTCTTTAAAGCTACAAAATTTTAATCTTTCCAATTTAATTATTTTGTTAAATAAATTAATTTCATTGTAGAATGGTGGTTGGTGGGAGCCCACGCTGAATGAGACACGGCATTCTGCTTCATTATCAATTTTCAGGAGGAAATTTGCAGAAAACCAAAAACCAATCATTTTGCTTGCTCTCATAATTTTCTTTGCTTGTGTTTAGCAATCATTTTTTTTTTCCAACCTTCAAATCTTCAAAACCAAAACCATGAGTATGGGAGAGGCCTTTCTCTCTGCCTTTCTTCAGGTCTTGTTTGATCGATTGGCTTCTCGTGAGTTGCTACAATTTTCAAGGATCAAAAAGTGGGAAGAAACGTTGGAGATGATTCAGGCATTGCTCAGCGATGCAGAGGAGAAGCAACACTGCCGTGAACAGGCGGTTGAATAATCTCCAAGACTTGGCTTATGATGTGGAGGACGTACTGGATGAGTTTGCGACTGAAGCCAGTGCAAGGAAGGTGAAGATACAACAACAACAGGCTAGCAAGGTTTGGAATCTCGTCCCTGCATGTTTCTTCAGCTGGAGTCTGGAAGCCATGAAGTTTCGGAATCGCACGAGGTCTAAGGTAAATGATGTCACCAGCCGATTCGATGACCTTTGTAAACTTAGACATGATCTTGGATTGAATGTGATTGCTGGAGCGGCATCTTCAAGTGCTGCACCGCGGAGACCACCAAGTACAAGTCAGCCAATTGAACCTGCAGTTTATGGAAGAGATGCAGATAAGGCAAAAATACTCGAAATGGTGTTGAAGAGTGAACTTGCTAATGCCAACTTCCTCGTAGTACCTATCGTAGGTATGCGAGGAATGGGCAAAACAACACTTGCTCGAGAGGTGTTCAATGCTTCGGAGGTGGATTCTTTTGAGGTCAAAGCATGGATGTGCGTATCCGATGGTGACTTTGATGTTACTAGAGTCTCAAGGTTAATTCTTGAGATCCGGTCAAAAGGATTTCAACACTGTGCAAAATGAACTGAAACACGAAGTTCATGGAAAAATGTTCTTGCTTGTATTGGATGATATTTGGAGTATTGATTATGGTATTTGGGATATATTACAGGGCAACTTTAAGACTAGCGCACTGGTAAGTAGAATAATTGTGACAACACGCCACCGAAAGTTTGCAGGAACAATCACACTCAATGGATTTCACTCATTGGATGTTCTATCAAATGATGATTGTTGGTCGGTGTTTTCTATGTGTGCATTTGAGAAGAATAAATCTATTTCGGTACACCGTGATGGCAAATTAATACATGCAAAAGTCATTGAAAAGTGTAAAGGTTTGTCTTTGGCGGCAAAGACTCTTGGTGGCCTCTTACACTCTAAGCAAATGGATGAGTGGTTGGACATACTTGATAGCAAATTGTGGGATTTGTCAGAAAATGAAAAAAGTGGGATCCCTATAGCCTTAAAATTGAGTTATCATCATCTTCCTTTACATCTAAAAAGATGTTTTGCTTATTGCACAATTTTTCCAAAAGAGTATGAATTTAAAGAAAAAGAATTTGTGCTTTTGTGGATTATCGAAGGCTTTGTCCAACAATGTGCAGGATATCAACAATTAGAGACTTAGGGCATCAATATTTTAAAGATTTGTTGTCAAGGTCAATATTCCAACAATCAAGTAGCAATTACAATAGTTCTAAAATTGTAATGCATGATCTTGTCCATGATTTGGCTCAATGGGTTTTTGGAGAAGCAAATATGAGGTTGGATGGTGTAGTAGCTACCAATAAGGAACAAGGAGAGTTGAAAAAAGGTTCGTTACGCTTCTTACATAGTTGATTGGTACGATATCAAAAGTAAATTTTTAGTATTGCATGAAGTTGAGGATTTAATGGAAACAACAAGGACATTCTTGCCCATGGTTCAAGGATGAGTGTATGATCCTTACATAACTAATTCGGTCCCATCGAATTTATTGTCAAAGCCGAAACGATTAAGGGTACTATCTTTAAGCACATATCATATCACCAAGTTACCAGACACAACAGGAGGCTTAAAACTTCTAAGGTACCTAAATCTTTCTCAAACTAAGCTTATAAGTTTGCCTAAGTCAACAAGTTTGTTGTACAACTTGCAGATTTTGATGTTAAGATCTTGTACTCTTCTTGTAAAGGTGCCTTCCAACTTCAAAGTTTTGATAAAATTGTGTTATCTTGATATTAGAGGCTCAATTTTTATTGAAGAAATGCCCTTGGGAATAAAAGAATTAAAATCCCTACAAATATTGTCTAACTTTATTGTCGACAAGAATGTTGGTTCAAATTTAAAAGATTTGAAAAGTTTAAATATGCTTCGTGAAAAACTTTGCATTTCAAAATTAGAAAATGTTATTAATTGTGAACGGAGGGATTTGATACTAAGAGCTAAAAAGGACTTAAAAGAGTTATCGCTAGAGTGAGGATCTACATTTGATGACTCATGAAATGAGATCTTACAACAATGGCTATTAGACACGCTATGACCTCATCAAAATTTGGAAAAGCTCATAATCACAAGTTATGGTGGTACAAGATTTCCTTGCTAGCTAGGGGATTCTTCATTTTCCAACATGACAGTGCTAAGATTGCAAAGCTGTCAGCAATGCAAATGCTTACCTCCGCTTGGTCTATTGGCCCATCTTAAAGATCTCACAATCAAAGGGATGAAAAGATTAGGACATATTGGTTCGAATTTTTATGGGGAAGGATGTGTAAAATCTTTTCAATTATTGCAAACTCTTCAATTAGAAGATATGCCACAATGGGAAAATTGGAAACCTATCAAGGAAAATTAGTATATCAATGCATTCTCTTGCCTCCGAGAGTTTTTCCTTGTAAATTGTGCTAAACTCATAGGAAGATTACCTCATCATCTTCCTTCATTAGAGAAACTTGTGATTAAGCTTGGCAAAATGAACAGTGTCATTAGACTGTAACCGTGAGGATACGGTTCGAGTGTAAACCCTAACCGTTTTTTAAAGGATCCTTAAAAGAATCGGATTTGAAAAAACCCTTATACTTATGTCGACGTTGAATTTCAGTCGATGAGTAATCAATGCCCAATACCTGCAATCAATGTGAGAAAGCACAAATACCGAGAAAAGACAAAGACAAGAACAGAGGATCAAACAAGGAACACAAATCTTTTACGTGGTTCGGCAATAATAGGTCTACGTCCACGACTGTCTATCTCTTAAATTCTGCAGAGTGACAGTATATTATTGATTATTTTTCTCATGATGTTACAATGATTTTAGCTTTTTATTTATAGGGAAAGAGGCGTTATAATTTTGGTTGTAGCAAATCAGGAAAAGAATTCTGAATTAATTACATTCCCTAAATAATTGGGAAAAATAAGGAAAGAAATTATAATTTAATTACACTTCCTAATGTGTTTGGATAATATCAGGAAATTAATATAATTATCTCGAGATAAGGTTGATTTGAATTTGAATTTGAATAGATCTCCATATCTGATGAGGAAATCACGGTTTGATTGGGTAATTGCCTGTTTCTGGAAGATACTGCACTTATTACGCTCTTGGACGAGCTGATGTGTCTATGGTGGTCTCGAGCTCAAGCTCGCTGAGAGACGAGCTGCGCAAGAGGCGAACTGCGACTGACTGTGTTTATAGGTCTGTTGATGCCAGCTGAAGAATCTCTTTAGGTGAGCTGAAGAGCTTGCTGGGCTTAGAGTCAATACTGGACCTTGTCTGATGGGCTTTGACTACGTTGACCTTATCGGACCTTCTTATCGAGTCTTAAATGGGCCTAAATTGGACTTTTACCAGCCCAATTAATGAGTCCGAAAAATACATATAACATTAGCCCCCCAGCTCTCAGTTTGCTTCTACGAGTTGGGAGCTCAAATTGGCTGGTAAAAGTTGGCTTCCTTGGCACGCTTACCTTTATAACTGCCTCTGTGCACTTTCAAATTCCACTTTTTCAGTTGCGACACGTGGCGATCATGCAGGTGGTAACTGAAGCGACGTCTGCACGTCCCTTACACGTGTATTTAATTCGCACTTCTTTCAACTAACGGCTGCATGATTTCCAAAGCCGTACCTCACGCTGCACCGTCAGATTTATGACGGTTACACTTTTCAAAGATCTGACGGTTGGGGCTCATGCTCGCTTGTCTATATAAATCGATGGCCCCTTTTCATTTTCTTCTTTCATCTGTCATTTTCTTTTAAAGCAATCAAGCGTTCAAGCTTTCAAGCAACCAGAACCTACTGCCTTTTCATGAAATCAATATCCTTACTCACCGTTTTTCAACTCACCAATGATTCAAGGTGAGACATCTTTTTCCTCAAACTTTCTGTTTTAGGTTTGTTTTGTTCCATCACCATTGTTGTACCTGCAATGACGTTTTGTTATACCTTCGTTATTCTGAGTCTTGTGTTTATTGAACATGGCGTTTCTTCTTCTGGTTCGTTCTGGTTTCTTTTTAACTTGTTCAGATGTCTTCAAGCGGAACTCGTAAGGGAATAATTCCAAGTAGTGAAGCTCGTGAGCGAGATGAAGCCTGAGCACATGCTATACAGGGAAGAGAGGCTCGTGATACGTTCGCTCGTCATCCTTCATCGCTAAAGCGTCCTGATGTGGAAGGGCTTGTCACGCAATTCCACATCCCTTTTGATTGTCGTGCATTGCTGCCTGATTCAACGAATCATGCATGTTATCCACCCAGGGGATTTATCGCTGTTAGCGTTCAACATTTCGAGCAAGGGTTGCGGTTCCCCATTCCACCGTACTTGATCGCATTTCTCAACAAAGTCAAGCTCGCGCCATTCCAGTTGACTCCAAACTCTTATGCGTAGCTGACCTCACTGGCCGTGGCCTTCCTCAGAAACGGCCGTCGTCCTTCTACACCAAAAATTATACAGTAGTTCTACTCATTCAAAGCTCTGAGTGCATCAGAAGGAGAGAAGCCGGATGGTATTTACTACCTCACAGCCCGTCAGTCTCAATACAAAGATCTCTTACCCAAAGGAGAAGCGAAAGGTAAATCCAACGTCGGGCCGTATAAGACGAGCTGGTTTTACGTCTTGTGCCCCTCTCTCGCAGATCTCCGAAATTTCAGCTTCGTCCTAAAACCAGGTATACATAAGGAGAAAATAGCGAGCTGAGCTTATTTTGTATCTTTATTATTATTTTTTAATCATTTGCTGTGCAGCGCTGAAATGGACGAGTCTCCTCTGAACAGTGAGGAGGAACGAGCTCTTGGTAAGCTCGCCATCTCAGAGGACGCCGGCATCAGCAGCAAATTCGACAATGTTGTCCTTAGAGCTTATAGCCTTGCTCCTCCTAAGGAATCCCTTCTTCTGCAATCTGAGGAGGACATAGGCAAGATCGGTGATAAACCTAGACTTCCTTCTGTTTTTGAAGTTCCAGTTCAGGTTGGGGACACGTCTGCTTCCCGACCTCTGCCATCAGTCTCTTCACCATCAGCGGGTGCAACTCGCTCACCTTCTCCAGCTCGGAAGACATCTTCCCAAAGTGCTCCTACTCGCGCCTCATCTAAGGCGAGATCGTCTTCAGCTCGCACTCCATCAAAGGCGAAATCGTCTTCAGCTCGCACCCCTTCAAAGGGTGCATTTAGAAAAACTACTTCTTCAGCTCCTGCTCCAACTCGGACAGGATCAGACCCAGTCCTTGCAGCCCCTACTGTATAGGTTGACACATCCTCTTCTCCACATCATACATCTACCACAGGGGTTTCATTGTCATTTCCAGCTCGCGCTCCAGCCCCGTTCCTTCCTCTGGGCGAATTCCAGCCAACAGGAGGAAACTTGTTCTTTTGAAATCTCCTCCTGCAAGTCCTGCCGTATCTCTAGCCTTCTCGACTCCTTCAACGAAACGGCCTGCTGAGGCCTTGGCCACTCCAACAGTCCCTTCCAAACGCTCAAAACCATCTACCTAGGACCAAGCTCCTGCGATCGTTGCTTTCAGCGAAGTGCCTGCTGCTGCTGAGGCCACTGCTCCTTCAACCGCTGCTCCCAGCGAAGTGCCACTTTCAGATGTTTTCGAAAATCTTCAATCGCTTCCGACTTCCAGTTCGCAACTTGAAGAAAGTGACGCTCCTCCTAAGGTCGCTTCGCAGGCAACCCGAGCTGGGCCCCGTAAAGGGGTAACTAAGCGCTTCGTTCGTGTGCGGCCTGGTGCTAACTGGGATGGTGAACGCGATGTTCCAGAAGCTGAAAGAACCCCTTCGCCAACGAGACCAGACGTTGAGATTGGGTCTGGGGGAAGATATTTGACCTCCTTCCTTGACAACTGGGAAACAATCATGCTCACCCACGCAAATGTCTTGGAAAATAGGTATCTTAGAGGCGAGGATCTGGATGAATTCGTAGCTCGCCATTCCATGCTAGTAAGTCATTTTTCCTTATCTGCCGACCTCTTTATTTTATTAAATGCTAACTCGTAACGTTTTCAGGGTGCTCTTGGCGCGATGAAGCGGAGAAGGCAGACAAGGGCTACAAACGATGCAATAAGGAAAATAGAGGACGAGCTGGAAGAGGCCAAAGATCTAGCCGCGCGCTTGGCTGAAGGTAGAGTGCAGGGTCAGGAAGCACAAATCGCTGAGGCCAATGCTGCGAGGAAGGCAGCTGAGGAAGCTCTGAAGAAAATGGACAACAAGCATGCCATGCTAAAGGATGAATTGCTTAAGGCGAAAGAAGATCTAAAGCAGTCTGAGCAACGGGCTGAACTGGACGAACAGTGGGCTTCAACTGCTGAAGAAAAGATTGAAGTGCTTCATCGCCAAGTTGATGCTGCTTTGGCGTGAGCTGAAGCTGCTGAGAAACAGGTCGAGGAGGCTAAAAAGCGAGCTGATGAAATGGGAGCTGCAACTAAAAGTGCTGAGGAGGCTGCAACCAAACGAGCTCAGGAGGCTGAAACTACGGCTAAACGTGCCAAGGAGGCTGAGCATCGAGCTGAGGTGCTTAGGCAACAGGTAGGGGAGGCTATTCAGCGGGCTGAGGCTGCGGAGTAGCGAGTTGAAGATATGCAGAGAGAGGCTGAGATCGTCAACCGTCATGCTGATAATGCCTTTGAAGAACTAACGGTCTTCAGAGAGCAAGCAGCTCAAGAATTGGAAGTACGGGTTGCAAATGCAAGGGACGAAGCTGAGGAAAGGACAGGCCGCGATTTCCTCTACACACTGTGGGTGTCCCATCCAGAGATGGATTTTTCTATTTTTGGGGACATCGGACTTGAAACAATTGAGGATTTTAAAGCAAAAGCCACCTCGTCCACAGTTGGTCCAATCCCTTCATACGAAAAACCTTTGACTGGCCCAGATCCTCCTGTTTAGGACTAAGAGCTCGTTTTTCTGTTTTCTTATATGTATTTTTTCAGCTTTTCAATTTGTAAACAGCTCTTATACTTAATGAAATTTTTTTCATTATTTCTTCTGTGTTGAATGCATTTCAAACCATTGTGTATAATATATTTTATGCTCTTCATCTTTAGAGTTATCATATTTCTTGCGAGCTGATAGTCAATAAGCTCAAAATCTGATAATAATTAAAGTAATTAGTTATTTCAATAATTTAATAAAATTTTGTAAGTACAAATAATTGGGCTGTCAGAATGTTTGACGAGCTATGCAGGGGCACTTAGCCATCTGCTTTTTAAGCTCTGTTGGCGAGCTATGCAGTAAGTCGTCACCATGACTGCTTTTTAGGCTCTTTTAGCGAGCTATGCAGAGACACTTAGTCATCTGCTTTTTGGGCTCTTTATTTTTGTAGCAAGCTATGCAGGGGTCATCACCTCTCCTGTTTTTTAGGCTCTTTTAGCGAGCTATGCAGAGACACTTAGTCATCTGCTTTTTAGGCTCCTTATTTTTGTAGCGAGCTATGCAGGGGTCGTCACCTCGCCTGCTTTTTAGGCTCCTTTAGCGAACTATGCAGAGACACTTAGTCATCTGCTTTTTAGGCTCCTTATTTTTGTAGCGAGCTATACAGGGGTCGTCACCTCGCCTGCTTTTTAGGCCCTTTTAGCGAGCTATGCAGAGACACTTAGTCATCTGCTTTTTAGGCTCTTTATTTTTGTAGTGAGCTATGTAGGGGTCGTCACCTCGCCTGTTTTTTAGGCTCTTTTAGCGAGCTATGCAGAGACACTTAGTCATCTGCTTTTTAGGCTCCTTATTTTTGTAGCGAGCTATGCAGGGGTCGTCACCTCGCTTGCTTTTTAGGCTCTTTTAACGAGCTATGCAGAGACACTTAGTCATATGCTTTTTAGGCTCTTTATTTTTGTAGCGAGCTATGCAGGGGTCGTCACCTCGCCTGCTTTTTAGGCTCTTTTAGCGAGCTATGCAGAGACACTTAGTCATCTGCTTTTTAGGCTCTTTATTTTTTATTTATTTTTGAGCTGTTGAGCTCAGAGCCTGTTAGCCTAGTGAGGTAAGTTGAATCAAAACAGGGGAAAAATGGAGCTTTCATTTATAATGAATTCATATTACAGATCATGAAAAACTTATTGATAATAAGGGCGGAGATGCTCGGCATTCCAAGCTCGAAAGACTTCTGCCCTATTCACATTAGCTAAGCGATAAGCTCCATTTCCTAAGGCTGTTTTGACAACAAATGGTCCTTCCCAGTTCGGGCCTAAGGATCCATCACTTGGCTTGCGGGCTCCTGGTAGAATGAGGCGTAAGACCAAGTCTCCCACATTGAATCTGCGAATCCGAGCATACTTGTTATAGTACCTCACTATTCTCTGCTGATAGAGAGCTACCCTTAACCTGGCTGTTTCTCTAGCTTCTTCAAGCAGATCTAAGTTTGCAGCGAGCAACTGATCATTGTTGTTTGGATTGAAGGTTGCTCTTCTTTGCGAGGTGACTTCAAACTCAGTTGGGATCATAGCCTCCGATCCATACACCATTGAAAACGGGGTCTCGCCAGTGGAGCTGCGAGCTGTGGTTCTGTAAGACCACAATACTTTTTGAAGCTCATCTACCCACGCTTCTTTTCTTGCTTCCAGTTTCATCTTCAAGATCTGCTTGATGATCTTGTTCACTGTTTCTACTTGGCCATTGGCTTGTGGATGGTCCACTGCTGAGAAGCTTTTAACGATCTTGAGATTATTGCAGAATCTGAGAAACTGGTCACTAGCGAACTGGGTCCCATTATCTGTCACGATCTGCCGTGGGATTCCGAATCTGCAAATAATGTTGCTCCACACAAACTTCTCAATCTTTGTCGTGGAGATTTCAGCTAACTCTTTTGCCTCGGCCCACTTGGTGAAATAATCCACTGCGACCACTGCATGTTTGCATCTTCCACGAGCCATCGGTAGGGGTCCGATCAGGTCCATCCCCCAAATCGCAAAGGGTCACGGGCTTACCATCTGTTGGAGGTAAGCCGGTGGAGCTCGCGGAATATGAGCAAACCTCTGACACTTGTCGCATTTCTTCACTATGTTAATGGCGTCCTGCCTCATGGTGGGCTAGTAGAAGCCTTGACGAAGTGTCTTCTGAGCTAGAGACAGCCCCCGAGCGTGGTTCCCGCAGTGGCCTTCATGTATCTGCCTTAGTACTGTTTCACACTCAGGGCCATCAATGCATCTTAATAATGGTGCTGAGAACCCCTTCTTGTACAATGCATCATCATAGATGCAGTACCTGGCTGCTCTAGCTCGTAGACGTCGGGCTTCCAGCTTGTTACTTGACAGCTTTCCATCCTGCAAATAACTGAGAATAGAGCTCATCCAGGAATCAGGCTGCACGGATGTGGCCATCATCACATTCTTTTCTTCTGTACTTGGAGCTGGTAGGAACTCAACTGGGATAGCCCCAAGGAAATCTGCATCTCGTGTAGTCGCGAGGCGAGCTAGTGCATCAGCATGCGAGTTCTGAGCCCGCGGGATCTATTTCATCTCGTACTTCTGAAATGCACCTAGCAGCTCGTGAACTTTCTGGAGGTAGAGGGCCATTTTTGGTCCCCTGGCTTGATATTCCCCCAATACGTGGCCGACAATGAGCTGTGAGTCACTGAAGATTTTCAAGCATTCAGCTCGCATCTCTTTAGCCAAACGGAGTCCCGCGAGCAGAGCTTCATACTCAACTTCATTGTTTGTCGCCTGGAAGCCAAACCTTAGAGCACAGAGGATTTTGTGGCCTTCAGGACTGATCAGTAGAATTCCAGCTCCAGCCCTCTGCTCGCTGGACGATCCATCAACATAAAGCTCCTAGGCTGGACCTTCAAAAGATTCCGTTTCATCATCCACAGGTCCCCGTAAATTCTGCAATGAAATCTGCCAGAGCCTGAGCTTTGATAGCCGTCCTCGGCTTGAACTGGATATCGAACTGTGCGAGCTCCACTGCCCATTTCAATAAACGACCTGAGGTGTCTACTTTCTGCAAAACTTGCTTCAACGGATATTGGGTGAGGACTTCGATGGTATGAGCTTGGAAATAAGGTCGCAGCTTCCTTGATGCGATGACCAGGCAATAAGCGAGCTTCTCCATCTGTGAGCACCTGATTTCAGCATCTTGCAATCTTTTACTTACATAATAAACTGGAAGCTGCGTCTTTTCTTCTTCTCTCACCAGTGCAGCACTCAGAGCTTGCTTTGACACTCCCAAGTATAAGATCAGCTTTTCATCTTCTTTGGGTTTGGAGAGGAGCAGAGCTCGCCCCATGTATTCCTTTAATTGCTGGAAGGCAGTTTCACATTGCTCTGTCCACTCGAAACTCTTGGCCTTCTTCAACATATCAAAGAAAGGAATGCACTTATCAGTAGCTTTCAAGATGAATCTGCTCAGTGCTGTGACCTGGCCATTGAGGCTCTGCACATCTTTCACCCTGGTAGGCGATCTCATGTCAATCAGTGCTCTAATCTTCTCAAGGTTTGCTTCAATTCCCCTACTGTTGACCATGAAGCCCAGGAACTTTCCAGAAGCTACTCCAAATGCACATTTGAGCGGATTTAACTTCATTTGGTAGCTCCTCAGAATTTGGAACATCTCTCTCAGGTCGCGAACATGATCACCTATCTGCTTGGATTTCACCAGCATATCATCAACATAGACTTCTATGGTCTTTCCAATCTGCTCTTCGAACATCATGTTCACCAAGCGTTGATAGGTCGCTCCAGCATTCTTCAAACTGAAGGGCATCACCTTGTAGCAATATAACCCCCGATCAGTCATGAACAAGGTGTGCCCTTCGTCTTCGGGCTTCATTGGGATCTGGTTATATCCCGAATATGCATCCATGAAGCTCAGGAGCTCGTGGCCAACAGTAGCATCCACGAGCTGGTCTATCCTTGGCAGGGGAAAACTATCTTTGGGGCACGCCTTGTTCAGGTCAGTGAAGTCGATGCAAGTTCTCCATTTTCCATTCCTTTTCTTCACTAGCACAAGGTTGGCCACCCAGGTCGGGTAGTAAGCTTCTCTAATGAACTTGTTAACCAGCAGCTTGTCCACCTCCTCTTTGAGTGCTAAGTAGCGTTCCCCTGTCATTGCCCTTCTCTTCTGGCGAACTGGCTTGAAATGAGGATCAATGTTCAGCCTGTGAGACATCACCTTTGGATCTATTCCCACCATGTCCTCATGATTCCATGCAAACACATCCAAGTTCGCTTTTAGGAAGTCAGCGAGCTGGATTCTTAGTTCTGGAGTTAATCCTCTTCCCAGCTTCAAGCATCACTCTGGATCTATCTCGCTGACTTGTACATCCTCTAATTCCTCAATTGGACCGGTAGCTCGATCTGCATCTACCTCACGAGGGTCTAGGTCGTGACTGACTCCTTTCTCAGTCATAGCTCGTGGCTCGCCCCCTGAGACCACGTTCACCTTCTTTCCTCTTACGCCCATTTTAACAGCATCTTCATAGCAACGTCGAGCCAGGTGCTGCTCTCCTCAAACGCATCCGATGCCATTAGGAGTTGGGAACTTCACTATCAGAGTTTTGATTGAGGTAACCATGTCCAACTCGTTCATAGCAGGTCTCCCGAGGACCACGTTATACGTTGATGGGCAGTCGATTATTAAGAAGTCTGTCAGGGTTGTTGCCTGACGACCTGCCTCCCCAAGAGTCAATGGCAACTTAATCTGCCCCACTGGTACTACAGCATCTCCAGTGAATCCAAATAAAGGCTCCGGGGATGGTCTCATTTGCTCTGTTCGCAGCCCCATCTGGTCAAAACAGCTCCTATACATCACGTTCACCGAGCTTCCAGTATCGATCATGATGCGCCTAACTTCCACATTGCTGATTTTAGCTCGTATAACCAGCACATCGTTATGAGGCTAGATCACTCCTCTAGCATCTTCATCTGTAAATACGATCTCATCCGAGGTCGGCTTTGCTCTTTTGGCAGGTCCCTCCGACCCATTGAGCTGAAATGAATGATTCGCCTCTCGGACGTACCTCTCATGCGATCTGTTGAAGTCACCTACGATATGGGGGCCACCATAAATGGTAAAAATGGTTCTTACCGCAGATTCCTGACCTTGCTTGAAAGCTCGCTGGGGCTGTTGCTGGTGTGTTAGCTGTTGCTGCTAAGGTTGTTGTTGGTGAGGTCGCTGGTCAGCAGGTCTTGCCACATATTCTCCCAGGCGACCTCGCCTAATCAATTTCTGGATGGCATTCTTCAACGCCCAACAATCTGAAGTACTGTGCCCGACCTCATTATGATAGGCACAGAACTTGTTCTGATCTCTTTGCTAAACGGGAGCCCTTATAGGATTGGGCCTCCCGAAATCCTCCTTATTCCGTTCCGCAGTATAAATCCTGTCCGGTGATGCCGTCAGGATGTTGTATCCTTCATGGCGACCCCAACGCTGAAGTCGCTCATACCTTGGCTCTCTCCTCGCTCTCCTGGCGATCTGATTACTTGAGCCGTTATTTCTTCCTTCCTCGTTCCGGCCATTGTCTCTCCTCTTTGGCTGGCTGGAACTGCCCAGTTCATTCTTCTGATTCTGCTTCTTCGGGCCGAAGGTCTCTTTCCACCTGATCTCTTTCGCAGCTCGCTTGTAGAACTCTCCCAGATCCTTAACTTGGGACTTGTAAATACTCTCGTATAACTTTCCATCCTTGCGTAGCCCAGTTGAGATCACTGTCAGTATGCTTTCATCTGATGGATGCTCGACATTCGCGACCTCGCGTCTGAACCTGATGATATATTCCTTCAACGACTCACTCTGACGCTGAAAGATGGTGGCTAGGTGGCAAAATGGAGCGAGCTGCCTTCTTAGTGCCCTGTACTGACCAACGAACTTCTGTTGGCATTGCTCCCAACTTCCTATGCTGCGAGCTGGGAGATTCTTGAACCATGTCCTCGGAATATCCCCCAATGTAGCTGGGAACACTCGGCACTTCACCATTAGATTTCCTATCTGCAGATCCATCTGAACGTTGAAAGCGTCTAGATGGTCATATGGGTCACTGTCCCCATTGTATTGCTGAATGTTTGGCATCTTGAACCTCGGGGGGAGAGGCTGTGTCTCAATCTCCCTTGTGAAGGGAGTCCTTCCCCCATAGTACCCACGTTGCTCCGGGGCTCCAGGTCGTGCCTCCAATTGCTGGACCCTTTGAAGGAGCTCTTCTACTTATGGGTCTCGGAGCTCGTATCTCCTCATGTGGTCGCGGCTCGGAGAAGGATGCTCTGGGTCATACCTCTCGTGCTCTTCAAGCCAACCTCCAGGCTGATGGGACCCCGCATGTCGTCCATGCACTTCATCAACATTTCGAGCTGCGGCTCTAACTCTTTCATGACCGACCTCTGCTCATTGGCGTCCATCTTGGCTCGGCCTTGCCACCAGGCTAACTGGACGAGCGACCTCCCTTTCATCGCGGACAGCGTGTCCGGCTCTGGAACGTGCATTAGATGAACGAGCTAATCCTGCAGGTCGTTGGATTTCCCTTGCCAGCCTCTCGGGCGCTTGCATTGCTTCATGCGGCTGGGGCACGTGCCTTGGTGCTTGAACCTCCACCGCTGGCACGTTCTGTGTTTGAGTCTGCACCAGCATGTTGATGGCCTATGCGAGCCGTCTGACCGTATTCTCCAATGCCTGTTGTCTCTCATGCCACACTTGTTGTCCATCAACTACTGGGGCCACTAGAACTGGCTAACGAAGAGATAGAGGAGGGATGCCTGCTGCAGCACCGATTGCCTGGCCGTGGGACGTGCCTGCTGCATATATGGGTGCGTCCTCTACCTGCTGCGCATCATGTTGATGGTGACTGGGTTGGCTATCTGCCTGGTCGGTCCTTGAGCCCACATACTTGGTTTGTCTGGTTCTTGTCATGTTGTCAGAAATTGATAAATTGAGATGATTAAGACTGCAGTTTGGGCTCTCCTTCTAGCGCCAAAATGTCGATGTTGAATTTCAGTCGATGAGTAATTAATGCCCAATACCTGTAATCAATGTGAGAAAGCATAAATACCGAGAAAAGACAAAGACAAGAACAGAGGATCAAACAAGGAACACAAAGCTTTTACGTGGTTCGGCAATAATAGGTTTACGTCCACGACTGTCTATCTCTTAAATTCTGCAGAGTGACAGTATATTATTGATTATTTTTCTCATGATGTTACAATGATTTTAGCCTCCTATTTATAGGGAAAGAGGCGTTACAATTTTGGTTGTAGCAAATCAGGAAAAGAATCCTGAATTAATTACATTCCCTAAATAATTGAAAAAAATAAGGAAAAGAATTATAATTTAATTACACTTCCTAATGTGTTTGGATAATATCAGGAAATTACTATAATTATCTCGAGATAAGGTTGATTTGAATTTGAATTTGAATAAATCTCCATATCTGATGAGAAAATCACGGTTTGACTAGGTAATTGCCTGTTTTTGGAAGATACTACACTTATTACGCTCTTGGACGAGCTGATGTGTCTATTGTGGTCTCGAGCTTGAGCTCGCTGAGAGACGAGCTGTGCAAGAGGCGAGCTACGACCTGGCTGTGTTTATGGGTCTGTTGATGCCAGCTGGAGAATCTCTTCAGGCGAGCTGAAGAGCTTGCTGGGCTTAGAGTCAATACTGGGCCTTATCTGATGGGCTTTGATTACGTTGACCTTATTGGACCTTCTTATCGGGTCTTAAATGGGCCTAAATTGGACTTTTACCAGCCCAATTAATGAGTCCGAAAAATACATATAACAACTTGCGAGTAGGATATGGGTCTATTTGCAAGTCTCTATCAGACCTGCAACATACTCATTGTTTATATACCCGTACCCGTTTCCTTCTAAAAAAAACTCTAACTTCTTAACTCTCTCGACTTTTTGTCTCTCTCCAAATCCATCGTCGTCATTCCTTTGCTCAACTGCGCCTCTCTCTATCCATTGTCGCTGTGTCATCGTCCACCACCAAAACATCTTCATCTCTCTTTCTTCATCACGAACCTACAAAACCAAGGTCTGTTTTGTTTTAAATTTTTCTGGGTCTTTCGCATTTAGGTTTTGCTTTGATTCATCTATACCTCCCAAATCTTTCATAGCTTGTTATTTCGTATCTAGGTTATGTGTCTTTCACATCTTCTATGATATATTATCTGGGTTATTTTTGTGTTATTGATGTTATTGATGTTTGTCTTATTATTCAGTCTAACATAATTTGGGTGTTAGAGAAACAATGACGAACAATGAAAAAGAGGAGAGAAATAATCTGGGTTTCAATATTGATGTGTGGACTAGGTAAGGTTAATTTTAATCTGGCTGTTAGAGAAACAATGAGAAAGAGGAGAGAAAGGGGATATATAGGGTGGTTGTGCGTTGCTGAATTTGTTGAGTTGCATTTTTGTTTACTGTAGCATTCGGGGTACTTTTCTAAAGCAGTCCATTTTCCTGGTTTTGGTTTTTCATTTTTTTTTTTTTTTGTACCTGCAATTATCTAGTTTGTTCAAATATTTCAATTCCATTGCTCTCATCCCACATGATAAGACTGCTTGTTACAATATTGGGATATAAAACAGTAGTACTATGTTGTAAAGTAATTACATTCACTGTGATATCAAGATTCATTGATGAAGGTTTGGAAAATGTTCTGGTATTGCATCTCCAGTATTAATAAAGTTTTAATGTCCTGCTTTGATAATTGGAGATGGAGAGTTAGTCAATATTTTAAACTTGAATTGTTTAGGAAACTGGAAAAGTACATTAGTTATCGATTTGTGTAGGAAAAGTACATTAGTTTTATTGAAAAGGCAAAGTAAGTTTCAATTCTAATGACAACTGCTTTTTTTTTTCTTTATTTTTTTGATAGCAGTGAAGTGAACAATGAGACTACCACAATCTGAACTTTGTTCATTGATCAGTTATTTAGGGGATCACATTTACTTCTGTTTGCATTTTGTGAATCTAATTCTTGGAGAGATTGACAATACTTTATGTGCCCCTTCTGTGTTTTATACTCATCTTGAGTTGATTTTGATTCAACATTACATCTGCCATTAGATGGAAATCACATTTACAAATAATTTTCCTAGGGTGCAATAATACTATAACTTTGTCTAAGAATGCTATCAGATGTATGTTAACACAGAGACATTTGATACTTTTGTGGCATCTTGAATGGGTGGAGCCGTGGAGGTCTGTAATTTGATACTTCATTTACTTGTTTGTATTATGTACATTCTTCGTAATCACCAATTTAATTTTTAATTTTTTACTTAATTTGTTCTATCATGTGGCATTCCGGAGGAAGAAGTATATCATAAAGAAAATGAAGAAGAGCCATCTCATCTTAATTTTATTTTTTATTTTATATTTATATCTTTTTGGTTATTTTGGAATGTAAAATAAGGATAAATTTTAACTTTTAATATTACTTTTTGTTTTATTTTGATTATGACATGTTTTTTGTAAAATCTGGCAAGAATGAGCATGGAATGAAATCTGTAATACAAAATTAGTTTATTTTGATTTAGTGGAAAAAAGTAATTTTTTATTTTTTATTTTTTATTATTTTAAAAAATTAGGTTACAATCTTGGGTCCAATGAACTAAATTTTTGAGAAAACATTGAAATTTGTTTTGTTTGGAAAAAAATCGGGTCAACCTAGATTGGACTAGCTCAACTCGGTCAAAGCTGGATCTAACCCAATCAACCTAAATCTAACCCTGTAAACCCGAATCTGACAGTATCTAGTGTGGGTTTGATGCAGGTCTGAATAGACCCGTTAAATATACGGATTGGATCTAGAACCAGACCCTCAAATTAGTTTGAGGGTATGAATGGGGCGTGGCCCTTAAAAAAAAAAAAGCAGATGATCCAATACGGGTTTGGATCTGATACGGGTTTAGACCCGCATTTTGTCACCCTTGTGATTAAGAATTCTAAGCAGCTGGTGGTTTCATTGTCAAACATCCCAATGCTTTGCAAATTACAAATAGATGGGTGCAAAGAGTGGGCGTGTAATAGTCCAACGAATTCCAAGTCACTGAAGTCTCTCACTCTTGCGGACATTTTGGAGTTCGGCAATTGGATAAGGCAACAAAATTTTCTGCAAGTTGCATGTCTAAAACTTAAGATTATGGGTTGTGAGCAGCTCATAAATTTGTGGCAGTTGAATGAAACACTTCTTCAGCAGCCACCACAGGGGTCTCAAAGCTTCAACTCTATCAGATAGCTATGGGTTGAAAATTGCTCAAATTTTGACTCATTTCCTGAGGTCTGTTTCCTTCTCAATCTAAGTAAACTTGTGATTATAAATTGCACTGCTCTAACTTCATTGCCTGAGGGGATGAGTCACAAAAATGCATGTCTTGAAAGTTTGGAAGTGCAAGACTGTAGTTCTTAACACTCATTATAAGAGGCCAATTGCGCCCATCTCTAAAATGGCTTGAGTTAGAGAATTGTGAGAAGTAGGAGTACCTATGGGATGACAAAGAGAACAGCAACAACACGACTACATCTCTTTTCGAATTTTCACAGGTCAGCAACTGCCCGTCTCTCAAGTGCTTATCATCAAGTGGTCAGTTACCGGAAACACTCCAACATCTCGACATTTCGAATTGCTCACAGCTCACAATGTTATCAGCGAGTGGTCATTTCCCTGATACGCTCCGTGATATCTCCCTTTGGTTTGTTCCAAAGGTAGAGTCAATAGCGGAGAGTTTTGATAACAACAAGGCACTTGAAGAGATTAGGATACTGTTTTGTGACAATCTCAAAACTATACCTGAGGGCCTGCGCAATCTTAGCCATCTCCGAAATGTAGTGATATTTGATTGTGGACTTATTCATTGCATTGCAGAAGAAGGGCTTCCCACCACAAATTTAAGTGAACTTTTTATTGGATTTTGTAAGAATCTAAAAGCCTTACCCAATCAGCTCCACAGCCTCAGCTCTATTAATAGCTTACAATTGTAGGGATATCCAAGTACGACATTGTTTCCAGAAGAAGGTTTTCCTACCAACCTAACATCTCTGATGATTAATGGTGAAGTCAAAATCTATAAGCCACTGCTTGAGTGGGGGTTGCAAAACCTCACCTCTCTCACATCTCTCTATATCTGGGGATTTCCACTACAAGAAAAACGAGAAATTAAGTTGCCTCATTCCCTTAGTTATTTGTACATTTCCAAGTTCCCAAGTCTGAGCCTTATGGGGGATGGTTTCCAAAACCTTAACTCTCTTTCAACTTTATACATCTATGATTTCACAAATCTCACATTCTTTCCTGAGCTGGCCCTACCATCCTCACTAAATTTCTGACTATTCATGATTGTCTGAAATTAAGATCTTTTTCAAAGCTTGGTCTGCCATCCTCACTTTTGAAATTATGGATTTGGGATTGTCCAGAAGTCAAATCCTTTCCAGAGCAGGGCTTACCAACCTCACTTATGCTATTAGATATTAAGAGGTGTCCAGAGCTGAAAGAAGAATGCAAAAGAGAAAAAGGAAAAAAATGGTCCAAATTTTCTTGCATTACGTGTGTTGAAATAGATGGCAAATTCTTTTTTTAATGAAGGAATGGTATGTTAATCACTGGTATGTTAATCTCACATTCCTATGGAGATTAGCATACCATAGGAGGAAGAATGAGTGAACTCTTTGAATTTCATCGCCTGTATGTTAATCTCGGACACCTCAAACCTATGCATTCATTTCTATTCTTTGTTGCCTTTCTTTGGTTTCTACACTTTCATTTTTTTGGAGGGAAGAAAACTGCTTTTCAATTGTAGAATCAGTGTATGGCCCCAATTGGTCTTTGAAATAGGCTTCTTGTTACTGGCATTGAGGGTGAAAGGTAATCGGAAATATGTGCACTTAATTTATTAAATTTGATAGTCATAATTCCTGATGTTTAAACAACTAAAATTAATACTGCTATAAATCTAGGCTGCAATTTTTGGAGACACATTGAATGCACTCTTGAAGGTATTGTATCTTCCGGTCACTATTTCCCCAATTTCAGGTATGCATATTCAACTTTGCTTTATGGCTAAATTTAATGTAAGATATATTTGTAAGTCAATTCTGTTTCACTTCACCAAAAAAGAAAAAAAGTACTCGTTAACATTAAATAGCCTCATATTGGTTGCAAAAGTGAGTTTGTATTAGTTTATAAAGGTGAGGGGAAACCTCCGCTTATGAACTAATATTTGTGGTGGAGTTGGGCCTAAAACCCCTTTTTTGACATCATATTAGGGCTGGGCAAATTCTATCTAAGTTGCATAGGTACCAGTACTGCTGAATGAGCATGTTGCACCTGAGGGAGGATATAGTCTCATATTAGTTGTAAAAATAATTTTGTATTGGTTTATAAGTAAACCTCCACTCATGAGCTAGCATTTGTGGTAGAGTTAGGGACAAAACCCTTTTTTGATTGTTAAAATTGAATACATGGTTAACTTGTGAACTTTTTCATACAGTACTCCCGCTCCTTCTTAGCAAAAAAGAACACTTTGAAATGACTTGCACTAATTTTCATAATAACATAAACATTGATCATCACACTATTTTTTTCCTTTCACATTATCTTTTGTTTAGATTTCAGTGATTTTAACTTGAATTATACAGTATGTTTTAGATATCATTGCTGACTTTTATTGATGTTAATAAGATGTTGACAGTGCTATAGCCATTTTCAAAGCTGTACTTAGACTTTATTACATGCATCTTATTGTATGGTATCGAATTTGATTCTCCAAAAATGTTTTATCTCACTTTTTCCTTTCGACAAATCTTCTTGCTTTTGAAGGCAAATTACTGCTTAACTTCCTTTTGAGATACTTCACTTAAGTGAGTGCAAGCCATTTCAAAGTGTTCTGTTCTACTAAGAAGGTTAAAAAAATTTAGCTCTTTTACTTCCTTCTGTGATTCTTTTGGTCGTCTGTGCTTTCATATTCTTGAATTACATCTGTTTTTTCAGTATTTTGCTATGCAGATTATATTCAATCAAATTGAAAATTTCGAGAAAATTTTTTGGAGGAGAAATTCGAGCATTAGCATCTCAAAGAATTCTTAGAAACAGAAATACTAGAATGGTTGATGTTAACATAATATGCTTGAAGATGAAACTTTTCTCCAGTCCTGTGAGAAGAAACCTTATTCCTTTTCCCAAGCAATATATGGGATTGTTTTGGTAGAATATCTGAATTCATATATCTTTGCTTTTTGGATGAATGCCAGATTTGTATGATGAGAAATATCAAGTATGAAAGCTGCCAATCCTTGATTAAAGCTTTTGTTCGATATTTATTTCTTTGTCCAGAGACAACCTTGGTGATTAGTGAGTTTTTCAAGCTTATGTGTTGCTGCAGCTCCAGCCATTAATGCCTTTGTAAATTAACTCTAAGAAGATGTAAATGCTTCTTTCTAATTTACGTTACTTCATTATATCATTTTTAAGTTCTTATACATACTTTTGTCTTTTAGTAAAAAGCAATTGATGAACTTTAAAACCTAGGCTCATAACTGGCATTGTGGTGTGCATATTATATTATCTTTGTTCTCGAAGTTGATTACTTCTTCATCTTATGACTCTTTGAACTAGTGTAGGTTAAATGTAGTTGGAATAAGAAACAAATGACCTAAAACAGTAATTTTCTTCTTAAAATATATATTCTTTTGGATGTTATGCTTAATATTACAACTTATACATCTAGATTTCTTTAATAATTAGTTGATCTTATTGATGAATTTGATGCCGTCTTCCTGAACTCCAAGTAATCATTTTAATCTTTTATTTATGATTAAAACTTAATATATGATATTAACAAAACAGTTGCCTTTTACAAGACTTATTACTCTTCAAAGCCAAATTTGGTTAAATAGTTTGTTCTCTAAGACTGTAGTCTAAGAATGTAGTCCAAAATCAGTATACCTGGTCAAGTACTAACAAGGAATTTATTTATAAGATGAAAATATGGCTTGTTTACTAAACTGGAATAAATGATCAGTTTCTCTGCCCCGTGCTGGGACAGTGCCACAATATTTAGGTTTGGCGCTCTTGGAGACCTTAAATTTCATGTTCTTCTGTGAATATACTTCATGATAACACATTTATGGTTCCAATTGTTGTCATCGGTGGTGTCCATTTATTTGCCTATGTGTACATATTGTATTTCAATGGTTTTGATTCATGTCGTCTTGACTTCTGCAATGCAGTTCTTGTGAAGTTCCTGTACAGGAATTCAAAAATTGCATTGGCCCTCATCAGCAAAACTGGCTTAGAGCTCAAGGTAGTTCATCTCATCATCCATCTTAGAAGACCATTAAGTGTCAAGATTTGAGAACAAATATCCACATATATGAATGAACATCTTGCTTGCTGTATTTTGAAATTTTATATCTTTCTAGCATCTTATACTAAATTAATATTGTGGTATATTTTTGTTTCATACCTCCTTGGTCTTGGAGACAACTCTCTTAAGCTGAAAGCAGAATGCAGAGTACTCTCTTAAGCTGGAAGCCGACTGCAGAGTACTCTGTCTTCCAATAACAGGGTCATAACAGTCTCAAGCATCCAGAAAGAAATGAGCGTTGGAGTGAAGCTTATACTAAATTATTCATAGTTACTGAGACAGAAAAAATAGTTGGAATGGTTGATACATGCAAAAGAATGCAACAACTTGTGAGATACATGAAAATTTTGCACCAACATGGTTAGCAACGTTCTTTCTTCACCCCTTATGTAGACTTTTGCATTCTTTGTAGCATCATTACCTTCTTTCTTGTGTACTTAATTTGTCTCTCTTTTTGTTTAGGATGACTTTGATGATATCCTTGAGAATCGAAAAGTAAAAGAACCATCACCTTTCTATGTTATACTTAAATCAGAAGTGTCAACGTACGAATCTGGTCAACCAAAGTTCTTGATCCAATACCTGTAATTAAAGAGAAAATAGAGACAAACACAAGAGAAGGAAAAAAGAGGAAGAACAACTACAAGGAGTTTTTACGTGATTCGGCCAAAAGAGATGCCTACATCCACGATTACTCTTCTAATAATTTTTTGCAAAGTAATAGTATGCTATTAAGTGTTGTGTATGTTTACAATAAATTTCAACCTCTATTTATAAATACAATTTCAAAACCGACATCTATCAATTAAAAGATATATTTCACCAAATCATGAATTTTATTTTATCCCTAATTCTGGCAGTTGACTCCTTCCAATTTAAGCCATTGCCTTTTTGGAAAGATTCTCTTAACGTGCATTTCAAGCTACAAGCTGAGCATGACTAAATCACCTCGAGCTGAGCATGAGGCAAGCTGAGTCGTGGTTGACCTACGAGCTGCATACTGCAATAGTGAGTTAATCACTTCAGCGAGCTAAACATTGATGAACTGGGCTTTTGCATACTGGGCCAGTCCTTTGGATCAATCTATTGGACTTTTACCAACCTATTTATGCAGTCAGAAATATGCTCATAACATTAGCCCTCCAACTCTCAATGCGTTCTACAGATTGGGAGCTTGAGTCTGCTGGTAAAAGCTAACGGCATCACATTCTGTCATCCCGCGCCTTTCACATTCTATCTTATCACTTCGACACGTGGCGACTTTTTGAGTGACTACACCATTAGCATGTTTTATGTCATGCTCATTTAATGTATATGTCTCTCAACTGACAGCGCATGATGATAAAAATCACAACTCGCGATGCACCATTAAATTTAAGGTAATTGGGTTGCCATTAGATCGGCTAAGGTTAGAATCTCGTGCCTTTATATGAGTTGAGCCTTTTCGTTTTCTCTCTTACTCTGTCATTTTCAAAACTAGACACCAAGTCTTCATCCTTTCTTCCGTCTTTCTTCCTTGTGCCGGTTTTCCTAGGATTTAACATCTTCGACAATTGGAATCATTCATTCTTAAATGAGCATTTACAGTAAGTTTACGACTAGCTCTTGGTTTTTTGGGTTGTTTCCATTTTTTGTGCATGTTATGCTTTTTCTGAATTTGGAACTTGTTTAAATGCTTCATGTTCTTGATTTTGAATGTTTTGTTATTGATGATGACTTTTCGTTTCCTATTGATTTGATCTTATTGCTTGGTCATTTGCAACCTGTTTATTGTTTATGACTTTTATGCATATGAGTTGTAAGATAAGATATCTGTAGGCTATTAGCTCGTAGGTCGCCCCCCTATAGCTTTAGTGATCTGTGTGGCGTTTGTGACCTATAGATTAGGGAGTCCCTTATTAGGGAACTTAGACATTTAGGCATGGTCTACTTATGGAGACCTAACTACTCATTTTTATGTGTAGATGTTTTCAGGTCGTGGACACCATTATACAGAGTAAGAGATAATGACTCATCCAACTTGGAAGAGCTTGAAACTGAGGAAGTCTGCATTATTGGAGAAGCAACCTCTTAGAGCAGTGAGATCACAGAAGGGTTCACAGCTCGGGCTCACCCTGTAATAACTCGTTAAGCCGTTGAGGAACGGTGAGCTCGCGAGGTGTTCATCACTACGCCTTAAAGATCGATTACGAGGAGTTAGGGGGAATTGTCTTAGAGTATCACCTTCCCAAGGGATGTCGTGTAATGTCTCCCACATCTAGCGACCATGCAACTTATCCTTCAAAGGGATTCATTGCTGTTAGTATTCACCACCTTAGGCACAGACTTAGATTTTCAATCCCCACCTACCTCATCAACCACTTGAATAGGCTATAGCTTAGCTCTTTTTACCTGACTCCAAACTCCTACTCACAGCTCACATCTTTGACCTTGGCCTTGATCTTCTTTAGAAACGGTCTTCCTCTCCCAAGTCTAAAAATCCTGTGCCATATTTATAGCATCAAAAGCGTCAATGACATGAAAGATGAAATGCGAGATGAGATTTACTATCTCGCAGCTTAGAAAACGAGCTTCAATGATCTCCTACTTAAAGGTAGTGCGAAGGGCAAGTCTAATATAGAGGATTATAAATCAAGTTGGTTTTATATTTCTTGCCCTTCCCTTGGGCAGCTCCGTAATTTCTCTTTTGTTCTTAGTCTAGGTAGATAGAAGGAACTGACCTTTGCGAGTTGAAACATTTTTTTTTAATTATTATTATTATTATTATAACTTTTTTGTTTTATCTCACAGACTTGACAGGAGATAGGATAACTCTTACTGGGGAGGAGGCCGAAATCCTTAGGATGCTCGCAACTTCAGAGGAAGGAAAAACCAATGACGTATTTGACAACAAGCTCCTCAGGGCCTATCAATCAGCTCCTCCCCTTACCAGCAAACTTCTAGACAATAGGAGGGATGTCGAAATTAGAGGTAAATACAAGCTCATCTCAACCTTCAAAGCTACGAGTGAAGTGGAATCAGTTCCTATTCCACAAGTAGTTTTAGTTCCTATTCCTCAACAGACTCTAAGATGGTGAAGCTCTTCCTTCAACATGCTTCTCCAAAACGTCCTATCCAGTTTGTAACCCTTCTAGCTGCTATTCCTAGCGAAGCACCCCTTTCGGTATTGGCCTTAAACTCTCCATAAATTCAAATCCCCACCTTGCAACCAAAAGTGATTGAGGTTCAATCAAGAGCTCCTGCTCGCGAGACTCAAGCTAGTCCAAGTAGGGGAGTAAAAAGAAAATTCGTGCCCAATCCTCCTCGACCAAACGTAGACGTGCAAGCAAAGGTAAGCAGCCCGAGGTTACGAAGAGAAGAATTGAGCCATAAGCTAGAGCCCAACCTGAAGGTGGACCAAGAAGAAAATAATTGAACTTCATCTTCTACAACTAGCCCGAGATCATGCTAAACCATGCCAGACACCTGGATAATGAGAATTTATAGGGTGAAGGCCTATCCGGCTACATAGCTCGTCATGAGATGCTAGTAACTGACACTACCTCTCTCACCTCCTTATTTGGTTTAAACATTAACTTACTGCATTTCAGGCCGCAATGAGAGCAATGAAACAGAGGCGAGAAGTTTTAACTTTTGAGGATAAGAAAAGAAAACTTAAGAATGAATTAAAGAAGTTGAAGGACAAGTTCTTGTTCATGGCTGCGGAGGTTGAGACAGCAAAAAATTAGAGCAATCCATTCTAACTAGATTGAAGGATGCAAATGAGGAGGCAAAAAAGGAGGCTGAGGATGCTTTGATTCGTGAGGAGGGTGATTATGCAACTACGAGGTCGCACTTCACTACCAAGCTCCTCCGATGCGAAGAGGAATTGAATAACGCAAGAAGCAAGCTTGAGAGGGTCGAAAAGCGAGCAGAAATTGTAGAAAAACGAGTTGAAGTTGCTGAACAGCTAGCTGAGGCTGTAAAGAAGTGAGCTAAAGCTACTGAACAACTAGCGGAGGCTGCTCAGATAGGGGTCACTGTTCTAACTAAAGAGGTAACTAGAGTTAAAGAGGAAGCTGAGATACAGGTTATCAAAGCTAGAGAAGGCACCAAGTAACTTACCATGTTAAACTCGTTTTCTGAATTTTTGCTTTTGACTCTTGCTCATCTCGCTTTGCGAGGTTAATTGTAGTGAACATTGGCAATAGATATTTGTAATGGATTTACCACATTACGAGGTTTATTTTTGAATACATTTTTTTTAGTTCTTTTCAATGCTATCTTATGCTTTGATTGCCATCTTTATTTTTCTAAGTTTTAAGATTTCTTATGAACTCAAAAGTTAAATAACCATATAAATAAGTGGTAATAAGACCTCGTAAGACCTTAAGAGGTCTCTAGTATTGATGAATTGTAAGTTGTAACTTAATTCAAACAATTTAGGTTGAGCCGTAGCTGAGATCGTGAAGTTAGGTCAGGACCATAGTTGATTATCGAGTTAAGCCAGAACTTCTTATCATACTTTCAAGCTAGTAGATTCGAAATAATAGTGTGATTTTGTCGTGCTATATAAGGTGTTGGAACCTTGCCTATCATAACAAAATTTCATCGAGCTATGTAGGGAGTCGAAGTCTCGATTACAACAACTTAATTTATCGAACTATGTAGGTGGTTGAAACCTCGCTTATCATAACGATGCTATAGCGAGCTATATAGTAGGTCGGAACCTCGACTACCATAGAGTAATTTTATCGAGCTATGTAAGGGGTCGGAACCTTACCTATCATAACGATATTATAGAAAGCTATATAGTGGATCGAAACCTTGACTACCATAGCATAATTTTATTGAGCTATGTATGGGGTCAGAACCTCGCCTATCATAGCGATGTTGTAGCGAGCTATGTAATGGGTCAGAACCTCGACTACCATAGCATAATTTTATCGAGCTATGTAGGAGGTCGAAATCTCATCTATCATAGCGATGTTGTAATGAGCTATGTAGTGGGTCGGAACCTCGATTATCATAGCGTAATTTTATCAAGGGGTTGGAAGCTCGCCTATCATAGCGATATTATAGCAAGCTATGTAGGGAGTCAGAACCTAGCCTATTATAGCGATGTTATAACGAGCTATGTAATGGGTCGAAACCTCGACGACCATAGCATTGACTATTATAGCGTAATTTTATCAGGGGGTTGGAAGCTCGCCTATCATAACGATATTATAGTGAGCTATGTAGGGGGTCAGAACTTAGCCTATCATAGCGATGTTGTAACAAGCTATGTAGTGGGTCGAAACCTCGACTACCATAGCGTAATTTTATCGAGCTATGTAAGAGGTCGGAACCTCGCCTATAATAGCGACATTACAGCAAGCTCTGGAGGGGGTCAGAACCTCGTCTATCATAGCGATATTGTAACGAGTTATGTAATGGGTTGGAACCTCGACTATTATAGCATAATTTTATCGAGCTATGTAAGGGGTCAGAACCTCGCCTAATCTAACGATGTTATAGCAAGCTATGTAGAGGGTCGGAACTTCGCTTATCATAGTGATGTTGTAACGAGCTAAATAGTGGGTTGGAACCTTGACTACCATAGTGTAATTTTATCAAGCTATGTAGGGGGTCAAAACCTTGCCTACAATAGCTTAACTTATCGAACTATGTAGAGGGGTCGAAACCTCACCTATCATAGCGATGTTATAACGAGCTATGTAATAGGTCAGAACCTCAACTACTATAGCGTAATTTTATCGAGCTGTGTAGGGATTGAAACCTCGCCTATCATAGGGATGTTATAGCGAGCTATATAGTAGATTGAAACCTCGACTACTATAACGTAATTTTATCGAGCTATGTAATGAGTCGAAACCTTGACTACTATAGTGTAATTTTATCGAGTTATGTAAGGGGTCAAAACCTTGCATAATTTAGTAATGTTATAGCAAGCTATATAAGAAGTCGGAACCTCGCCTATTATAGTTATGTTGTAACGAGCTATGTAGTAGGTTGGAACCTTGACTACTATAGTGCAATTTTATCGAGGTATGTAGGGGGTCGAAACATTGCCTACAATAGCTTAACTTATCGAACTATGTAGGTTGAAACCTCGCCTATCATAGTGATGTTATAATGAGCTATGTAGTGGGTTGGAACCTCAACTACTATAACGTAATTTTATTGAGTTATGTAGGGGGTCGGAACCTCGCTTATCATAGGGATATTATAATGAACTATGTACTAGGTTGAAACCTCGACTACTATAGCATAATTTTATCGCGTTATATAGGAGATCGGAACCTCGCCTATCATAGTGATGTTATAGCGAGCTATATAGTGGGTTGGAACCTCGACTATCATTGCGTAATTTTATTGAGCTATGTAGGGAGTCGAAACCTCCCCTATCATAGCGATGTTATAGCGAGCTATATAGTAGGTCGGAACCTTGACTATCATAGCCTAATTTTATCAAGCTATGTATAGGATTGGAATCTTGCCTATCATAGCGATGTTATATCGAGCTATGTAGAAGATCGGAACCTCACCTATCATAGCGATGGAACCTCGCCTATCATAGCGATGTTATAGCGAGCTATGTAGGGAATTGGAACCTCACCTATTATAGCAATGTTGTAAGGAGCTATGTAGTGAGTCGGAACCTCACCTATCATAACGATGTTATAGCGAGCTATGTAGGGGGTCGGAATCTCGCCTATCATAGTGATGTTGTAATGAGCTATGTAGTGGGTCAGAACCTCGACTACCATAACGTAATTTTATCAAGCTATGTAGGGGGTCGGAACCTCACCTACAATAATGATGTTATATCAAGCTATGTAGGGATCAAAACCTTACCTATCATAGCGATATTTTAATAAGCTATGTAATGGGTCAGAACCTCGCCTACAATAGCTTCAATCTTTCAACATATAGTAGCATGGGAAATTCAGAGCTTTTATTGATTTCAAATTAAATGTATATGCTTGAAAAGTTACCGAAAGTATGGATGAAGGTGCTTAGTGTTCCAAGCTTGTGAGACCTTAGCTTCAACTATATTGGTCAAACGGTAGACTTAATTTCCCAAATTTTTCTTAATAATGTAGAGCCCTTCCTAATTTGGTCCTAACAACTCGTCACTAACCTTGTGAGTTCTAGGTAGGATAAGGTGCAATACAAGGTCACTAACGTTATAGTACCGGACTCGAACCTTTCTGTTAAAGTATCTCGCGACCCTTTGTTAATAGATAGCTACCCTAAAACGGGCTGTTTCTATTGCCTCTTTGAGGAGGCCAAGGTTTGCGGCAAGTAACTAGTCGTTCTGCTCTGGGTTGAAGGTCGTTTTATGCTGCAAGGTCACTTGTAACTCCGTCCGAAATCATAGCCTCGGACCCATACATCATAAAGAAAGGAGTTTCACCAGTTGTGCTGTGAGCTATAATTCTATAGACCGAGTTCTTTTTGTAACTTGTCCATCCATGCTCCATTCTTCGCTTCCAACTTTGTTTTCAAAGTCTGCTTTATGATTTTGTTAACAGCCTCAACTTGGCCGTTGGCTTGTGGGTGGTCTACAGTTGAGAAGCTTTTGACAATCTTTAAGTCATTCCAGAATTTGATAAACTAATCGCTGCTAAATTGGGTTCTATTATCTGCCACGATCTGTTGAGGGACCTCGAACCTATAAATAATGTTACTCCACACAAATTTTTCTATCTTTGTAGTGGGGATCTCCGCTAGCTCTTTAGCTTCTGCCCACTTAGTAAAGTAGTCCACTACGATCACAGCATGCTTGCACCTTCCATGAGCTGTCGGCAGAGGTATAATCAAGTCCATCTCCCAAATTGCAAAAGACCACAGACTCACCATGTATTGAAAATAAATTGGTGGAGCTCATAAAACCTTAGCCTATCTCTGGCACTTATTATATCTTTCGACTAATTCGATGGCACCTTGCTTAATGGCGGGCCAGTAGAATCCTTGTGGAGTTTTTTGAGCTAAAGATAGCCCATCCAACGTGATTCCCGTAGTGACCAGCATGTATCTCTTTTAGCACAATCTCATAGTCTTGGCCATCGCTGCATCTCAGGAGTGGAGCTGAGAAGCCTTTCTTGTATAACATATCATTGTATATGCAATACCAAGTTGCTCTAACTCGCAGGCGACGTGCCTCCAACTTATCATTTGGTAACTTCCCATCTTGTAAGTAGTTTAAAATTGAGCTCATCCATGAGTCTGGGTGGACAATTATGGTCATTATTGTATCTTTCTCTTCTATGCTTGGGGTCGGTAGAAACTCTAATAGGATGGCTCCCACAAAGTCTGCATCTTCCACAATTGCCAAGCGAGCTAGTGTTTCTGTATGCGAATTTTGAGTTTGCGGGATTTGATTCACTTCAAAATTCAGGAAAGCACTTAGCAGCTCCTAAATCTTCTAAAGGTAGACAGTCATCTTGGACTCCCTTGTCTGATACTTCTCTCATATGTGACAGACCATGAGCTGAGAGTCACTGAAATTCTTATCTGCTCAGCTCGCATCTCTTTTGCCAGACGGAGATCTACCAGCAACATCTTAAGGCATGGAGGATCTTGTGACCTTTGGGACTGATTAGCAACACTTCAACCCTAGCTTTTCATTAGTTAGATGATTCATCCACATACAATTCCCAGGTCGGGCCATCATAAGATTCAGCCTCTTTCTTTGTAGGCCCTATGAACTCTATGATGAAATCTACTAGAGCCTGAGCTTTAATTGGCAATCTCGGTCTGTACTCAATGTTGAACTGTGCTAGCTCTATAGCTCACTTAAGTAGTGAGCTCGAAGTGTCTAACTTCTGGATGACCTGCTTTAGTAGATACTAAGTGAGGACTTCAATTTTCTGGGCTTGGAAATATGGGCAACTTTCTTAATGTGACAATCAGGCAATAGGCCAGTTTCTCTATCTACAAGTACCCGATTTTGGCATCGAGCAACCTTTTATAGACACAATACACATGAACTACATCTTTTCCTCTTCTTGCACTAAAGCAGCACTTAAGGCATGCTGAGACACCTTCAAGTATAAGATGAGCTTCTCTCCTTCTTTTGGTTTGGATAGGAGTGGAGCTCAACCTATGTATTCCTTTAACTATTAAAATGCCACATCGCACTGTTCAATCCATTCAAAGTTCTTCATCTTTTTAGCATATTGAAGAATGGAATACACTTGTTAGTGGCTTTAAAAATGAATCTGCTGAGAGCTACGATCTAACCATTAAGGCTCTATACATCTGTAATCTGAGTAGGGAACCTTACGTCGATCAACGCCCTAATTTTCTTAGGGCGAGCTTCGATCCCCCTGTTGTTCACCATAAAACCAAAGAATTTGCTGGAGGCCACCCTAAATGCACACTCGAATGGGTTCAACTTCATCTGGTAATTCTTCAGTATTTGGAATATTTCATTTAGGTTGCACACATGATCAGCCATCTGTTTAGATTCACCAGCATATTATCTATATATACCTCAATCGCCTTCCAGATTTGCACCTTGAACATCATATTGACTAGGCATTGATAGGTTGCCCTCACATTCTTCAGTCCAAAAGGCATCCTCTTATAACAATATAGGTCACGATCTGTGATGAATAAGGTGTGTTCTTTGTCCTCTGGACTCATTGGTATCTGATTATAGTCCGAGTAGACATCCATAAAATTTAGGAACTGATGGCCAACTATTACATCTACAAGCTAGTCAATTCTAGGTAGAGGAAAGCTGTCTTTTGGGCACGCCTTATTCAGATCTGTAAAGTCAATATAGGTTCTCCATTTTCCATTTTTCTTCTTTACGAGCACAGGATTGGTAATTTAAGTAGGATAGTAAGCCTCACAGATAAACTTGTTGGCCAACAACTTATCTACTTCTTCTTTCAAAGCGACATAGCGTTCTGCCATCATTAACCTTCTCTTTTGGCCAAATGGCTTATAATAAGGGTCAATGTTTAATTTATGCGACATGACCTTAGAATCTATTCCCACCATATCTTTATGATTCTAGGCAAAAACATTCAAGTTCATTTTAAGGAAGTCAACGAGCTGGGATCCCATCCTTGGAGCTAAATCTCGTCCCAACTTCAGGCATTTTTCAACATCTACCTTACTGATTTAGACATTCTCGAGCTCTTCAATGGGCTCGGTTGCTTTGTCTGCATCCATCTCGCATGGGTTTAGGTCGTGGCTCACTCCTTTTTAACATATAACTCGTGGCTTGTCCCCTGAACCCACGTTCATTTTCTTTCCTCGGACACCCATCTTGACTTCGTCTTCATAGCAGCATCGGGCTAGGTGTTGTTCACCTCGCATATAGCTTACTCTATTGGGGGTTGAAAATTTAACTGTGAGGGTCTTGATGAAGGTGACTACATCTAGATCATTCATTACAAGTCTTCCCAGAACTACACTATAAGTTGAGGGGCAGTTAATAATAAAAAAATTTGCCACACAATTACTTGACGACTTGAATCTCCAAGCGTGAACAGAAGTCTTATCTAGCCAATTGGGGTGATGGCGTCTTCGGTGAAGCCATAAAGAGGTTCTGGGGAAGACTTCAGCTGTTCTACTCCCAGTCTCATCTGATCATAACACCACTTGTACATGATGTTTATCGAGCTTTTTGTATCAATCATGATCTTCCATACCTTGATGTTGTTAATCTTCGCTCGAATGACCAGAGTGTCATTATAGGGCCAACATACACCTCTGGTATCTTCTTTAGTAAAAACAATGTCATCCAAAGATGTCATTACCTTCTTTGCAGGTCATTCTAGCTCATTGTGACCTGTGAACAAGACATGATTTGCTTCCCGCACATAGCGTTCATACGATATGTTGGATGTACCTACAATATGGAGGCCTTCATGTATAATAAATATGGTTCTTACCTCGGGCCCATGTCCTTGTTCATAAACTTGCTGATACTGCTGCTGTGTTGGCGGTTGTTGCTGACCTCATTGCTGTTGAGGTTTTTGCTTTGCTGGTTACACTACATAATCTCTCAAGCGACCTCTCCTTATTAGATCCTCAATGGTGTCCATCAACGCCCTACATTTTGAAGTATTGTATCCAACTCATTATGATAAACACAAAACTTGTTTCTGTCCAGAGGTTAATATGAGTCCTCGTGAGATGCGGCTTCTTGAAGTCCTCTTTGTTTCTCTCTATAGTAAAAATCCTCTCCTAAGCGTCTAATAGGATACTATAGTTATCATGGCGACCCTGACACTAAGGTCGCTCGTTCTTGAGCTCTTTCTTTGCCTTCTTGGCGATTTGATTACTCGAGTCACTATTTCTGCCTTCACCTCTGTTCCTACAATTATTCCTTTTCTTCAGTTGATTGGAACTGTCCGTTTCACTTTTTTTTATTGGTCCTCTTAGGATCGAAGGTCACCTCCAATCTTAACTCCTTAGTGGCTCGCTCATAGAATTCACCCAAATCCCTTACCGGAGATTTGTAGATGCTTTCATACAACTTCCCATCCTTACGAAGTGCAGCCGAAATCACACTCAGGATACTCGCGTCTAAAGGATTCTTTACGTTGTTGACTTCGCATCTAAACCTGATGATATAATCCTTCAATGATTCATTTGGCCACTAGAAGACCATAGCGAGGTGACAACAAGGTGCGAGCTGTCTCCTTAGAGCTCGATACTAGTTGATGAATTTCCATTGACATTCCTCCCAACTATCTATACTACAAGCCAGGAGACTCTTGAAGCAGGTCCATAGAATATCCCCTAGGGTGGTTGGAAAAACACGGCACTTAACCAATGGATCAACTATCTGGAGGTCCATTAGATGTTGAATGCGTCCAGATGATCATAAGGGTTGTTGTCCCCTTTGTATTGAGGAATGTTAGGGACTTTGAATCTAAGGGGAGAGGTTATGTCTCGATTTCTCTATTGAATGGGTTCCTCTCCCCATACAAATCATGTTGGTTTGTTGTCCTACAACGCCCTTCAAGTTATTAAACCCTCTTAAGGAGCTCTTCTATCATTGGAATTTGATGCTCGTATCCTTCCTCATGCTCATGACTTGGAGAGCGATGATCTACCATGTATCCCTGACTAGCTGTTCGTGAGCCTCCAGCTCGGTGCGACTCCTCACATCACTAATGGTCTACTTCATCTTCTTCATATTAAGGTATGGCTCAAACTCATCATAGCCAGCCTCCACGTGGTTGCTTCCATCCTGGCTCACCTTTAGTTTCAAGCTCACAGGATGCAGAACTTCTTCTTCTTCATAAGCTCCGTGACCTTCAGCTCTTAAATGCGAATTGAAAGAGCGAGCTGAGCTTGCAGATCGGGGTAGCTCTTTGACGGGTCTTTCAACAGCTGGCATTATCTCTTATTACTGATAAGTTTCTTTGGGAATGGTAGCCTTTGGTCTGAGCGTGTTTTGTGCTTGGGCTTATGCTAGTGCCCTGACTGTGTCCGCAAACTACCGGATCGCATCTTCTAACGCCTTCTGCCACTAATATCATACTTGTAATCTGTCTGTCGTAAGAACCATTGGTGTTGGCTAGTGAGGGGCTAACAGAGGCATACCTATAGTAACGTCGATTGCAGGGGCATGAGACGCATTTGCCGTAGGCATAGATGCATCCTTCATTGGTTGGACATCACGCTGCTACTGATCCAACTGTCTTTCTGGTATATCAACCACTGCATAAGAACTTCTGATGGTTCTTCCTCTTGTCATGACAATTGAAAACTTAGAAAGTTGTAGTCTGGGCTCTTCTTCCAGCGTAAAAATATCAACAAACAAATCTGGTAGATCAAAGTTCTTGACCCAATACCTGTAATTAAAGAGAAAACAGAGACAAACACAAAAGAATGAAGGAAGTGGAAGAACAGTTACAAGAGGTTTTTACGTGGTTCGGCCAAAAGAGATGTCTACGTCCACGACTACTCTTTTAATAATTTTTTGCAAAGTAACAATATGTTATTAAGTGTTGTGTGTATTTACAATGAATTTCAACCCCTATTTATAACATGGGATGTTATAGTTTGAATACAAATAAAACAATAAAGAATATTATATTAAATACAATTCCAAAATCGACGTCTATCAATTAAGTTATATACTCTGTCAAATCAGGAATTTGATTTTATCTCTAATTTTGGTAGTTGACTCTTTCTCAATTTAAGTTGTTGCCTTTTTGGAAAGATTCCTTTAACATGCAGTTCAAGCTACAAGCTGAGCCTCGTTAGGATAACCTCGAGCTAAGCATAAGGCGAGCTGAGTTATGGCTGATCTACAACCTGCATACTACAATAGTGAGCTGATCACTTCAACGAGCTAGACATTGACGAATTGGGCTTTTGCATACTTCTATATTAGACTTTTAGCAGTCCATTTATGTAGCCCGAAATATACCCATAACAAGAAAAAAGGTTCTCACTTACCCGATTGCATATTTGCCTTCCTACAACAGCCTTCTATTGTATAAAGAGAGCAAAGACAATGAGGTATTGGAACCCCCATGGTGGGATTTCAGACCTCGTGCTTTTCTCTATGAATAAACAGCAGTTTCCAAGCTTCGGGGACTAGGACTTGTGTTAGCGTAAGTCTTAGCATTTTTAATATGAATTATACTTATGTTCTAGCTCGATGAAGTGACAATCAATTAAAGAAGGAACCAATTTAGTCTTAGAAGTTTAGATTTGTATGTACTATGCTTTATGCAAATGGCTATGAGAATGTTCTATCTCCAAAGCCTTTCTTATTAGTTAAGGCATACTACAAGCTTGTAACAACAATTTTGATACTATTTTGAAAATAGATACTTGAAACACGCCAGTGAATTGATTTGTATAAAACGAATGGTAATATTGATAAATAACTATATAATTGGAGTAATGCTTTATTAATCAAAATTTTATCTAAATAATGCGAAAAGTTTATTTATAACAACCATATTATCAATATATTATTTATAATTAAGGTAGTTATTATAAATTATCTTATCACATTATTTGGATAAAAGTTCGGGAAAATTTTTTAAAAGTGTAGTATTACTCATAATTGATAACGTTTGTGTTTCAAGGTTTATAAATCAATTCCTCTTATGCAAACATTATCATACCCAAATATTGCATACATCAATGTATTCACATAGGCTTCCCAATCCTCATCCCAAACAACCAAATCATCATCTGAAGCACTTGCACTCTCCTTGGCTTCCAACTTGAGATCATAAATCTGTTCAAAATCAAGATAATAGGACAGCATTTCTACTGGAAAAGCTGGCTCCGGATCACTGACCATCCCCGGAAGATTATTATCATCACCGGTTCCATCAGATTCATGTGTTGAAAAGTTATCAGTCAGTGCATCTTCGTAAGCTGTATTATCAGTCAGCTGAGGAGAACTAGAATGAGTTCTGGTCTGTTCATGGTCTTCAAGGAAAGGAAATCCAATGACAGAATGATAACTCTCAGGAAATCCATACACAGAAGTTGAGCTATCAATGTGTTGATCATCTTCAGAAACCGGTAACCCCATGGGCGGTGATACGAAATTCAACTCTCTCCTCCGGCACAAACCAAGGCCACGCCTGTGTCTTGATGATGGTGCCCAAAAAGCTCTACTACCTGCGCTGCTCTGCAGAAAATCAAAATAATATTTAAAATCAAGAGAATATATTATAAGGGTGATTCTGTAGTGCAGTTCAAAACTAGTTCATTGGCAGTATTGTAGAACAAATGATGCTGAAAACAAATTTCATCAACTCCTTACCAGAGTATTATTATTATGTATTGCATAGGGATTAGCTTATATTACTTTAAAATATCAACCTAAAAAAATTCAATATCTGTTAATTTATTTTCATGCAATTCAAGAATTGTTATTAATTCTGAATTCTTTAACTTTTTCATCATTAGATTGTGTAAAAATAAATACATATAAGTGAAGTCATTTTTTTCTTAATTTAAAATTTTAAGTTGATATAACCTAATTCATTATAATTTCATGTTACATCTATAATTTAATAAAAATATGCATAAATTTACACTAAACACCTAAGAAAATAAAAAAGTACGGAGAAAGGTTTTTTTTTTTTTTAATTTTTAATTTTAATTATTTTTATTAATAAAATATATATGTTGGTATGAGTAGAATATATAGTAAGTCACAACCTATAGAAAATCAGCAAACTTACCACCAAGCAGATCTGCAATGCACAAATAAATTTATCACTCTCAAAAACTAAACAAGTATACATAATCTAGAAAGAAGAAAAGAAAGAAGAGAAAGAAGAGGGAAAAAAAAAAAAACCCTCACTACTCTATAGAAATCTATTAAATAGATACAAAGTCTTTTAGAATTCTTAAAGAGAATATTTTCATTCAAAATAAGAACATAATTGTTTTTTTTTTTAAGCCTTACAACCCTCCAAGCATAAGAAACTTAAGAAACATAAATAAAAAAACCATAAACTACAGGAAATAATAAAGTTTACACAAAACACCCAAATCTGTTGACTATTGTTCTTGAAGAAAATAAAAAATAACTTTCTTTGGAAAACTCCAAATGATGCATACAAAATATGAAATAGTAACATTTTGATTTTTCCAATGATCTATAACACGCCTCGTAACTTCCTTATAATTAAAAGATATGCAGTCCCAAAATTATCCCTCATGTAGAATTTGCTACTCACCAAACTATAATAAGAATTTAAAACCTCTTTATTCCTTGGTCTGAATTCAAGTATTTAGACACTCTCGTGTCGAGAGGTGTCAAAAGGGCTAGGCTAATCTGGCTCAACCTAAGTCCTCAAATCCAACTAGTCTAGCCTGTTTTGGTTTTACATTCGATCCAAGTCTAATTTTCAAAAATCTGAATAAAGATAGAGTTATGGTAAATTAATGTGCAAGTCGAGATCAGCCCCAAACTGAAAATTCCATCCTATACAATAATTTTTAAATTTTTTCTTTTCATAAATAAAATTTTCAAAATTGATTTGAAAGAAAGAAAAAATATTAAATCCAACTAATTTATTTTGGTAGCCATTTGACAGTTCCTCAAGATTGAAATATATATCATCATAACTAAATGTTAGCCCAAAAATGTTGGTGTGTCAGAGTGATCTAATATCTCGCTATCACATTTTGGGGTGATATAGGTTGGATTCCTCCTCTTGTCATCACCAATATATTATTTGGTAAGGGCCCAATAGAATTTCGGCTAGTTTCAGTCTGGCCCATTATTTAAACCTTTGTCTTATGGGTTGGGCTTGATTAAAAGGATTGGAAAACAAGTGTGGCTCGTCCTGATGCGCATTGTACCCTAAGTCTAAATCCGAGCCGAAAGTGTAATGGACCCTAAAATTTTGAACTAGACCCATCCAATTCGACCCATTTAACACCTCTATACTTGACCGATATAAAATGTATTAAGTGTTCAAAGATTCATAAATTTTTTTCTTCTTAAAACAGATAATGAATGTTAATACTTATTGACATTAATCATTACTTTGGTAATTTAGATATCTACACCACAACCAATATAAAACGATACAAGTATTCAAAAATTTATAATTTTTTCCTCTTAAAATAAATATTGAATGGTTTAAAATCTATTAAGATTTATTGAAATAATTCATTACTTAAAGTGATTTTAAATATCTACACTCATAGCCAATATAAAAAGTGTAATTATTCAAAAATTCATATACATATACATATATGTATATATTAAAACAAACATCGAATAGGTTAAGGTTTGTTAAAACCTATTAATATCATTCATTACTTTGGTGATTTCAATATCTGCACACTCATAACCTGAAATAACGTTCCCATAAATGAAGAAAATTATTCATGCAAATTCAAAATTGATTATAATGAGACAAAATTAGCAAGAGAATTTTCTAAGTTCGATCAATGATAGATAAAAATCATGTCATTTCAGAACTAATCCTTTTTAAATTTCAATTAAAGAAACATTTAAAATACAAACAAACTCAGATATATAATACTAAAAAAAACAAACGAACAAACAAAAAACAAAAACAAAAACAAAAAACAAAAACAAAAACAAAAACAAAAACAAAGAAGAAACAAAACAAACAAACTCAAAATATGTACGTACCGGTCCATGTCTCCATTTCCTTCTATTACAAATCTCTTTCCTGACAGTCATTAGACAACCGATAAAATGATTCCATACTTGTTTAAATCTACAAACAGACCTCTTAAATCGAATTATAAGAGGCTTCTTCCTTTTCTTAATCAGAAACTTCTTCATGATCTTCATTCTCTTAAGTCCGATTTTGAGAGGCTTCTGGCTTTTCGTTATAATGTTTTTCATGGTCTCCAACTTCTGCTCCAACTGATCTCTGAATGAATCCATTTCGCATTCCAATTGGTCGACAATATTCAGTTGGTCACAACTAGTAAATCAGCTTGCTAAATAGAATGCTTGTGTAACTTTTTTTTTTTTTTCCTGAAAAAAAGATCCTTTAAATAATCAAACTGACGAAGTGTAACTATCTTTTTTTTTTTTTTTTGGTTTAACCAAGTAATATTGCTAAGTTGACATTTATTTGAAAGATTCCTCGATCTTTCTACCTCTTCTTGATAGGTACCTTACATCTTAAAATTCTATTTTTTTTTAATAATTAATATCTTAGTCAAGTTGTTTGTAATAAAATTGAAATTTGTATCTTCATGACACTTCTAGATTAATTACATAAAAGTGCTTAAATCATTAACAGAATTTTGTGGATGGAGACTTTGAGGAAGATTCAACTAGTCAAGTAGAATGGCACTGCATATATAAAATATCTGCTTTGACTTTGCAAAAGCAAGTGTATTTTGCCTATAGTATTATTTTTAATTTCTCAATCGAATTAAATCATTACCAATTCCACCCAAATGACAAAATCAAGGTTGCATCATATGTATATGCAACCTAACAGCATCAGAGATGTGAGGCATATTTCATTTGTTTATTTAAAATTTATAATAAAATTGCTGTAAAAAATATTGTGTTGGTCATAGCAGTGTTATACTTAAAAATCAGATAAAATGTTATCACATCAATCAAGTGCATAATTTCTTGAAAGGAGACCCGGCTTTTGTGTAATTATATTTTTATTGTTTGCATAGTTTATGATTGACGATTTTGAGAAAGTATCTCACTAGTAGACTTTTAAGTAATTATATTTTTTATTGTTTGCATTGTTTATGATTGAAGACTTTGAGCAAGTATCTGACTAGAAGGATACTAAAATTAAAATACTGATTGCAAAAGAAAACAATAAATACATAAATATAGAAAGTAAACTTGAATAATAAATTTAATATGAATTTGATGTCTTATATATGAGAGAGTCTCAGATGTTCCGGATGCACCATATCAACATCAGTGATAGAAATTATCCGATCGAATTTTTATATTTAGAGTGAGCGAAACAGAAAATTAAATTTTTATATTTATAATTTGGGAAATCTAACATTACTATAAATTAAAATAGGAAATTTGAGGAGATATTTTTGTTTCTCTTATTCCATATGTCGAATGCAGACCTGATAAAACGTGCATATTAAATGTTTCAAATAAATATATTTGAATGTATATGTTCAACATAATTATATTATGCCAAGTAATATAAATATCCGAAACAACCATATTAGTTTCTTGAGGATCCGATTGTGATTGATTAGGAACGGTTTGATGGAAGGAGCGTGAATACACTAAAACTTGTCAAATGATCCGAAAATTTGAATGTGACCACTCAGGGTTTTTATAAGGACACTGCCTCGACCACCTCCAACGTGACCTCCACTAATTTTATTATTTCAATTTAATTTAAAAATTCAACGTTAACAAAATCTTTAAAAAACAAAAAAAAAAGAAATTATGCCTCAAAAAAATTATTTTTCACTTTATTTTTAAAAATTAATTTTTTTACTCCTATTATTATTATTATTATTATTATTATTATTATATCAAGCCAATCAACAACCAATTTGAAAAGAGAAAATTTCACTTTAATCATTAACGTTTAGCGAAATATTAATTACTTTTTAATTGATTAATACGCTTTTAGATCCTATCCTTAATGTTTTAGAAATTCATCAAATTGATTATTAGTCAAACTTAATAGTTATAAGAGTATTTTGGTTTTTTTTTATTCCACTAATTATTTGGAATTAATAAAAGAAAAAAAAAAACATTAGATCTCCACCATCAAAGATGTGATGGATGCATGGGGGAGATTTAGTTGATAAAAGATTAAATAAAAAATAAATTAAAATTAAAAACATAACAATTTTTAAGGGTGGAGATATTATAGAATTAAAAAATAAAACCATTAAAATTGCTATCATCCATTACAATAAATGAACGGTAGAGATTTGTATAAAAAATTTTAAAAATAAAATTTGTAAAAGAAAATAAGAAAATTTTAAAATAAAAAATTTAAAAGGTTTGGGTTGGATCTCTACCAACCCAGACTTTTAAACAACATCAAGGGTTGGTTTGTTTTGTGGTTTGAATCACATCGATATGATTTGTTTTGTTAGCGATATGTTATATTCTTCAATCTGAGAGGAGTCGTTTGAGAGAGCAGCGTAGCTGACGTGCAACACACCCATGTCATTAGCAACAAACTCCGTTGAACAAGATGAGGTTCAATATTGCAAATCTAACCATTGGTGCTAGAAGAAGCTTGAAATCAATGATGACTTGAAACTCCAGACATTTTTTGACAAAAGAATTTCACAAGAAATCAGTGGAGATAATGTGGACAATCTGGGTTCGAACTTGAAACCCAACAAAGATCTGGGTTTGAGTTTGAAACCAAATATTCAAATACGGATTCGAGTTTGAACCCAGATAGTCCGGCATGGTGGTGGGGGTGACAAGGACAGCGATAAGAGGTGGCAGTGATGGGTGACAAGGAACGATGGGTGGCAGCAGCGATGGCAGGCTGAGGAACAACATGGTTCTGCCACGGTCCACATATGATGTAATAGATGAATATGTGTAGTAATCAAAATTTGTCAGCCCAAATTTGATACGCCCAAAGTGACAATTGGTTGACCCAAAAACCCGATCAATTCACTGCAAATTTGAGAGTTCAATTTCCTATTTCGGCTTGTTCGCAACTAGTAGAATAAGTTTCCTATACTAAATGAACGTCAGAATTAGAAGTCTCAACGCACAAGGAATCTTATTTTAGAAGTAAATGAAGGCTAAATCCCTTAATGAATGACCTATACCACGTCTCATAACTCATTTGTAATTGAAAGATATGAAGTTCTAAAATTACCTTTCATTAAGAATCGATTGCTCAAAAACTATAGTGAGAATTTGGAACCTCTCTATTCCTTGGTTTGAATTCAAGCACTTGAACATTCCTGTGTCAAGAGGTGTCAAAACAGTCGAGCTAGTCCAGGTCGACCTCAGTCCAGTTCGGATCCAGGCTAGTCTAGTCTGTTTTCATATTACATTGGATCTGAGTCTAATTTTTAAAAGCTCGAATAAGGACAGAGCTATGGTGAATTAGTCTACGGTTAGAGATCGGTGCAAAACTGAACAATATGTCCCACACAATAATTTTATTATTTTTTTTCTTTCACAAATAAAATGTCCAATTTATATTCGAAAGAAAGAAAAAATCAATAAATTCAATTAATTTATTTTGGCAGCCATTTGACAGTTCCTCAATATTAAAATATATATCATTATCTCTAAATGTTAGCCAAAAAATGTTGGTGTGTCATAGTGGTCTAACGTCTTGCCATCACAATTTAGGGTGATAGGATTGATTCCTCCTCTTGCCATTACCAATATATTATTAAGTGGGGATGTTTCCACCCCTTAAATTTGGTATGCACACCTCTTTTGTTTGCACACCCAATAAAAAAATTTAAAATTTTTCTAATTTGTTTTTAAACCCCACTTAATCCCAAGACTACCCTTTTTATTTAATTTTATTGTATATACTTTTGTACATACAGCCCTTTAAGTCAACCACAAACCAATTATAATATGTGTTACAAGTAGATCTAATTTAAATTATTTTGGTGTCATTTGCTAAGAAATTTCTAATTTGGGGTGTAATACAATCTTTGAAGGGTGGAAATATTGCCACTCTTTGTTCAAATTGTCCACCGAGTTGGATACTCAGCCCACTTGCCCATTTCAATGTCAAATTTTGCAAAGCAAGCTTTTGCTATATGACTCATGCTCTTATTTTGTTCAACTGCTAATGGCCTATTAGATTGGGCTTGCTTCGGCACACTAACTTTAAGCCCTTTTTTTTCCCTAATTGGACTCACTTAATTTAATTTTGATCCGCTTAAAATTTAGACTCTTTAATTAGGCTCTCTAATTAAGTCCCTTTGACTTATTCATTTGAACCTCATTTATGCTTTTAAAATTCTATTGGATCTATTTGGATTTAGGCCTTATAGATCATCTCTGCTTATAAAATGTGTCCTCGAAATTTACATGCTTCTTTGAAATAACTCAAGTTATTGAATCCGCATTTGATCCTTATGTTCCAAAGTTGCCTCCTCCATGGTATGATCCCTCCATAAAATATTCACTAAAGGAATAACTTTAGTACATATTACTTGTTCTCTTTTATCTAGAGTCTAAACTAGTCTTTCCTACATTTATCTATACAGCTCTTTTGTCTATCGCGAGTTATATTTAATCTATCTATGATAATATCCTACTAACCCAACAAACTTCTAATTTCTTTCAGACTAGTGGGTTGTTCGTAATTCACTATAGCTTCAATTTTCTAAGGGTCCACGTAAATACCATCTGTTGAGATCGTATGTCCCGTCATGTTGTCTACCACATTTTTGACACTAGGGTCAATTACCTTTACACATACTATTGCCTACTAACTTATTAATGGTTTAATGGATCCCTGATTAGAATTAAACCCATAATTTTGTTGATTACTACTAGTCTATTCGATAGAACCACCACCTATCTTAGGTATTTTGTTGTGGGAACCTCCAACTAACCAACTTTGACTACCGTGTTTCTACCTTTGTTGTTCAAATTTGTAGGCTTCATTAAGGTTTTTATCTACTCGTAACATAGCCTTTACTAATTTTTCATAATTGATATGTTCTAGGCCCAACTCCAAATGGACCTAATAGAATTTTTAGAACATAAATGAGACTCAAATGAATAAACCAAAAGTGTCCAATTATAGAGTCTAAAATTTAAATGGGCTGAACTTTTAAAAGAGCCCAAATGAATTTATTAAAAAAAAAAAAAAAAAGATGGTTAGTGCGCTAAAGCAAGCCCAATTAAATGGGCTATGATCATGCAACCAGATAACCAATCAAAAGAGATAAAAGTGCAGCATGAGGCAGTGAAATAAAATTACAAAGCAAAGTCAAATAGAGCATCTTCAATGCTCCATGGATTGTCAAAAAATTACATAGAATATAAGATAAATAGATATTAAGTTAATATAATCACTCATCAATGTCAAATTAAGATGACACCAAAAAAAAAAAAAAAAAAAACCATTGTCAACATGACCATTTATTTATAGAAGGTGTGTTAGATAACCATGTCGGTAAATTAATAATTAATTAATTTTAATTTTTAAATATAATTAAAAGTAAAAAAAAAAATGGAAACACTAAATAGAAAATATGGAAGCATTAAATGAAATACATAGAGACATTAAATAGAAATACATAAAAGTATTAAAGTATAATCTTTTAATTTGATTGTCTATCAAATGATACATATGTTATATAGAAAACAAATGTCTTGACATTCATGACATGATACTTTAAAAAAATATATATATATATATATATAATTTATAAGAGTATTAGAGATACTCTTATAAATAAAAGAGAAGACAAGAGTGATTACTAGTAATATTTAGTTAAATAGAGACATGTGTCTTGTTAAAAATAGATAGTCATGTAAGAAGTGGCAAGTGTTATGAATATATATATATATATATATATATATATATATAAAGTAAATGGTGACAATTATGACACACTGGAGAACTTGAGATTTAGCAAATGGTGGCAAGCATAACACACTGAAGAACTTGAGATGTCAGTGTAATTAGAACGTGGACACGAGCAGAAAATAAAAAGAAGAAGAAGCAAATAGTGGGCCGAGGAGGGAAAAATATATATATATATATATATATATATTTGGGTGCTTGAGTTGTCCAAACAAATAATTCTATTTTAATGGGATTTAGAATCCAGAAAATTTATTAATTTTTTCATAAGTTTCAAATTGAGTTTATATGATTTTAGTGTAGATCCAGGATGATGAAAAATTAGATAAAAACCCATATTAGATCCATATTTGAGCAAAGGAATTTTGTAAGTGAATTGTTTTATTTATTTTGAATTAATTATTTATAATTGTAGATTTCAAATTTTAATTATAGATTTCAGATTTTATTATGTATGGATTATTAGACATGAATTAATTGTTAGTTAATTAATTTCCTAGATAGTTTATTTCAATCAAATGGATTTATTATAATTATTTAAATTTCATATTTTATTTATTTAATTTTTATTAGAAGGAAATTATTTAACCAGTCTATTGATTTATTTATTATGACTTATAAATTATGATTTGATTATAGAATATTTATTTCCATCATGAAAAAAAAAAACAATTTATTGAGAATTATATTTATATGTAAAAATAGATTTATACAATTTGCATATGAAAACGAGTTGAGATTTGGAAATGATGAAATGATATATTTTTGAACAACAAGGCTGTACTCTTCCCTTTAACGATCTTCTGGTTTCATATATGCAAGTCATAGAAAGTCGCTCAGCATGTATATGACAAGATGTTATCTCTCATTCTACATGTATGTTGAGTATCTGTAACCACTCATCCTCTTATGGGTCGACCAGGTTAGGGCTTGCCTTCGGAACCAATCCCATTATCGGACCTTAGTCCCGCTGTTCTTCTGGCCCAACCACCTGGCAAGTATTGTCCCTTAGTCCCCATAAGATATTTACTCGCCTCTCACACCTCTCAAATCGAAGACCTAGAAGACCTAAATAGATCTGGGAAGCAAGGTGTATACCAATTGAGCTAGTGAATTGTAAAACGCAGAATTTCATTTCCCTTAGGAAAAATAGTGTTTTTCGGATTAATAGTATTTTCGGATGAACAGTAATTTTGTGTGTTTCGTGTCAATAGTGTTTTTGAGTGAATAGTGATTTTCGGTAAACGAAAAATTTTCTCAAGTTTCGTGAGATAAATTTTTTCGATGAATAGTGTTTTCGGGTGAATAGTATCTGTATGAATAATAATTTTTGAAAAATGGACCCCAAACATCATAAATCCTGAATGGGAATTAGAGTTCTTAGAAACTGAAACGGAGTAAAAATAAGTCAATTTAAGTAGATTTTAAGAGTTTTGAATATTTATCGATAAAAATACCCTTATTGAAAAAGTTATGAATTTTAGTGAGTTTATAACCAATTGAAATTTTTTCGAAGCATGAGATTGAAGGTTAATACACCCAATTAGAGTATTACATGATCAATTTGATGATAGGATGATTATGGAATATTTTTGGAATTTATTAGTGTTAAATGGATATTAAATTTTAAGTTTAAGGATTATTAAAGAAACACATGAAAAGATAATCATCAAAGAAGCACAATCCATGTGAGTTTGAATGGACCAATGAAGTGTTGACACATTTAAGTAAAAAAAAAGTGTAAATAGTTGAATTAAAACTAATTTGGATGGAGTTTATTGGTGGATTAATTGAATTGATTAAAGTGACCAATCAAAAGCTTTGTTTTGTAACTAATGACATTTATATGATTTTAAAATCATTCCAGGGTAAATTAGATATTGGTAAGGCTTATATATAAAGTTGAAGTGCATGAGAGCTAGATTAAGAGAGCACATTTGGTCAAAGAGAGGAGAACGTGAAAAGAGAAGCAGAACCGTGACAAGTTGAAATTGTGAGAGGAGAAAAAAATTTTGTAGGCTGTGAAAAAGGAGGAGGAGGAGAAGAAGAAGAAGAAGAGATCCCAAGTGTTCCATCCATCCTTCTCTCTCTCAAACCTATCAAAAATCTTGCAAAAGAATCATGAAAAGAGTGAAGGTAAGTTGGATTTAATTTATACTAGTTGATGGGTTTTTAAAGTTTGTTGATTTCATAAGAGTTTGATGGAATTTTTGGGTTGAATAAAGGTTGATCACCCTTAAATTGAGCTTGGAAGTGGAAGAAGAGTGAAGCAAGTGTTGGTCAAGCTATTTTAATAAGGTAAGGGTTAGGGTTTTTGAAAGGATTTTAATGGAATTTAATTGATTTTGAGTTTAAAGTTTTAGTTGGATATTTGATGACTAATTGATGCATTTAGGAGTGATTGTTGGGCATGGAATGAAGTAAATAACTTAGTTGTATAATATATTAATAAGTGACTAACTTAGAAAAATTCATGTGATTGAATAAATTTTAGTATTTGGATGAGTTTATATGAGAATTCATGTTGATTGAGATGAATATTTGAAAAGAAAAGCAAAGGAATGAAGTGATGAACAATTTATGTTAGTGCATGGACAAATTGTATTTTTGCATGTGTTGGGTTGATTTTAATGCTTAAATGGTTGGTATGATGTTTTGGAATGAAAATGAGTTGATTGGTATCCAATAATTTGAAGAAAAATGGAATTGGAAAGTTTGGATGTTATTTTTTTGGTTAAGGTTAAGAATGAGTGTAAATTTGTTATCTAATCCTTTTAATGTATTTTGATAATGTTATGATATGTTTGAGTGCCGTGGAGCAAAGGAAATTAAAAGAAATGGAAGTGAGATTATTGGTTGGAAATATGGTGAAGTTGTGAAATTAGTGGATTATGTATTGAATTAGAATTTAAATGGTTAATTGGTGTTTTGTATGTTGAAAATTAATTGAGTGAAATGTTGGATTATTGAACTGATTTTAAATAAAAAGTGTTGGTTGAAATGTTGGTTTGGAAGATTATGTCAAGAATTGAAATTATATTGTATATTATCATTTAAGTTCAAATTTGAAGAATAAATGAGATTGACATTAAAATTAAATGAAAAAAGAAAATGAATCTATAGTGGAATGTGATTTTAGGTGACTTGGAAACAAAAAGAATCAAAAGGAGGTTTTGAAAGAGTGGTGGAGTAGTTTGAAAGTAAATTGTCAGTGGTTTTATCTTATAAATATTTATGAGTTTATTACATGAGAATTGAATTATTTAATTGTTGTTTTAATAAAAGAATTTATTATATGATTTTAAATTTACTTTAGCATATTATATATTTTTATATGAATTGCATGAATATTTTTATTATATTGTAATTGTGATCATTTTAGTATTAAAACAATTTAGTATATTGAGTATTTATACTCAATAATTAGATATGTTAAAGTTATTTACAAATGTTAGGCTTCGACCTTAGAAAAGTGAAGTTTTATTTCAAATAATTAAATAAAAGAAAAGTAAGAATTTTTATTATGAAAAAAATTTTAGATGTCTTTAGTTTACCCTAATCCTTAGTGTACCCGACCGTAGTATCATTATATGTATGACAAGATGGTTGGAATAGTCTCTAGCTTGGGGGGTTGAGTTTGAGTCTGTGAATCGCCCTCTGCAAGCATATGGTAATGTAGATCTGTCTGATGTTGGGAGAGAAATAGTGACTTCAAGAGTTTCTCACCTCTGCAACTACACATGGTAGCATTCCTGAGTTCTAGTGGCGATGAAAATTCCGTCACAATAGAGCTAAACTTCCCTAGGTTGCCTTTAGCAAGATAAAAGAGAAAAAACACGTCATTAGACATAAAGTTTATTAAATCAGAAATTGATTTCCAGTTTCGAGAAATAAAGAAAAATTTATAAGACTCAATTAGTTTTGTAATTTTAATAAAGTTATAAAAAAATTATTAGTTTTATAAATTATTTTGGAAGATATAGATATATTTTAGAAAAGGAAATTTTAGTTAAAAGTTATTCGGTCACTGTGTTTTATACTCACAATGTTTTCTATGTGTTTTTGAAAAAAAAATCCTCCTTAGATGCAGATATAAGCCGTCAATCAGAAGAGACTCTATCGGACGCGTAGATGGCCTGACACAAAGATATCATTACATAGGGTTATATTCAAAAGTGTATGTCATGCATCACAAGTCCATTTTGATGAATGCATTTGTAAATTATCTTTTTGGTTGTATATGGTATTTTGTATTTATAAAAATTAAATTTTTGGCAAATGAAATTATATAATTATGTTAATTGAAAATTAGGTGTATTTATTGATTTAAAATTGAAACGTGTTTGTGGTTGGATTGTGAAAATGATTTGAGGGTCTAAGACCTAGTAGTGGAGAACTGTTTGCTATAAAAATATTAAATTTTGAAATTTGTAAGATGGCATGTTTGGAAAATAGTCGTTATGTTGTCCAAATTTTTATAAATTCGTCTTATAAATGTTTGAAATAAAAAGAAAAGAAAAAAAAAAAAAAATTTCTCACGTTTTCCGCACTAAACAAAAATTTTAGAAAAGTTTTAAAAAGTAAATGACATAACTTCACGAAAACTTTTCAGTAGGATCAGATATCCGTTGGAGCGCTACCATGAGGGGGCCAGCAGGTCTAGTAAGTAGAGGGATCTATCAGTATCTCTATCATGTATGACCATATTCCCCTGGGTACTAATTGATGTGGATTTTTAGAATACAAATGTATACTGAGTTTGATCAATTAGACTAAAATTTATAGAATACCAGATTTATAAAAAAAATCCTAAAAAGGTTTTATAAATTATAGATTCTTCGATTTTATATTATTAAAGTTATAAAGATAACGTACATAAAAATTTACAGTTTTACTACGATATAAGATTTAAATTCAATTTCATCTTTCAAATATCATTGTATATTTTTACTAGTTATATGTTATTTTTTATTTTAAAATATTTTTATAAAAGTTATATTCACTTACTAGACGTTAGCACTTACTCTTTTGTAAAACTCATTTTTTTATGTGTCCATTGCAGGTTCGAATAGATTATTAAATATAGTAAGAAGAGCCATATAATGATAAACAATTGGCATTTGTGTAAATTATTTTTAATTAATCATATTTATTAAATGTGTTTCAAGAATAGTTTTATAGTTGAAATATTTTTTTCAAATATTTTATGAATATATTTGTTGACGTTCGGAAACGGTCAACCAGAGATTCTGGGCCCCAGACGGCGAGTTTGGTAATCAATGGTCCTGATCGTACTAATGGAAGGATAGTAAATAGACAATTAATGAAGTTCAAGGTTGGTGGTGATTAATTCAGGTGAAGGAATATCGGTCCTGGAGGTTGGTTTGTCTTTAATGAAGTGATCAATGAGGAATTAAAGAGGATATGAGAGAGAGAGAGAGAGAAAAGAAAGCACAAGGATTTTACGTGGTTCGATGATTGTACCTACATCCACGGCCACCCTGGAATAATTCCGGTAGAGTGACGGTTCTCTAATCTGTTCCCCTTTTTTGTACAGTAGAATGTCTCCCCTCTTTATAGAGAATGGGAGATGACAATAGAAAAATACAAAAGAAAGGTATACACGCCATTAACAACGGCTGGTTTCAACTAATTCTGACATTGCCATGCCGTATTAATTGTAAAGGTAATAATGATTCTCTTCCTGCACAAGTCTTCATTTAATATACCAGAGGAGGCCTTCACTTCATTAAATGCTTATAGGTAATTGTGCAAAAAGTTTCTGATGGGGAATCATGATGGTTGGTAATTCTGACAACTTGCTATACATGGGATACCCAGGATAAGCCTCCCAATCAGCCAGGTGGTGCATACCAGAGGAGAGCCGATGTGGCCAGTATGAGAGATAAGACGGTCTGGAGGTTCTCGCGAGCTCGCGACCTGTGCGACCTCGCGAGCTCCACGAGCTGAGTGTGCGGGCAAGGGGCGCCCGGGAACTGTTGTTGGCTAGCGACCTGTATGGCCTCACGAGCTGGGCTCGCAACCGCTGGTTCCATCCTTGGGCCTTCTGGGCCCTTGCTTCTATTCAAGTTAACAAGGCCTGTTTTGGTCCATTTAGGCCGATCTAGGAAATGGGTATAATATCAAGCCCCCAGCTCTCTGTGCGCTCTGCGGACTGGGAGCTGATTCAAACACGTAACTGGCGCCCATTTTCGAATCTTCTGGTGTCGTTTCGATCTCCGTACTATAACCGCTGACACGTGGCGTCCACACAAGCGTTGGAGCCGAAAAAACGTGTCTCGGGACTGTATGCATTAAATGGGCACGTCTTGTAATTGACAGGCGTGATGGCACATGACCGAGAATGGTGCCTAGCCGTTGGATCTTTGACGGTTATTCCTTTATGTTGGATCGGATGGCTGGGGATGGACGTCCTGACCTATATAATCCACAGGTCTCCTCATATTCTCCTTTTTACTTTCCTGATACAGCTCCAACACTCTTGTTTCTACCATTTCTTCTTCTCTGCTTCCTCTGGTTCGTTACTCGTCGTTGGACAACCTCCTCAGACTCCGTCGTTTCAGGAATTAGCTACAACTTGAGTAAGGTAATTCTTCTCTCGTTTTGCCTCTTTTTTTTTTTGGGTTATTGTTGGATTGGCTCCTGGTTTGTGTTGCTGGTTCCTGCTTCTGTATTACACCTGTGGATCCCTGTGTGCCCGTTTGTTTTTTAGAGATTTGTCGTGACGATTGTTTGAGTACCTGCGTACGTTAGGGGGTGACTTGGCCGTTAACCGTGTCCTATACTGTTGTTGCTTAGGACTTATGATGAAAGTGTCCCATTACTGCCTGGTAGGGTACCTATAAACATAGGGTTAGCAATACACATATCTAGGTTGACACAGTACCTGATGGGCCTGTGTCCCTGGACCTTCTCTTGCCTATGGGGGCCAAATGGGCGACCTGACGCATAGGACAATAGCTCCAGGAGTTCTTGTTCTATGTTTTGCTAGGTTCAGCATGCAGTAGGCGTTCTGACGTCGTTTCTTCTGTGTTGTAGATGTCAGGTCACTCACGTACTGGTCGAGGCAAGGCTTCTGCTTCTAGGAGGCAGGCAGGGCGCCAGACTAGTGAAACCGAGGCTACGACCTCGCGAGCTAGTACGTCCACCGAGGAGGTCGTAGGAGGGGACGAGGTCGTCGAGAGGGCAGACCCCCATCCTTTTAAACACACGCCCTCGCTCATTACCCTTTCAAAGCTGGAGGCTTGGGCCCAGGAATTCAGCCTCCCCTTGGGGTGTCGAGCTAACGTCCCCGCGGCCAGTGATAGAGCCGCTTATCCTCCTGCGGGCTTCGTAGCGATCAGCCATGAGAACATGGAGCTCGACTTTAGGTTCCCTGTTTCTAACTATCTCAATGATCTCCTGAACGACCTGAAGCTCGCCCCGTTCCAATTAACCCCAAACTCTTATGCCTACTTAACCACCTTAGTTGCGGCGTTCGTTAAGTACGGACTAGGGTTCCCCACACCCCGCATCCTCCGTAGCGTTTTCAGCTTTAAGGCGATCTCCAGAAAGGACGGGCTCTACTATGCCACGCCCCGCTAACACTCTCATTACAGGGCGTATTTACCCCAAAACTGCACTAAGTCCAACGTGGGTGAATACAAGTCAAATTGGGCCCTGGTCTCGTGTCCTTCGCTTGCCGGGCTAAATAACAGAAGTTTTGTGTTGAAACCCAGTAGGACACGAGCACTTAAATAATATAAGTATTTTTATTTTTATTATTATTATTATTATTATTATTATTTTTTTGACGTGCTAGCTTTTGCTTTGCAAGTGTCGCAGCTCCTGGGTACAAGCTTAGACAGGACGAGCTCGCTATTCTGGATACTTATGCAAAGGCCAAGGGACCAACCGAGGACTTCTTTCCCTCTGGTAGCGAGCTGGTAGAGCGGGGTCTTGCACCATCTGCCACAGGTCCCCTTCTGAACATAGTCCAGCACTTGGGAATAAGGGGGGAAACGTGTGAGGTTCCTTCCGCTCTTGCTGCTCCTGCACAATCTGAGTCAGAACCGCAGCCCCTGCAACAAAGGTCACCGAGCACGAGCTTCTCCACCAGCCCTTCTTCAGGCAACATGGGAAGGCTTAAGATGTCCGTTCCTCCTCTCAGGTCGGTTCCACCTGTCGGACCGACCGAGGTCGTCGACGTGGACGACACTTCCTCAGAGCGCTCACCGAGAGTGCCTTCTCTGCCTGCTCCAGTGGCTTCTTCTCCGACTAGGCCATCTGTGACTCCCCAGAAGCGGGCTGACCCATCTGGTGAGCAACGTTCTTCTCCCGTAAAGAGGGTCGAGGTCTCCGTCGAGGGGGACTTACTTGAGGAGCCAGAACCTGAAGCCCTGGTCAGGAAGAGGAAAGGGAAGGCCGTAGCTCAGCCCCCGGCCCCAAAGCAGAAGGGCGCTATTGAGGTCGCAGGCCCAAGGTAGTTGTTATTGGTAGGGGCCGAGCACTGGACCTCCAGGACAGCTTGCCAGGCCAGCAGCGGGGAGCGGGCTGACTCCGAGCTCCACTCTGAGGCGGCGAAGGAGATGGAATATTTGAGCAGCTTCATGGAGCTCGTGCCCGAAGTGATGGGAAAGCGCAACTCGAAGCTGTAGAAAACTGAGTTCACAGGCCGGCACCTTGTGGGCTACGTGGCTCGTCATGCTGCACTGGTAATGTTCAAATTTTTCTATATTTTGATTTTCTTCTTTTCGAAAGATCTTTTACCATCTTTTCTGTTCTTTCAGCTTGGTATGGCCTCGGTGAAGTTGATGAGGGAGGCAGATTCCCAGCTTGGTGAGAAGGAGGCTTTCAGAGTGTCTCGGGTACAATTCGAGGAAGAGAGGAAGGCACTGCAGGACGAGGTCAATCTCCTCCAAAAGGAACACGGAGAGCTTTCTGCCAAGCTTAGAGATGCTGACGCCGCCCTGTCACAAAAGACTGCTCGTAGGGAGGCTGCAACTTCTGAAGTCACCAAGGCCCACAATGAGCTAAAGCAGCTGAAAGGCGAGCTAAGTGCTGCAAAGGTAAAGGTACAGGTTGCTAAGGATAAAGTAAGTCAGCATCAGTGGGACTTGGCTGCAGCTAAAGGGAAGCTCGCGAGGGTCGAAGAGAAGCAGGCTGAAGCAGAAGCGAAGCTGGTTCAGATAGGAGGGAAGCTGGCTCAGATCGAGGCGAGCATCGAGGCCAAACTGTCTCATGAGCGAGACAAGGTCGAGGAAGAGGTCGAGAGGGCATTCCTGTTCAACATGTGGGAGCGCTACCCAGACTTGGATTACTCCTTCTTTGGGTCAACCATGGTCGAAATGATCCGGGAGTTTGCGGAGCTCGAGGCAGGTGCCCAGGGCGCGCAACACGCGGATACTTCCTCTGCTCCCCCAGTTGAGTCATCTGTTGTCCCAATCCCTTTGCCAGGACAGGTCCCCGAAGTACCTCCAACTTTAGAGGGTTCTCCAATGCCAGGGCCCCCAGTTGAGGCCCTTCCTGATTTACCAGCTCCGGAGCCCGTCCCCGAGGCAGAGCCCCCAGTGGAAGCCCCTGTCGATCTTGCTCCCTCAGGCGAACCAGCTGGTGTCTAGGGCATTTTGGTTTTGTTTGCCTGCTTCATTCCTTGTAATTTTTTCATTTGTTGGAACTCAAGTAACGAGCTCGAAGCTCGGGATTATAATATTGAATTTCCTGCACAATTTCAATATTTTGTCCAAGTATAGATATGCATACTTTACTTATATGACGGGCAACTAGCAGACAATAAACACACCATTACAAGTATTAAAATTTGCTAAATAAATCACAATCGTGAAAATTGTGATAATCTTACGAACTTGCTAACTACAGTTAGCGATTGTAATAATTTATTAGCTCGTAAGGATCTGAATTCGGCAAATAGCTCGGTTGAGCAAAGTACTTGATCCTGCATGTAATACAGTTGGATAAGCCTTAAAGGATTGGCAGAAGCTTGCAGCTAGTGATCGTTGAGTGCATTTTTCCGAATTTTGAGACTCCAGCCTGTGGCAGTACTTGTAGTTCAAGGGTGAGCCTCTTTCGTGAGTCCGCGGGCAGCTTTATATTTTAGAGGTGTGGCTTTACCCCCTCCCGCGAGGTCGCGGGGCAATGATTCGCGAGTTCGCGGGCATAGCGGCTGCGTACTGGGGAATGGGCTTAACCTCTGCTAATATGGGCCTTTTTAGCGAGGATAATATGGATGAGTTGCAAGTGACTCCTCGGATTTTTGCATTGATATCTTCAAGGAGTAAGATGCACATACATGTATTTATGATGATAAATTGCAGCTTGTTTTCTTGAGAAAGAGATTTCATTAGCTTCACTTTTTTAGTGTGTACAATAGTTGGTTCAACCAGTTGACTTTCTGCATCAAATATGACACATACAACAGAAAACAAGTGAAAGCACGTTTACAGACAATCGTCAAAAGAATCATATACAAAGTTAGAGCGGGCTGACAGTTGTTAGGTGTAATAGGGTCGCAAATGCTCAGCATTCCAAGCTCGTGGTAGCTCCGATCCATCCATGCTGGCTAAGTGATAGGCCCCATTTTACAGATTCTGCTTGACGAGGTACGGCCTCTCCCAGTTGGGTCCGAGCACCCCGTCGCTTGCCTTACGAGCCCCGGGAAGGACTAACCTCAGAACGAGGTCTCCAGCTTTGTAGCCTCGAGCTCGAACCTTCCTGTTATAATACCTGGCAACTCTTTGCTGGTATACTGCCACCCTCAGGCGAGCTGTTTCCCTCGCCTCTTCGGCTAAGTCCAAACTGGCCGCGAGCAATTGGTCATTGTCTTCAAGTTGGAACGAGGCCCTTCGCTGGCTGGTAACTTCAAATTCTACCGGTATCATGGCCTCTGTTCCGTATACCATGGAGAATGGGGTTTCACCCGTCGAGTTACGGGCTGTGGTCTTGTATGACCAAAGAACGTTCTGCAGCTCGTCAGCCCAAGCCCCTTTTCTTGCCTCTAGCCTGGTCTTCAAAGTTTGCTTGATGATCTTGTTCACGGCCTCGACTTGACTGTTGGCCTGAGGGTGGTCCTACCGCTGAAAAGCTCTTCACGATCCCGAGCTCGTTGCAGAAATCTATGAATTGCTCGCTGGTGAACTGAGTCCCATTGTCCGTGACGAGCTGTTGAGGGACCCCGAACCTGCAGATGATGTTGTCCCACACAACCTTTTCTATCTTCGTTGTGGAGATTTCTGCTAGCTCCTTAGCTTCAGCCCATTTGGTGAAGTAATCCACAGCGACCACAACATGTCTGTAACTTCCTTGAGCTGCGGGCAAGGGTCCGATGAGGTCCATTCCTCAGATTGCGAAAGGTCACGGACTTACCATCTGCTGGAGATATGCCGGCGGAGCTCGTGGGACCTTAGCAAATCTCTGACACTTATCACATTTCCTCACCAAATTCACGGCATCTTGCTTCATAGTTGGCCAGTAGAACCCCTGTCTGAGAGCCTTCTGTGCCAAAGATAATCCTCCTGCGTGGTTCCCACAGTGACCCGCGTGAATGTCATTCAGCACCGCCTCACAGTCCTCATCATCGATACACCGCAGTAACGGGGTCAAGAACCCCTTCTTGTACAATCGGTCATCATAAATGCAGTATCGGGCTGCTCTAGCTCGTATACGGCGAGCTTCCAATTTATCCTCCGGCAACTTCCCTTCCTGCAAGTAGCCCAATATCGTGCTCATTCAGGAGTTAGGCCTAACCTGCATAATCAACATTGCATCTTTGTCTTCGATGCTCGGAGTCGGTAAGAATTCCACAAGGATGGACTCAAGGAGATCTGCATCCTAGGAGGTCGCTAAGCAGGCCAAGGCATCTGCGTTAGAATTCTGTGCCCTATGGATCTGGCTCACTTCAACCCCCTTGAAAGCCCCCAGCAATTCCTTAACCTTTTGGAAGTATTTCGACATCCTTCTTCCCTTGGTCTGGTATTCTCCCCTGACATGGCAAACAACAAGTTGGGAGTCACTGAAGACTTTTACCTGCTCAGCTCGTACCTCCTTTGCCAGGCGGAGTCCGGCAAGCAACGCTTGGTACTCGGCCTCGTTGTTGGTCGCTCGGAATCCAAACCTTAAGGCACTCAGAATCTTGTGGCCTTTTGGACTGATCAACATTATCCCAGCCCCTGAGCTATGCTCGTTGGAGGATCCGTCTACATAAAGCTCCCATACCTGACGGCCAGTTAGTTCCCTCTGCTCTGGTGCTGGTCCTGTGAATTCTACAATGAAATTTGCAAGTGCCTAGGCTTTGAGTGTCGTTCTAGGCCTAAACTTTATGTCGAACTGAGCGAGCTCGATGGCCCACTTGAGGAGCCTGCCTGAAATGTCCGCTTTCTGGAGGATTTGCTTGAGAGGGTACTGCGTAAGGACCTCTATCTGATGAGCTTGGAAGTAGGGCCGTAGCTTCCTGGAGGCGGTTACCAGGCAATATGCGAGCTTCTCCATTTGCGAGTATCGGGTTTCCGCATCAACCAGCCTTTTACTGACGTAGTACACGGGCAGCTGTATCTTCCCTTCTTCTCTTACCAAGGCTGCGCTCAGGGCATGTTCAGAAACACTCAAGTACAGGAATAGCTTATCCCCATCCTTTGGCTTGGACAGGAGAGGGGCCTGGCCTATATATTCCTTCAGCTTCTGAAACGCTTCTTCACAATGCTCATCCCATTCAAAGTTTCTGGCCTTCTTTATGGCTTCGAAGAATGGCACGCACTTGTCAGTAGCTTTCGAGATGAAACGGCTGAGAGCTGCGACCTGACCGTTAAGGCTCTGTACCTCCTTGATTTTGGAGAGGGACCTCATCTCCACAAGCGCCCTAATCTTCTCCGGGTTGGCCTCGATACCCCTACTGTTTACCATGAATTTGAGAAACTTACCAGAGGCTACCCCGAAGGCACACTTCAGGGGGTTTAGCTTCATCCGATACTTCCTGAGGACTTTGAACGCCTCATCCAGGTCGCGAACGTGATCCGCTGCTTTCTGGGACTTCACCAACATATCGTCTACGTACACTTCCATAGTTTTCCCGATCTGCTCTTGAAACATGGCGTTGACCAGTCGCTGATAAGTCGCTCCTGCGTTCTTCAGTCCGAATGACATTACCTTGTAACAATACAACCCTCTATCAGTGACAAAAGAGGTGTGTTCTTCGTCCTGTGGACTCATGAGGATCTGGTTGTATCCTGAGTAGGCATCCATGAAGCTCAAGAGTTGGTGCCCGGCTGTTGCATCTACCAGCTGATCAATCCTGGGTAAAGGGAAGCTGTCTTTCGGGCAAGCTTTGTTCAGATCGATGAAGTCAATACAGGTTCTCCGTTTTTCGCTCTTCTTCTTCTTCACGAGGACCGGATTTGCGACCCAGACAGGATAGCGGGCCTCCCTGATGAACTTGTTAGCTAGCAACTTCTTGACCTCCTCCTTCAGAGCTGCATAACGTTCCGGGGTCATAGGCCTCCTCTTCTGGCGAACTAGTCTGTGCTGGGGATCTATGTTCAATCTGTGACACATGACACCAAGATCTATCCCCATCATGTCTTCATGGTTCTAGGCGAATATGTCAGGGTTCATTTTTAGGAACGCTATGAGCTCGGTCTTCACTTCTGGTGGCAGGCCTCTTCCTATCTTCACACAACTTTCCGAGTCTGCTTCGCTGACCTACACATCTTCTAACTCCTCAACCGGTCCTGTGGCCTTATCTGCGTCCACCTCGCGAGAGTCGAGGTCGTCGCTCACCCCTGCTACGGAGACAACTGGTGGTTGGCCACTCGAGACCACGTTTACTTTCCTTCCTCGAACTCTCATCTTCACCGCATCTTCATAGCAGCGTCTCGCCAACTGTTGCTCTCCCTTGACACAGCCTATTCCATTGGGGGTTGGGAATTTAACTGTCAGTGTCCTAGTCGAGGTGACCATGTCTAGCTCGTTCATCGAAGGTCGTCCTAAGACCACGTTGTATGCTGAAGGACTGTTGATAATCAGGAAGTCCGTAAGAGCTGTAGCTTGTCGGCCTGGTTCTACGAGGGTGAGAGGTAATCTGATCTGACCTATTGGTGTTATTGCATCTCTGGTGAATCCGTAGAAGGGCTTTGGAGAGGGTGTTAACTGCTCAGTCCCCAACCCCATCAGGTCATAGCAGCCCTTATACATGACATTGATCGAGCTTCCAGTGTCAATCATTATCCTTCGCATTTCGACGTTACTGATCTGGGCCCGGATTACAATTGCGTCATTGTGGGGCCAACGTACTCCCCTCTCGTCCTCCTCTGTGAATACAATACTGTCTGAGGACGCCCTTGCTCTCTTGATAGGTCCCTCGACTCCTCCGTATTCTGCCAGTAGGGTATGGTTGGCTTCTCGCACGTACCTTTGGTGTGACCTGTTTGATGTACCTGCCATATGAGGCCCACCATAAATGGTAAAGATTGTTCTTACAGCGGGCTCGTGCTCGGGCTTCTGGGCTTACTGAGGCTACTGTCGCTCGGGCTGCTGGTCTTATCCCTGAGGTCGTTGGTGCTGAGGTCGCCTGCCAGCGGGTTGTACTACATACTCTCCCAGGCGGCCTCACCGTATGAGTTCTTCAATGGCATCTTTCAACTGCCAGCAGTCTGACGTACTGTGCCCGTTCTCATTATGGTAGGCACAATATTTCCTTGGGTCCCGACGTCGATTAGGGGGTCCAGTCGGGGGTGGCTTCCCGAAGTTCTCCCTGTTTCTTTCCGCGGCGAAGATCCTGTCTTGCCTGTCCAACAGCACACTATAGCTTTCGTATCGGCTCGGACGCCGGGGTTGCTCCATCCTTGGCCCTGGCTTAGCTCGCTTTGCCACAACATTGGTGGTCTGATGTCTCGGCTCCCCTGGCCTATCATTGCCATGGTTCTTCCTCTTCTCGCGATGGGAACCGCTCGCTTCGCCCCGCTGACCGCCGGGTTTCTTAGCTCCGAAAGCTTCTTCCCATCTGATCTCTTTGGCAGCCCTTTCGTAAAACTCCCCCAGATTCTTCACTGGGGATTTGTAAATGCTCTCGTATAGCTTCTCATCCTTCCTGAGCCCTGTAGAAATAGCTGTTAAAATATTCTTGTCGGAGGGCATCTCCACATTACTCACCTCCTCTTTGAACCGAGCAATGTAATCCTTCAGGGGCTCGTTTTGCTTTTGGAAGATGGTAGCGAGGTGGCAGGCTGGTGCGAGCTGCCTCCTCAAGGCCTTATGTTGGTCCAGGAACTTCTTTTGACATTCTCTCCAGCTTTCGATGCTGCGGGCTGGAAGGCCTTTGAACCAAGCTCGCGGAGCATCCCCTAGTGTAGCTGGGAATACTCGGTATTTGACCGGTGGGTTATCCGTCTGGAGATCCATCTGTACATTGAAGGCGTCCAGATGGTCATAAGGATCTGTCCTGTCGCCGTATGGAGGGATATTGGGGAGCTTGAACCTCGCTGGTAGAGGTATAGTCTCGATCTCCCGGGTGAATGACACTCCGCGACTCTCCCGCTCTCCCCGGGTCTGGTCCCTAGGTCGTGCTTCCAATTGCTGGACCCTCTGTAACAATTCTTCTACTACTGGGTCCTGGGTCGAAGACCGTCGATTGGGACTCCATCTACTGGTACTCTCCTGCTCCCCGAAGCGATGACTCTGTGACCTACCACCCTCGCTGAAGGTTTCTACACGTCTGGCGGCTCTCTGCGGCACGGGCCCGTAACCTGCGCGGTGTCCGCGAATTCGTTCTGGACCACGACCCCCGTCTTCCCGCCCGGCGCCCTCGATGCTCGCCCTTGGCCTTATCCCGTTTCGGTGAGGTGAGACCCCCCGTTCTTGGTTCCGCCCCCTGGCCCTTCTCGGGTGTAGGTTCGAGGAGCGGGCTGATCCTTCGGTCAGCGACCTTTCCCTAGCAGCTACCCCTTCTGGAGTTGGGATTTCTTTCGAAGGCCTATGGTGGGCTCTGTCTAGTGGTGCGACCTCCACCTGTCTTTGCACCGTTCGGGCTTGGACTTCCACCAACGCCCTGACTGTCGTCGTTAACTCCCTTACTGTATCTTCTAGGGCTTGTTGGCGCTGCTACCATTCCCGAACGACCTTGTTTCCGGAAGGTGAGGCACTCTGCTCTTCTCGAATCTCATGTCGCTCTTCTGCCACTCCGACACTCCTCGTTGCCTTGATCCTAGCCATGATAGGTAAATAGAAATGAATGTGAAACGACAACTAGATGGAGATTACCAGGTCGCTGTTGGGCCCTCTTTCTAGCGCCAAAAGAATGTTGACGTCCGGAAACGGTCAACCAGAGATTCTGCGGCCCAGACGGCGAGCTTGGTAATCAATGGTTCTGATCGTACTAATGGAAGGATAGTAAATAGGCAATTAATGAAGTTCAAGGTTGGTGATGTTTAATTCAGGTGAAGGAATGTCGGTCCTGGAGGTTGGTTTGTCTTTAATGAAGTGATCAATGAGGAATTAAAGAGGATATGAGAGAGAGAGAGAGAAGAAAGCATAAGGATTTTACGTGGTTCGGTGACTGCACTTACATCCACGGCCACCCTGGAATAATTCCAGCAGAGTGACGGTTCTCTAATCTGTTCCCCTTTTTTGTACAGTAGAATGTCTCCCCTCTTTATAGAGAAGGGGAAATGACAATAGAAAAATACAAAAGAAAGTTACACACGCCATTAACAACGGTTGGTTTTAACTAATTCTGACATTGTCATGCCACATTAATTGTAAAGGTAATGATGATTCTCTTACTGCACAAGTCTTCATTTAATATACCAGAGGAGACCTTCACTTCATTAAATGCTTCTGTGTAATTGTGCAGAAAGTCTCTGGTGGGGAATCATGAGGGTTGGTAATTCTAACAACTTGCTATACATGGGATACCCAGGATAAGCCTCCCAATCAGCCAGGTGGTGTATACCAAAGGAGAGCCGATGTGGCCAGGAGGAGAGATAAGACGGTCTGGAGGTTCTCGCGAGCTCGCGACCTCACGAGCTCCACGAGCTGAGTGTACGGGCAGGAGGCGCCCTGGGAACTGTTGTTGGCTTGCGATCTGTATGGCCTCACGAGCTGGGCTCACAACCGCTGGGTCCATCCTGGGGCCTTCTGGGCCCTTGCTTCTATTCGAGTTAACAAGGCCTGTTTTGGTCCATTTGGGCCGATCCAGGAAATAGGTATAACAATATTTTATATATTTAGTTTAGCATCACGAGAAATGTAAAGATTTCTGATTTGTTGGAATTGAATTTATCACGAAATCTAGAGATTTATGAGAATTTTTCTAAGATGTTTTTTTTATCAAATCTAGATTTCAATTCGAAAGACCATAATTTTTACGAGATTCTTCCAAATTTGAGAGAAGAGTCGGGATAAGTCCCATTAAAATGTTCAGCAGAAGAAACATAGATTTTGATTTCATGTCAAAGGCTCTTTTCAAATTACTTACACTTATTTTCTTTATTTTCCACCAGAAATGGAGAAGCCCTAGAAAGCTCTTTAAATTTCTTCTCATATGCCTCAATTAATAATGGACTTTACACCAACTTGAAAAATTCTTTCATTTTCTTATTCTACTAGAATTTTGGACATATAATAAGCACTAAACTACTTTTTGAACTCATCTTAAGATATCATCTCGCTATTTTGCTATCGAATTGATTCCCACCAATCATAAGTTGTATCCTTCAATAAGAATGTGGCAAATGCTAGTTTGGTTTCTGAGCATCCCATAACCCCAAACACACCCTTTAGATTATTCAACCACGATATGACACTATCAAGATCACCAAAACCATTAAAAGATGTCACTCTAATATTACGTGCACGTTGTATTGTGTTTTTTGAGCCATGTGCTTGCTGAACTATAATGGTCAAAAGTTGAGCGATTCTATCTACAAGCTTAACCCTAAGTTGGCATAGGTGGGTTGGGACTTTGCTTCCATCTCATTCACTAATCCATTACCTCATTTAGGTGCTATGTTTTCACATAGGTTTGCTACAGGTCTTTGCTTATGTGGGCAATTAACTCAACGGATGATGCTGTAACAAATATGATAAGTGATCAAGGTATGAAATTAGATGCAAGCAACTATGCAATAGTCTAAAATCGCAAACCAAATGCTCTGATATAAAGTTGATGGGATCCATCCTGACGTCTCTTTCAAGTTTCGGAGAATCCGTGAAAACTGAAGGAATCTATCCTGCCTTATCTTTTGAGTCTAGAAAGATATTATAAAATTGTGGTCTTTCTAACTAAAATCTGGATTTACTAAAAAAAAAAAAAAACCTTTTAGAAAAATCATCATAAATCTGATAATCGCTTTACAAATATAAATTGAACAATTCAAAAATCTTTACATTTCTTGTGTTAGACCTCTGTATTGAATATATAAAATATTCATAAAATATCTAGAAAAGATATTTCATTTGTATAAGTATTCTTGAAACACATTTAAGAAATCTAGTTAATTAAAAATAATGCACATAAATGCAAACGGACATATTTAAGAAATTCAATTAATTAAAAATAATATACATAAATGTAAACTGTTTATTATCATATAGCCTTTTTATGATTTGCAATAATATTCACGAACCTACGATGGATACTTGAAAAAAAAAAAAAAGTTTTATAAAAGAGAGAGCATTAACACATAGTGAGTAGATATAAATTTCAAAAACTACATAAAATAATTTCCTTTTGACAATAACCAACATAATATAATAGTAGTAATAAAAATAAAATCTCAATGATCTATATTCAATCATATACTGAAATCACATATGTATCAATTCATATCATAATAAAGTGAAAGTATTTGTATGGATCTTATTTATTTATAAAATCTTAATATACACTAATCTAGTATCAGGAAAACCTATCATACGTGGTAGAAGACATCATTGCACACATAGAGCAAGGGGTAATCATTCTCATACGTGGTGAAAAACATCGTTGCACATGCAAAGCAATGGATAATCGTTGTCATATGTGGTGAAAAACTCATCGCACATGCAGAGCAATCAGAACACCTATCATACATATGTTGGGCGACTCTATGATACTCCTCAGACATTTGCTATACACGTGTTGGACAACTCTAAGACTCACACATATGTAGTCAGACCGTTAAAGAAGAGAGTACACTATTAGTGTTATAGAAATCTCATTTCATTTGTTTTATATCTCAACAATTTCGATATGCAAATATCTGTAATTTTATTTCTAAATATACTTATTCTTAATGAATCTTTTTCGTCAAACATACATGACTAATACTTAAAATATTGAAAATATAATCAACTCAAACTAGAAATAATAAATTCCATTTGGAATTTCTAATACATGTACATATTTACGTATATCAAATAAATTATAATTTTGAACATATGGCATAATTAATCATTTAGGAAATAAATTAACTAACAAATAATTCATTTATGATAATTCATAAATTATAAAATTTGAAATATATATATAACTGTAAACAATTAATTCAATTTAAATAAAACAATTTGTTCACAAATTAAGTTTTAAGTTTTATTTCGAACCAATAACACCCATATTTTTCTTGGTTTCTTCCCTATCAAATCAGCCCATAAATTAGCTCTAAATTATTTTCCCTTTTTCTTTTTCTACTTCGGCTCACTATGCATAATTTTTTTTTTCTTTGCTGCCGGCTTCAAATTTTGTGTGATTAGCTTTGTGCCGTTTGCTTTTATATATATTTATATACATACTGACCGCCTTTAGCCACTCTCCCTTGTCCAATTTATCTTCTGCTTTATCATGTAGTATCAGGATCCAACACCTGTCGCTTATTTTGCTTAAATAAAAGATCCACCATCTTCTTGCCTGCTCGGCCTCCAGTTTGACTCTTTCAATTTCAACAAAGCCTTTGCTTTTGATTTTAAGGATGGCCAAAAACTGAATTGGACTTGCTTGTTTTCTATCCCAATTTGGATGCCTCTTTTTGTTCAATTGTCCACCGAGTTCGACACTCGGCCCACTTGCTTTCAAATTCAAATTTTGCAAATCAAGCTTTTGCCTCATGACTCATCCTCTTATTTTGTGTAACTACTAATGGCCCATTACATTGGGCTTGCTTTGGCCCAACAACTTTAAGCTATTTATTTTTACAATTGGACTCACTTAAATTAACTTTGGCCTGCTTAAAATTTGGACTTTTTAATTGAGCTCTCTACTTGGACCCCTTTGACTATTCATTTGAGCACCATTTATATTTTAAAAATTCTATTGGATCTATTTGGATTCGAACCTTACAGTGTTTAGCAGTGTGTGCTTCACCAGAAGACTCCTTATAAGAAAGAAAAGTTGTTTCTTCTCTGCAATTGCCACATAAATTCATGATGCTTCTCCTCTTCATATCCATCCTAGCATTCATCATAATCGAATATCTCTTCTTTTTGCTTTCTCAACAACTCGTTGGTTCTATCAACCCCTTCCTTCAATAATGACTCCCTCAGTTGGTGCAAACTTCGAGGTCTTTAAGTTGATCAAAATTGATCAATCGCTTTAGCAAGGCATTCGAAGCTATCATTTTAATAATATTAAAAGGAATGCCATCTTCATACACCCACCTAGCCACATATTTGTGAACATTGGTTTCTCATTAGAGAGTATTTCACTTATTTTTTGTTGTCACATTATCTTTCATGTACCAAATGAAAACTAGAGATTAATCACTCTTGCCAGACTATTCACAAGTTCAAGAGGATAGGCCTTTTCTTACCCCTGCTAAGTCCAACTCCTCTGTCGATATTGACTTCTCCTCTCTTCAAATCATCCTCCTTCTTCTTATTGTCCATTCTACTCTTTGCCTCCATAATTGATCCCTACATTTAACTTGATTGTCTAGTGTTGCCTTTGGACATTCGTCCACAGTTTTGGATTTGTAAGCCACATGTTCTTTCTACTTACATATCCCTCCAGATATTTGCTTCCCACACAATTTACATATGGCTTTATCTATACTCTTCTCATCAACCAACATCCCATACTCTCATCCTATATCATTTGACTTCGGTTTGAGAATTGAATAGGGTTGGGTAATGGAGGTTCTTGAAGATTTATTAACATTGGTCATGATAAGTATCAATCAACCCAATCATCCAAAAAACGCAAACACAATTCACAATCACATCAACTCAATTCACAACTCACAAGTCATAACGGAATTCATTAAACACAAGCACATATTTTTTTTCCACACGTAAAACCACCTTTAAAATTAATTACACATCAATGAATCTCACCAAAGGAAAAGCAATCAAAACAATTGACAAATATTTCTCAATCAATCAACAATATATCTAGCTATACCAATGAGTTATATGGGCATATAGTTGACATAAATATTCATAACAAGTAGGAATCATATAAAAACACTGTCGGAAAAGTCAAATCTTTTCCAAGTCTACCTAAAACTATATATATATATATATATCAACAGTGGTAGAGAAAAAAGATGTGACAGTGCAATAAACATGATAGCCAAATCAAGACATCAAGGATAACCAACACAACAGATGACAAACAGCCAACTCTCGAACCAATCAGTGCACTCAAATTTGCATTCTACTGAAAAACAAGTTTTACACAGCACTTACAAGAGCTAGAATTTCTCAATCAATGTCCTAGTCCATCACTAGGCATGTGTAACAAAATCCAAACTTTGAAAATTTACATGAATCATAACAAAAATATAACCATAGCTTACTTCAAAAAAAAATATATGTATATATATATATATATAACCATGGCAGATAAAGACTTGTACTCTAAACAATTCAAGTTACTACCTAATTACTACATCAACAAATATTAAGTTATTAACAAATGTAATATAATAAATAAGAAAAAAAGTAAAGTAGAAATATATAAAAAGTAAAAACCTTACTAGGCAACAGTGAGAAATGATGGAAGCGGGCTGCAGGGCAGGGTTTTGTAACTGGCGACTTTGCTCTTTGTTCTCTCTAATGTGGTGGTGCGAATGATTGAGCAGCTTCAACTCATTATTATTATTATTATTTAATTAAATGACATCAAAACGGCGTTGTTTTGAGTTTGCCAAAATGACGTTATTTCATTTATTTTAAAAGAAATTTCAATTTTGAACCCTAATTTTTTAAAAAATATACAAAAAAAAAAGAGGGTGGGGGAGTCATGGTGTTTTGTGGCTAAGTTGACCCCCTGATCGGCCCAAAGCTGGTTGTGAATATATTGGTGAAAACAATGGCTAGGCATGCCAAAAATTAATGTGCTTGGCTTATCTTGTGATGTAATCAATATAATATCGTAAAAGGGCGCTAGACATCTAGGTGGATGAAAATCACAACTAATAAATGCCTCAAAGCCCACTGACGTCACTTACTTCACTAACTTATTTTTGTTTTCTTATCACTTTACATATAAACTGTAAATTCCCACTTGTACTTACAAATCTCTCAAAGGCCATTGACTAATTTCATTTGTCCAACTAACTTGTTTTTATATTTTTATCATTATATATAAGCCATGGGATCCTACTAACTTATCACTGACTCTGTCACTCACCACCACAATTCTTGTCTTTCTAGTTTCTTCTCGCATTTCACTTTACTCTCTCTACTTTCTCTCTTTAAAAATCAGCTACTTCTAGAACTAGTATTTGGTTACAATCTCTAGGTTTGTTTGGTTATGATCTTTAGATCTCCACTTTCTCTCTCTAGAAACTAGGTGTTTGATATTCATGGTTGTTTAGTTACTATTAGAATTGGTGTTGATTTGATCGAGCAGTGAAGAGAGATTTGAAGTTATGGATTGTTTTGGTTTTTAATATGGTTTAGTGAGATAATAGTAAAAAATGTTGTATTTTTAATTTTCAAGTTTGTTTGGTTAAGATTAGAGTTGTTATTAAGTGACTAGTGAAGGAGGATTTGAGAAGCTATGTGTTTGTGTGTATGTCTATATGTTTTTTTTTTTTTAAGAGGGAGGGGTAGAGGGGGGTGGGGTTCTGCTAGAGGTGGTAAAGTGTGAGATATTAGAGACAAAAAATCAATTTTTGTAGCCAAGTGCAATGGAGATTGATTTCTTCGACTAGGACCCAGATTAAGAGGTTTCTGGATTAACCAATGGTCACCTAGGCGGCCAACTCAACTAATTTTTAAAACATTAAATGTAATTATGCCTAAAATAGCCAAGTGCCATCCCCAATACATTCTATAACTCCCTTCTCAATTAGCACTAAAACAAATAACATATTTCTCTAAGTTGATTTGCTACCTAGAACTTTTGCTATATGTCTCGACAACATCCTTAATCAAAAGACAATTCACTTTTGAGGTCTTATAAAAAAGAATACTATCATCAACAAAGAGTGGATGACTGATATTAGGACCAATTCTACCACACTTTCTCCCCAAACCTCTACCACTTTTCTCTGTCTATCTCATCCTTCCTGAAAGTGCTTTGGCACACAAAATAAACACGTAAGAGGACAAAGGACAACCCTATCTAATTCCCTTAGAGAGGGTAACACACCCCACATTTTACCCATTTAGGATAAAGAAGAGGTGCATTATAGAAACACAATCCAAAACCAATTAATCAACCGCAGAGGGAACCCCATTTGTCATCACAGCCTCAAGAAATCGCCACTCAACTCAATCATACACCTTACTCAGATCCAACTTCAAAGCCATCAATCCTTTTTTGCCCTTCTTAGGACCATTAATAATGTTTAATACTCAAAAAAGGCCAAAATATTATGAAAAATCTGCATTCCTGGCACGAACATCGATTGACTATTTGAGATGACAGCAAAAAGGACTAACTTTATTATCTGAGCAAGAACTTTAGTGATGATTTTTACATAATCAATTTGGGATTGACTAGGTTAGCATTTCGAGGTTCTTTTTCTTAGGGTAAGAACCACATTTATGGAGTTGAAAGCTTTAATGGACATTTCCCCTCTAAGAATCTTTAAACAAACCTCAGTCACATCTTTTCCCACCACCTCCCACATCTTTTAAAAAAATAATGCTTGAAACCCATCCTACCTTGAAATGTGAGTAGATCCCAAAGCGAACACAATAGCTCTAACTTCATCATCCTTAAAATGAGCCATCAACCCTGATCTTATAGCAACACTGAGCCTCAAGCTAACACCATTGTAAGCTCTATTAATCTCTAATGGATAAATTCCTAATGCACTAATTACAATAGGTCACGTGCAAGTATACACAGTCACAATATAATATAGTGAAAAATTAAGGTCGTTCCCACAGAGACAATTGCTAATTTTACGTACCAATTACTAAAATTGATTGACAACAATTTTATCCAAACTACCAAAATTAAAAGAGAATTGAATTTAATTAAATTAAAAATATATAGTTAATAAAAATTAAAAAAAATCAAATAAACAAACAAATTAATTAATGGAACTAGGGGTGGGCAAAAAAACATGAAACCGACCCGACTCTTTAGCTAGAAAACAACATGTTTTACAGGTTGGGTCAGTTCCATATGATTAAAACCAACCCGACCTATGAACAGGGGTATATGCGTAATTTCGCTTGCTCCTATATAATGTCCCAACCCTAGATTGGCAATCCATTCTTCCCCTTCTCTTCCTACTGTTGCATCCCCCTTTTTCTCTTCTTTCACTCGTCTCTCACCGTCTGTCGCTGTCGTGGAGCTCTCCTTGTTGTGACCATACTTGTGAAGTTCTTCTCCTCATTGACGTTGTCACTGTAAAGCTCGTCTTATCTCTCATTTCTCATTTCTTGCTAACTGTCACCGCCAAGATACAACTTCTCATCTCTCGCCATTTGTTGCCGTTGTGGAGCTCTTCTCCTCGTCGGCATTGTCGTTGTGAAGCTTCTATCATCTCTCATCTCTCATCGTCTATTGCCACCATGTAGCTCTCCTCACTATGACCATGGCCGTGAATTTCTTCTCTTCGTCTGCATCTACGTCGTCGTCGTGAAGCTCTTTTCCCCATCACATGTTCTCACTGTTACCATAAATGCTTACTACTCGCCGTAGCCATCACGCACCTTGATTTTTCGAGAATAATTTTGGTAAGTTGTTCACTTCTCTCACCTTAGTTTTTCCCTTATTTCATGCATGGAATGATTCTTGATTTTTACATGCGTAGCAGCTTTAGACTTAGTTGAAGTTTGATTAGGTGTTTGTGTTTTCATGATTTTGTGTTTGTTGTTTTGAATCCTATTTATTGCTTAGTTGTTGTGGTTTAAATTTTAATTATTCTTATTTTTCAATGTGTGTCATTGTTGTTATGCATACATGGGAAAAAGTGTGGACAACGGTCCTGGGTCTGAATTTGATGATGATGGAGTTAGTTCAGTTGGAAAAAATCATAATCTTTGGAGGAGTAAAAAAATAGAGAAGAAGAGTGAAAGTAGTGGTAGGTTTAAGGCAAATTGATGAAACTCGTGAGGAGAAAAGAAGGTTTAGGTGTAAACATTGTGGGACTACATATGTTTATGATTCATTCTCTAATAAGACTACAAATATGAACAAACATATTAAATTTAGGTGTAAAGTACTCAAAGCTAAACAAATTAATGTCACGCAAAAAACATTAGTGAGCTAAAGAATATTAGAAGGATATGGTAGTAATTTAACTACATATTCCTTTAATTAAAAGGAATATAGGAAAAGATTGATGAAGATGATTGTACAAGATGAATTGCCATTTAGATTTATTGAGAACAAGAGATTTCGAAGGTATAATGAAGCATTATGCCCTCGATTTCAGATACCATATAGGAGAACACTAGTGAAAGATGTGTATAATTTGTATTTTGGTGAGAATGAACTATTAAAAAAAAGGATCAAGCAAAGTAAAGTGAGTTTGTCTAACCATAGACACTTGGACTTCGATTTAAAATATTAATTACATGGTTGTGACATCTCACTTTATTGATAATGAGTGGCAGTTGCAGAAGAGAATTTTGAGCTTCACTCTAATAGAAGATCATAGAGAGAAATCAATTGGGAGGTGTATTGGGAGGGTTTTGCTTGATTGGCATACTGATAAAGTTTTTGCCATCACTATTAATAATGCAAGTGCAAACTCAGTTGCCTTAAACTATTTGATTCAAAAATCGAATAATTGGTGTGTGCATGGAACAATTTTAGGAGGAAAATATTTGCATGTTAGATGTTGTGCCTACATATTGAATTTGATTATGGGTGAAGGTTTGAAAGATATCCATGAGTTAATTGCAACCGTTCGAAATGCGATGAAGTATGTTAGATCTTCTCCTAGTAAATTAGCGAGGTTTAAAAAATGTGTTGAAGATGAGAAGCTTGGGCAGTCGGGTTTGGTATCTATGGATTGTCTTACAAGGTGGAACTCGACATACTTGATGTTAGATAGTGCTAATAAATTGAAAAAAGCTTTTAGTCGGTTGGAGAAGGATGGGTATTATGTTAGCTACTTTACAGAAAATGAAGATGGAAAGAAGCGGGTTAGGCCACCTTCTTTGGAGCATTGGGATTGTTCCATGGTATTTGTTGATTTCTTACGGACCTTTTATCAACTACTTTAACATTTAATGCTTCTTTGTAAGTGACAGCAAATAAATATTTTTCAAATTGATGTTCGATATTTCAAACAATTATTAAGTTGGAAGGTTTATCTGATCTGCTTCTGGTCAGGATTGCCCTAACATAAGGCAAAAGTTTTTTAAGTATCAGGGAGGGTTGGATAAAACCAACATGATGTTGTTAATAACAAAAGTGCTTGGCCCTAAGTTTAAATTGAATTATATCCAGTATCAGTTGAAGACTTTATATCCTTTGGTAAAAGCATAATTCATTACCCCACAAATAAGAAGGTTGTTGGAAGAATTATTTGATTATTGTAAATCAATGCACTCTAATGGGGAAGAAGAAGATCATCATTGTGGTGATTTGATTGTGCTTCGTGGTGATAGTCAAAAGACTCAGACTCACAAAGCAGACATGGTTTTAGCAAATAAATTATGTGCAATCAAACAAAAACAACGAAGTGCGAAAGTAGAGAAGAAGACTGAGTTAGATTTGTATTTGTTGAAAGAATGTGAGCCCTTGGATAATTAGATGTTTAATTTGTTGCATTGATAGAAGAATTCTTGTATTAAGTACCCAACTTTAGCAAGTATAGCGAAGGATGTGATGACAATGCAAGTTTCAATGGTAGCGTCGAAATCTGCTTTTAGCACAGGTGATCGTATTCTAGATCCATTTAGGAGTTTATTAACTCCTAAAATAGTGGAAATGGTTATTTGTTATCAAAATTGGTTGAATGCTTTGAACCTAAAGCCACAAACTGTTAAATGAGTATGTGAAATATGACGATAATAGTATTGAAAATATTCAGTTTTACCAAACTGTTGAAACCAGTGAGTTTATAGTTTAGTTTAACATTTATATTTTATGTTTTATGTTTATGTTTATATAAATATTACTTGATAATTTGATTTTACTTTTTTTTTTTTTTTTTTTATGCAGTATCCTTCAAGGAAGCTGCAAATGAAGTTTCAACTTTATTGGATAATTTGGATTTGTCTTGAAATTAGATGGTAAGATTTTATAATTTATGTTATTTTTAATATTATTATTCATTTTTTATATGTTTAGTGTTTGTGTACTAATCAATTTGTTTTGAATGACTACGAAAAAGTGTTTGAACTCTGGAGCTAATATTTGATTGGTTGGAGTTGGATTTAGAGCTAACCTTTGGAGTTTGGAGTTGTTTTCAAATCGTTGTATTTTTATGTGTACTATGTTGCTATACTTTTTTTTTTTAATTATATTTTGTTGTATGTTCATATGCCTACTGTTTTGTGTAATGTGTGGATGTGGACATTGGATATTATTGAGGACTTAAGGATGTAATGTGTGGATGTGAACATTGGATGGTGTTGAGGATTTAAGGGCATGCTGAAATTTATTTTTTTCCTTTGGTAGTAGGCAAGATTTATTGATTTAAGTGGATGTGGAGATTAAATTAGAGGTGTAATGTGTGTTGTGGCAATATGTAGGATGTAAAAGCATGCTAAAAATATATTTATTTTTTACCTTTATATTGCAAGCAATGGGTAGTGGCAAATATAAAAGCATGTTGAAAATATTTTTATTTTTTTCCTTTACATTGCAGGTAGTGGGCAGTAGATGTAAAAGCATGCTGAAAAAAAAAATATATATATATATATATATTTTTCCTTTACATTGAAATGGCAGATTTATAAGCATGCTGAAAATATATATATATATATATATACACATTTTTTACTTTACATTAAAGGTACTGGACAACATTTATATTTACGGGAATGTTGCACCCATCTAATTTTTTTCTTAGCATGTTGCACCCACATAATATTTTTCTTCACCTATCTATTTTTTTTTGGTTCCACCCACAAGATAAAATAGGCCTAAAGAGTCCAAAAACAACTAAATTTAAAGGCTCAATAGTAATGGGCTCAAAAAACACTTAAAAAATAATAAAAATTTAGGCCTAAAAAATGAAGCCCAAAATTGGGCCCAAACATGGAACCCGAACCAAACTGATGGGTGTTTGGTTCGGGTCGATTTCTCTCTCTTGTTGGACCATGTTTGGACCCAAATTCTTTGATCCATCCAACTACCACGTTCGGGTCGGTTCCAGGTCGACCCGACTCGAACATGGTCATGTCCACTCCTAGATGGAACTAATAGCAAATGTGTAGATCTAAGACACAATTTCATCTTTTACTTTACATTAAAGGTACTGGACAACATTTATATTTACGGGAATGTTGCACCCATCTAATTTTTTTCTTAGCATGTTGCACCCACATAATATTTTTCTTCACCTATCTATTTTTTTTTGGTTCCACCCACAAGATAAAATAGGCCTAAAGAGTCCAAAAACAACTAAATTTAAAGGCTCAATAGTAATGGGCTTAAAAAACACTTAAAAAATAATAAAAATTTAGGCCCAAAAAATGAAGCCCAAAATTGGGCCCAAACATGGAACCCAAACCAAACTGATGGGTGTTTGGTTCGGGTCGATTTCTCTCTCTTGTTGGACCATGTTTGGACCCAAATTCTTTGATCCATCCAACTACCACGTTCGGGTCGGTTCCAGGTCGACCCGACTCGAACATGGTCATGTCCACTCCTAGATGGAACTAATAGCAAATGTGTAGATCTAAGACACAATTTCATCTTTTACTTTACATTAAAGGTACTGGACAACATTTATATTTACGGGAATGTTGCACCCATCTAATTTTTTTCTTAGCATGTTGCACCCACATAATATTTTTCTTCACCTATCTATTTTTTTTTGGTTCCACCCACAAGATAAAATAGGCCTAAAGAGTCCAAAAACAACTAAATTTAAAGGCTCAATAGTAATGGGCTTAAAAAACACTTAAAAAATAATAAAAATTTAGGCCTAAAAAATGAAGCCCAAAATTGGGCCCAAACATGGAACCCAAACCAAACTGATGGGTGTTTGGTTCGGGTCGATTTCTCTCTCTTGTTGGACCATGTTTGGACCCAAATTCTTTGATCCATCCAACTACCACGTTCGGGTCGGTTCCAGGTCGACCCGACTCGAACATGGTCATGTCCACTCCTAGATGGAACTAATAGCAAATGTGTAGATCTAAGACACAATTTCATCTTTTTATTTCATTGACCTATTCTCATTTTATTTACAGAAAAATAATCACTTTTATATTGTATTTAATTGGATAAAACTCTAGATTAATTATCAACCTTTTTCGAACGATCAAGTAATATTACCCAGGATAATTAATCTACTATATGTCTATGTAGATTAAATAATCCTGAATTCATTAAGTCTCAATTACCCACATACGATTACACAATCCTTACAGGTATATATCTATCATATATGGATTATGTCATTTTATTGACGTCTAACACATGATACCTTTGTCAAGCGCATCATGGTCATAAGATCTATCAATTAGTAGGTCTTATTTAACTGATAGCATTAAGTTCCAATAGAATCGAATATAGATATAAAAGAAAATAATAATTAATTAATACAAAAAATCATTGAATAGGCAATGAAATAAATTGGCTACATTGTAGTCTTAGAAATTAAAATTAGTTTGACATAAGGTTGAATAACACAGTGAACAAAACTAAAACAAAAATAATCAACATTGAAGTAATAAACCAAAAAGATAAAATGTTCACTGTATTATGTTATCTGAGATGCCTCTTTCATTTGAAATTGAACAAATAGGAGCACCTTTAATTCTTGCAATGTTGAGATTGTCAAACTCTCTCTACTACCATCTAAAAGAACCAAGCTAAAAAGCCTCTTATATCTATTAAAAGAATGAATTTATATGAGAAGCTTTTTTTAGCACATAGTTGACTTCCTTGATTCTCTCCCAATTTGCCTAATGAATCTCTCCCAATTTGTTTCCATGATACTCTCCTTTCAATACCATAAATTACCCTCTTGAATCTTTTATGTTGAATGTCATGATTTTCCCTTAAAAAATCATCAAAATTTTGACTCAAAATTTCTTAAATAAGAGATCCACTTTCCGTGCGTTGGAATTCCTACTGAAATCATGCAACAAGAAGGTGCAGCCCATGGACGTAGGCAGCAGACCTACGTGTACTCCTAGCTGCCACCTACTGGTTTGGCTCGCAAGAAATTCACCTACAGCTATGGCCTAGGGAAAATTACAAAAAGCCCTTTAACTTTTGAAAATTACACTTTTACCTCAAAAATTACAATTCAATCCCTCTATTTAAATTCTGCACAAAACATTAGTACACCCTAATTTTACTCAAGTTTTCATCACAAAAGTATAGGCTAAGGTATAAAATTGTGTATAATTTTAGCCCGATTAATCTCTATGTTTGAAAGAGAAAAGGAAGTGAATAAGTTATCGAAGTACCTATACATCACCTTACCAATTTCATCCATCAAATCGACAACACTACCATTTTCCCATTTATAGGTCTTAAAATCGTGTTCTTCTTCGTCTTTGTTATTGCCTTAGCATGGAAAATTGTTGTATTATGGTCCCTTCTTAGCAGTTAATCGGTCTGGCCCTTTGACTCCAATAGACCTCTTCTCTAGCCAACAATTCCTTTAAATCACACTTTTGAACCTTAATTTCCTCTATAACAATAGCCATCGAAACTTGTTTATAAAGCCTCTCAATCATTTTTCACTTACAGTCAATCTATTTCCTCAAAAAACCAAATCTCTCTTGAGTCCACTCTAAGCACATAATCGCACGAGCCTTTAACTTTGAAATCATATTTGTATTAGAACACATACTACCATGTCTCTCCTAACTAGCGTTGATTATTGTTTGGAAGTGATTTTCCATGACCCAAAAGGTTCAAACCTAAAGATATTTTGAGGCGAAACTTCACGTTTGAACCCTTCCTTGAACTTGTGCAACAAGTGTCTATGATCAAAGAAGTTGAAATTCAAATTCTCCACCCTAGCATCCATATACAAATCACTCCACTACAAGTTTGCCAAGAAAAGGTCTAGTCTCTCCTGGACATTGGCATTACCATCTCTCCTATTAAGACATGTAAACCTAGGCACAAAACAACCAAGATCTATTAAGTCGGAATCAATTAGCATTTGTCAAAAGTTAACTATACCATACACAACTTTATCAAAGCCTCCACACTTCTCATTTTTGCTCAAAATTTGATTAAAGTCACCCCCAATAATCTAAGGTAGATCATCCGCATCTCTAAGTCTCATAATCAATTTTTATAAGCTACCTTTTTTTAGAAGGGTTAGGATTCCCATTGAAACCTATAAACCTCCATAAAACACCATCCTCAAAACACATTCTAGCATCAATATGCCTTGAAGAAAAAAACAGAATTGAAATATCCAAACCTTTCTTCCAAAATAAAGCTAACCCACACTTTTACTAGAACAGCTAACCACAAAACATTCTAATAAACCAATATTATTCTTCACCCTATCTTTTAAACTACCTAGGAGTATGATTTTACATAAAAAAAAAAAAAAAAAAACCTAGGGAATACCTTTGAACTAGCCTTTTTAGGGTTAAGAATGTGTGGGGTTTCCCTAAGCCCCATATATTACAAACTAGTGATCATTGGGCTTGGTGGGCCTAGTCTCCAAGCACCGTTGCTTCGAGAGTAACTTCTACTTCCATTTCATACTTACACCTAATCCTCTTCTTTACATTTTCCTAACCATTTATGAAACTAGTTTCCTTCTCTTTTACCTTACCCCTTCTTCCGAATAAGAGACAACCTTACTCTTACCCTTAGGTTTAGAAGACACCCCTGACTTAGCCTTTTTAAGAGATCTACCTGACTAGTTTGGGAAAAGACTACTACTTTGACTCCTTTTTTTCATTCTTTGTTTTGCCAATAGCAACTTACCCATATGACTCTTTAATTTGCCCAATATTTTCATTTCTCTTGCTGGCCTTTTCCATTTCTTGGTGGATTTATGAAAAGGATTTGTATTCATAGCTACAACCACTGGACCCATACTCTCAGACTCCGCTTATAATACTTATTCTTCTATAGCAATTACTTTTATATCTGACCCTTTCTCACAACTTAACTTACCACTTCCAAAAGCATTTACACCACTGTTACCCATTTGATTGGAAGGAGTAAATGCTACCACTTGCAAGGCATTTTGGTAATTCTCTACAATACTTTCTTGCCCACTGGGTGGGCCATTTTCTCATTAATCAATAACTTCAAATCTTAAGATTTACCCTTACTATTGGTCCTCATTTCAATATTAACTAAAGAGGTGCCATCTTTATTTTCGACAAGAATCCTTTTTCCTGACTATGACCTTTTATCCTTACATTGCTTCTACCCTCACTTTTCTTCTCCACAAGATTCCCCATTTGTTTACTCGAGATCCCTTGGCCCTCCTATCCCGAAAACATCATCATAGAACCTATATAACTACTACCTACTTTTGATTTATTTTCATTGTAAGAAATAACCCTTAACCAAGCACCATATTTTATCATTCTACCTTTCTTAGCTTCTTCTCTAGCTTTAGCATCATCAGAATCTTTGACACCATGCCTTATGCGACCATATGAAAAGCAAAACTTAGGTAACCTCTCATATTGAAGAGTCACCCAGGTAGCTCCTTCCAATCCATTGTCATCTACAAACAAGCCCCTTTTCAAAGGTTTATTGATATTAATTGTCACTCTCACCCTTAGAAATTTGCCTCGACAATCCCTTGGATCATCTAAAATCACCACGATCTCTACAATCTATAATGCAAGCACTATTACCATTCTCTTATTCATACACATAAGAGGAATATCATGAATCTGGACCCACATATTAGCCCTATCAAATATTAACTTGGAAATATTCCCTATTCCACTAGGGATCTCTAAAGCGATAAGGCGATGTTCACAATGCCATGGCTCCCTGTTCCATACTTTTGCCCTAACCTTCTTTCGATCAAAATATAACATGAATACATTATGCCCAATTAGTTCAACTTTCACCTTACTATAGGATTCCCAAAGTTGCTCAATCACCATTTTAAAAGCTTCCTTATTACTTTCTTACCCATTAGAACCTTACCCACTAGACAATGATCTACTTCTTCAAACCCTAACTCCCTATCTTCACCTTCTATCTTACAAATCTTACCCTCCTCTTCCAATAAGGAGAGTTCTTGACATAGTCTCGCAATCTCCTTAACATCTATTGACACAAAGCAAGGAAATAGAGAAAAAAGCTAGAATGAAAATCTAACCCACCCTTTCAAAGATGAAAGACCCACTACCCTAAGGACACTCTCCTTTTATTAGTTTCTCTCACTAGAAACATGAGAGGACATTTAATTTCCTACTTGTTTTTAGTAATTGCTCCACTATGGGATTCAAGCTCTACTAGCCCCATTAATTTGCTTCTCATGTACTTTGTGAAATTAATTTTGTTTAAATAAAAGTTATTTCAAAATTAATCTTTGTTCATACTTTATCATCATATAATTATTTAAAAAATCATATAGCTTTTTTTTGAAAGAAAATCAATATAACTTTAAAAAAAAAAATGATTTATAGTATTTATTTTATTTAAAAAATTATTAACTTTATGTATAATAGAAGTTAGGTTATTTAATAAAATATTTAAATTAATTTTATTCTAATCCAATCACAACCTATATTTTAGTATTTAAATTAATAAAATATTTTTTCTTTTTTTTAGATTTTTTATAAAATTAATTTTCAAATTAATTTTAAGTATATAATAAAGTATTTAAATTAATTAATTTTATTCCAATCCAATCTAACCTAATCAAATACTATATGAGACATTTTTAATCCAATCTCAAGTTTTATCAAACAGAGAATAGTAATTTTTCAATCAAATCCAATCTATTCCATTTTAATCTAATCCATTTCATTTTATTTCAATCCCGTGTGCCAAACGTAATCTAAATCCCAAAAAACTAAAACAGAGGAGAGAGTAGGACACAGAGGAGACAGTACATGCCTTTATTTTTCACATATACACCATCCAACAAAATCAAGAACATACTTATTTGTCAACAAGCACCTAGAAATTCAAATTCTTCACCACTTGTACAAACAATATCTAAGTTTGTTACTAATTTTTTTTTTTTTTTTGAAAAAGAACAAATCACAAAATTTCAGGAAAATCCACCAGTAACAGCTACAATGAATGAAACAAACCTCAATCCAGAAATCAAAAACTCTATTTAGATTAATTTAATGGAGGCCAATCATCAAACACTTGAAAAGGTAGTATAACCAACAATATAATTACAAATCTCTAAATTTCAAAATTTCATAAATTCAAAGTAACTAACATAGTAAACTAACCTTGAGATTTAGAGATGAAAACAAGAAGTGTGGTTGAATAGAGAGCTATGGTTGACAGAGTGAGACCAATGGAAGGGGAGATAATGGATAACCTGGTTGCATTTTTTAACTGTACGTATCCTTTTGCTTTTTCTTTTCTTTTTTTTTTTTTTAATTGTTTTCTATTAATTAAAATTGTAAAAGGAAACTCCTAATTATAACCTTAAGATTGATCCAAGGACTATCATGAAAAGGTGTTTGTTATAATATAAGGAGGTGCTAAAGTGAAAATCTCTCTCTCTCTCTCTCTCTCTCTATATATATATATATAATATATGAGAAAATTTTCCATGAGACATTAAGTTGGTGTGATATATTCATGTTTGTGTGACCTTTCTCCAATAACTACGTAACAAGTGTCATAACTTTTTAAATAAAAAATAATATTAGTGTCTTTCCTCTTTTACTAGAAAATCTTCATTTAAAAGTTATGTAACATGTCACATTATTATTAGAAGATCACATCAACTTCAGCATATCATACCAACTTAGCATTTGATGGAAGACTTAAAAAGTGAAGAAAGTAAAGAATGGAAAATAGCTATTCAAATAGTTTTCTTCCACTTTTTCCATTTTTCACTTCTTTATTTTCTAGCGCCTAGGTGGCTAGACACTGCCGAAGCACTGGTATTTTTCTAAATTATCACCTAGCACCTTTTAAAACATTGATAAAAACTTATAAGATAACTAGGATTAAGTACAACATTGCTTATATGTGGAGATAACTGGGATTAAGTACAACATTACTTCTTGTTGATGATCGGAATTGGTTAACACCCGGTTGGGGGTCGGAACCTCGTCAACAGATCGATTTGTACAGGGCCGACGGTGAAGACCACACCGAGCAACCCTTTTGACCTCTAAGAGTCGCGTCCGGAGCTAAACCCTCAACCTCATTTGTGTTTTGGATGCACAACTCTTACCACCAAACTGAGTCGATCTTCATCGACGGCCCTGTATAAATTATTCCGTTAGCAAGGTTTCGACCCCCAACCGGATGTTGATTAATTTCGATCATCAACATTAAAACGCGCGTTTTTAATGTTGACGTCCGGAGACGGTTAACACCCGATTGGGGGTCGAAACCTCGCCGATGAAAAGATTTGTGTGGGGCCGACAATGAAGACTGTGCCTAGTCAGGGGTGAAGACCATGCCGGGCAACTCCTTTTGGCCCTTAAAGGTTGTATCCGGAGTTGAACCCTCAACCTCATAAGTGTTTTTGGTGCACAACTCCTACCACCAAGCTGATAGAAGTTTTGCACCAAAAACACCTATAAGATTAATGGTTTAACTCTAGTCGCGACCCTCAAGGGCCAAAAGGGGTTGCCTGGCGTGGTCTTACTCTCGCTCGACACAGTCTTTACTGTCGATCTCATATAAATCGTTCCGTTGGTGAGGTTCTGACCCCCAACTGGGTGTTGACCGATTCCGATCATCAACATTAAAACAAACCTTTTTAATGTTAACAATCGGAATCCGTCAATACCCGGTTGGGGGTTGGAACCTCGTCAATGGAAAGATTTTGTACGGGGCCGGTAGTAAAGACCGTGTTGAGCCAGAGGTGAAGACCGTGCCTGGCAACTCCTTTTGGCCTTTGAGGGTCACGTTTGGAGTTAAACCTTCAACCTCATAGGTGTTTTGGATGCACAACTTCTACCACCAAGTTGAGTTAATTTAGTGGTAGGAGTTGTGCATCCAAAAACACCTATGAGGTTGAGGGTTTAACTTTGGGCGTTACCCTCAGAGGCCAAAAAGGGTTGCTCAGTTCGGGACACGACCCTTAGAGGTCAAAAAGGGTTGCCCGGTATGGTCTTTACCCCCGGCTCAACACGGCCTTCACTGCTAGTCCTGTACAAATCGTTTCGTCGGCGAGGTTCCGACCCCCAACCGAGTGTTAATCAATTCCGATCGTCAACACTTCTATGTGTAAGCCAATGTCTTTGTTGTATTATTTTCCACATCACTCAGATAAACGACGATCACAAAATTAAAAATATATATATATATATCAAGCACACAAAATGATTATAGCTTTAGATTATTGATATAATATAGGAGAACATGAGTGACAATTACTGGTACTTCTTAATTACATTAATTCATCACCATCCAGTGATCTTATGACTTGGGTTTGGATCTTCACCAAAATAGAATCCATCATCTCTTACAGACCAATAGCAATTCTTAGTCCCACGACATTTGAAGCCGTTATACTTGGAACTATAGACATCAACAGTCTTCATCTGTGTTCCATGATGCATTTCACACCAAAAATGAGTCCATCCAATAAATGCCTCCTTAAAACTAAAATGGAACATGTTCTTCATCCAAAGAGTATGCGCTCCCAGATCATCATCTTCGGACCAACAATGCATTTGTAGTGGTTCTGGTTGCTACTGAAGTCATTCGTGATATAAACTGTGTATCTACTATTAAAACTTGCATATGCCAGTGTTTGTGCTATGGAAACAAGAAAGGTCACTATGAGAAAGAATTGAGCGATTTTAACCGTAGACATGTTTTCAAATTGTATGCCAATAATGAGTAATTTTGAGTTATAAGAGCCTATTTATAGGCATAAACAATTTGTAGAAATTAGATAAGATCAAATGTGAATATATTTGGTAGGTTTGATTAAATTTTTTAATGATAAATGATTTGTTATAGATTTTTTTTTCCTTCATAAAAATCTTTATGAAATCTTATCCAAATCTACCATTTAAATAAAATATATAAAATCATTGACTTTTTAAATACTCATAGATTTTATTGGATTCTTTATAAATCTGAATTAAATACATCTAAATTGTATTAGATTTTTTACAAATCCAAATTGAATACACCTAAATTTTAATAAGTTTTTATATAAATCTAGATTGAATACACCTAAATTTTAATGAATTCCATATAAATTTGGATTAAACATACTTAGACTTTAATAATTTTATTCAAATCTAGATTGAATACATCTTAACATTTAAAATGTTTGATTGATACAATCCCTAAAGGGTTTTTTTTTTTTTAAAAAAAAAACTTATTAATTTAGGAATTATAAAATATTGAAATATATTAATATAGATGTTACATAAATAAAAACACTTACAATTCTGATTTCCACAATCAAATTCTTAATACATCTATTGATTAAATATAAAATTCTACATATTAATATAAATGCCAATAAATATGTCAATAACAAACCTATACAAACATAATTAATTATATTTCTTTGAAACAATTTTTTATATATAAACAAAATTAATCATATGATATGAGTGTTTTGCATAAGAAATTTGAAAAAAAAAAAAAAGTTTCAGAAATGATATAAATTTACCTATAAAGTAGAGTATAAGCAATGAATTATTCAAGGATTTTTGTAAATTATTTAGTAAGAAAGAAAATATTTTATTATATTCTGTTATTCACTTAGAATATATTTATTATTCATAAAGAAATGAATTAAGTAGCTTTCAAGCTTAGGTTTTATAGAGAAAATTCAGAATAAAGTATTATTGTTGCCCAAAAGAGATTTTCGAGAAATTAAACAAATTATAATTTTAGATTATATTTTATAAGATTATAAAGAGATAATTCATACAAAAGTTTATAACTTTACTATGATATGAGATTTGAATTTAGTTTTATTGTTCAAATATGAATGTGTGTGAATCATTGAAAATTACTTTTTATCACTAATAATATTTTATGTTTTATTTAAAATATTTTTAAAAAAGTTATATACATAATCTATTCTAGAATAGACTCGTACACTTGCAGGTACTTAATATTTTGCATAACAAGTTTTTTATGCCATTGCTGGAGAGTTCATTGGAATAAAATATTAATAATTGATACAATTTATGAGGTTACTAGTCACATAAATAGTACAACCAAAAATAATTGACAAAAGGTATATATAGCATTGCAACACACAATAGATTTAGAAACAACACTTCTACAAAATTGTTCAGAGACATCACTACCAATAAACCGATTTCTTAAAACCAATTTAAAAGTAAGTTAAAAACATTGGATACTTAAAATATGATGTCTTAAAAATTATGACTTCAAGAAAACATTGGTTCATTTATTAACTTATGTGGATGTGTTTATTTTAACGTATCATTTTTTCTTAAAACGGATTTCTTAAGTAATATAAATATTAACACATCGCTGTAGAAATAAATTGATTTCTTTGGTTCCATTTTTTAAATTTTTTTTTTAAAAATAATGATTTTATCATAATTTATTTTAATTAATTTCAAAATAATCAAGTCTTTTAAAATTGCAAATTAATATTACAAATTTATTAAAACTAAAAATAATTAATTAAAACTTATCAATTTAATCACATTTGGTAACAAGAAAAAATATTGTTAATTTCTTAAAATTTAGTTATTTAAATTTTGTTAGTTATATTAGTTTCAATCATTTTTACTTTTATGTATAAAATCCTAATTTATCAAGAGCCAATAAGATTTTAGAGTTTTATTCTTATAGTTGTTAATATTATGCATGTATGATATGTGTCTACGTATTTTTTAATTCCCTGCTGTTCAAATTACACTACAAGAAATCACAAATACAACAACATATAGAAACAGTGGCGGACCCACACATTTATTTCAGGGGGGGCACGTTATAGTAAAGCAAAATAAATTAAAAATTAAAGATAAAAGTAATTATATTTCACATGAGTTTTTTTATGTAAAGTAGTCTATATAGAAGAAAAATAATTCATGTTACATTTTTATCATCATTTTTAAAGGTTGGAACCCATATACGATGCATTTTTTGAAAAATAAAAAAAGAGAAAAAAAAAAATCATTTGTTGTTTTAATTTTGAAAAAAGAAAAAGAAAAAAAATGTGTTATGGTGGAGAATTGAACCGTGATGTTATATAAATAAAAAGACCAAACCTCATGCGATTGATACCTTTTTATATTTGTTATCTAATTTACTTTAACAATTATATATAAATAACATGGTGCATTTTTAACTAAAAAAAGAGAAAAAAAGTTTTGTTTTACTAGGAATTGAACCCTAACAAGTACGAAGGAAAAAAGGCCACAAACCCACGCACCATCTTGCATCTGTTCGCTTGACTTTAAATATTATAATTATATATAATATAACATTTTTCTTTTGGAAAAAAAGAAAGCAGGAAAACATTTGTGCTATTGTGGGGACTTGAACAATGGATTGAGAAGACATAACTCAAGCCAACAGCGCTGCCGAGTGTTTACAATCTTTGTTTGCTTCAAATTATATATAATATATAATATATATTAAAATATTTAACAATAAACACTATTAACTTAATTGATTTTAAAAAAATTTCGAAGGACACGTGCCCCTCTAGCCCTAATGTGGGTCTGCCCCTGTGTAGATAGCAACATGTGTAGATTTCATGTTGCCGTAATCATCTACCACAACATGCGAGAAAATGTCTTGCGGAAACTACTTAAGGCAACTTGCCAATTAAGTCCTAAATAATAAGACTAGACAACAACTGTAACATGTAAAGCAACTTATTTGATAAGCATACATGTTAAATAAACTATTTTTAATTATTTTTTAATTTTTAAAAAAATGGAAAATATAAAAGCCAAACAAAAAATCCCTCATATCATTCTCATTTTACACTATTCAACTGACCCTCACCTAGGGGTGGTAATTCGGGTTGACGTGTCGGGTTGAACACAACCCGAACCCGACCCGATAATTTTTTATATAACCCAAACACGACCCGATAAGGAAACAGGTTGAACCCCCTCAACTCGAACACGACACGGTTACTAACGGGTCAACCCGTTAATGACCCATTTAACCGATATGTTAATAACTCATTTAACCGACATAAATAATAACTCGTTTAATCGACCCGTTTATGACTCATTTAATGATAGTTAATACATTTAAATTTTAATATATATATAATAAAAAACAAAATTAAAATAAAGATACATAAGACGTAAAAAATACAATTATCCACAAATACAATCCAAACCATAAAAATACAAATGTTTACAAAGATGATTATAAAAATATATTTACAAATATAATCCTTCATATTAAAAAAATAAAATAAAATAAATTTTTTTTTGATGTAGTTTTTTATAATAGAAAAACAATATTAAGCGTTGATTACATCCGTCAAACTAAACTTGTCAAAAAATAATAATTAAAAGTTAACTAATTAGGAAATTATACATTTATACATGAAAAAAATAGTTTAACAAATATTTTATTAAAACCAATAAAATTTTACTTTTACATGACAAATTGTGATGAGATGAAGTGTAGAGATGAAGTTTGGAAACTTTTGTTTATGTTAGGGTTTAAACTTTGAATGATATATATATATATATATCTACCACTAAAATTACATAACTACCCCTCCAAAATAAAATTAATTTTTTACCTTTATTTAACGGGTCAACCCGTTACCCGTTAAATAGAACCCGAATCCGACCCGATAATTAAACAGGTTGACCTATTTATTTACCAAAACCGTTAATGCTCAACTCAAACCCGTAATAATCATGTCGGTTTCGTATTGACCCGTTATGTCGGGTTCCAATTTGCCAGCCCTACCCTCACCTCTCATCCCTCACCCGCAGGCAGTCATCTCTGCCAACCGCTGCACTCTCACTCACCTTCTCATTCTCCATCTTCTTCTTCTGCTTCTTCTTTGTCTCGCTGAGTCAAAATCCCTCTGCTTCCCTTTCTCTCACTTCACTTTCTCTCACATCCTCTCTCTCCCACATCAACCCTTGTTGTCCAAACTCTAGCCGCTTTTGATACTCTTATTCGCGTGCTCTCTGCTCTCATGGTGACCCAGCTAGAGCACCGTCAACTTGAGACGACCTGCCTCGACCTCGTTGAGACCATCAAGTCCTTAATCTGTGCCCTGAACTTCATCTCCTCGTGACCTCTCTCTCCCTCATGACCTGTTGGACACCGTCTTGTCATATATTATGCCGACAAGGACACGATTGATTGCGCGCTACTGTCAATGGAAACGACGTCGCTTGCGGATCTGACAAGGGGTCAGTGAGTGTTTTTTGTTTTGGATTGTTGTGGATTTGAGGGTTTTATGGTGGATTTTTGGGGGTTTTTGGAATGTGGTTTTGTTGGTTTGATGTGTTTGGATTGGGCATTTTTGTGAGTCTTCTCTCTAGGCTTCTTTGTTGTTGTTGTTTTGGTTTGGAATTGGCTTTCATTTTGTCTTTTGTGTGTGTTTTGGTGTTGGAATTATTGCGGTTTTGAAGTGAATTTTTTTGGTGAGGGTTTGATTGGATTGATGAGTGTATTGTTATTATTATTATTTAGTGAAATTGCTTGTCAATGAGAGCTAGTTGTTTTGTTTGATTTTTAATCTGTGAAAATTGTATTTTGAAATTGCTTGTCAATAGGGCATCTGTTGAAAGAAATTTGGTTAAGATTTAACTAGAAATTAGTCTTTTGCTTTGAAGTTGTCTATAAAATCAACGTTTGAGAAGTTAATTTTGAGTTTTTTAATTAGCTTTTGGAGTAATATTTTAAAAATTTTGCTGCAGGACGGTGTTGACATATGTAACGGAGGAGATTTGATGAGTGAATTTGAGATTACATTGTCTATACAATGGCCAAAATGGGTGTCAGGTTTTGGTGTTTGAGTAGTGGAAGTAGTTTTTGTTTGGTTTGAGTAAGTGATTGAATTGTTTGCATAGGAAATAGATGTGATTTTCAAGTTCAGGTTTGGTTTTTGTTCTAGTTTTTGAATGTTGGTTGATTTAGGCTGAAGAGAAGCTGTGTGGTTTTTGCTTAGTTGGAGGAGGATCAGTTGAGTGTTTTTTGAGTAGTGGAAGTTTTGGCAAGTGCCCATATTGTTTTGTTCGATGTGTATAGGAAGTAGGTATGACTTTTGAGTTTAGTGTTTGTTCTGGTTGTATAGATGAAAATATTGATTGGTTCTAATGGGTTTTTATTGTTTTGGTTTTTGGTTAGACTAAGCAGAATTTTGATGCCCTTGAAGAGGGAGTGTTGAATCTTGAGTCAAATTTGGGTCAGGTATGTAACCAATTAGTTTCATGTTGTTGGAATTTGTTTACGAATTGAAATTTGATATGTTTTGAATTGTTGTGAGACTAGTTTTGATGTAGAATTATAAAGTTTAGAACCCTATCAGCTTCTCTGATTTTAGTTTCGTAAATTGCATGAATCTCACATCAACTCCACTTTCATTCATCCCAAAAAGAGAAAAAAACCAATTTTAGTTTCGTTAAATTGCAAGAATCTCGCGTCAATTCTACTTTCATTCATCAAAAACCCAAAAAGAGAAAAAAAAAACCCAAAAAAATAAATGACTCCAATGATAACATTTTTTATCCTTTCAGAGACTTCGCTAATTACAGCGCTCGTCTAGTCAACAGATGTCACAAGCTCGATCATAAAGGTACTTTACAAGTTTTTCTTCAAAGCATTTTAATATTTGTTTTTGATTTGTTTTGGATCTGTCTTTGTTTATGTGGTGTGTTTGTGATTCGGATTTGCTGCTAGATTTAAAACAGTAGGAGGGATATTGTTTTAAATCAGCTGGGATGGTCAAGCTTGTGCAATTTTATTTGATTAAAGTTGAGAAAGCTCATTCTAATTGGACTTGTGCAATATTGGAGGAGGAGCCCCCAGTGCAAGGTCTGTTGTTTCTTTTCTCTTTTTCTAAATATTGGACTTTCACTTTTATATAATCTTTTTTTGGTCATTGGGTTTGTGAGATTCTGATTTTGGGTTTCCAGTATATTGTTTACTTTTGTTTAGATTCTATTTTGGGTTTAGTTTGTAAGGGTTATTTTTATTTCTAACTTTGGTTTCAGATGTTTTATCAACGGGAGTAATTTTTTTTTTTTTTTTGGTGGGGGATTTTGGGATGTGTTGTCAATTCAATTTTATCTTTCTATGAAGAATCTGTTTTGGGTGTTTCATGAAACTGAATTAGTGGTGATTTTTCATGGCTATTCTATTTTGGTTTACACATAATTGGGTTAGTTTTATTTTATATATATGTATATTTTAAAGAATTTGCAAATATTTGTCTATTTACTTGTACAGTGAGTTTTTCTTATGTTATATGTGAACTTACCAGAAACGGATATCTGGATTGTGCAAAATGTAATGTTATTGGGGAACTTATATGGTTCGACTAAATGAATGAGTTAGTCCATTTGTTTCTCATTCACAGTATCATAATTTTATGATACATTCTCCAATTGCTTGGATTTGCAGAATGTCCTGCTTTTTGTTGTATTTGTTTTAGATTCTGTGCACACTTTTGATGGGGTTCGGTCATAGGGGGCACATGTGCTAGCACAGCAAAGGATCCCTACAATATTTATTTTGAAAATATGTTACAATTCGTAGCACTAAGACGATTTTGAGTCTTCTTTGAGTTTGAGCTCTGTCTTCCCTTGCTAACATCAACATTCAACAATTGACAGTTGAACCATTCTAGGAAGTGATAATTAAAAACACTGAAACAATTTTTATTGTGATTGTGTGGCTGGCATAAAATCTTTTTATTGAAATTACTTCATTTGCATTGCATGCCCATTTGCTTTTAAGAGAGTATACACATTTATCTGTAAATAAGAATCTCCCTTACCTGAGCCTAACCGTCTAGTTCCCACAAATAAGAATATGCATGAAAGGGACTTGACTAAAATATAATAATTCACAATTGTTAACTATGACAACGTTTCAGTTTATGTACAATTATAATCATGTACCCCTTTCAAGGTTTTTATTTTGTGATGTGTTAGGTTTCTGTATTTGACTTGATTGTCCAAGGGGGAGATGCAATATGGGAGGGACGTCGAGTTTACAATGGGAAGATAATCAAGCTTGAGGAGCATTTAGATAGGTTAGTGAAAGGAAAGGTCTTCATATATACTTCAATGCATGGTAATTATCAGAAGTTCATTGTGATTACAGGATGGCATTCTGATAGGATTTAAATTGTTATCAATTAGGTTAATTACAGGATGGCAGTTTGAGTAGGATTTATATACCATGATGGGATTTTTTGTAATCTTTGTTATTTTTGTAATTTTATGGAATTATATGTAATGTTGGTGACAAATTATAAAATTAATAAATATATTAATTTCTTTAAAAATTGAAATTAAATCGTAAGCAATATAATCTATTTATAATATATATATAGTAGCTCATTCATTTAAAAAAAAAAAAAAAAAAGTTACAATTATGCAGCATATTTTGTATGTTGCTATACATCTACGACAACATACAATTGAAGTTGTTATAGATATATGATTACATGACATTGTGTGTTGCTGTAAACAAGCATGAAAATGTTAAGTTCATGTTGTAACGTGCAGTGCATGTTACTATAATGTTTATAGCAACATACAACGTGATGTTGTTGTTAGTATAAAGCAACGTGGATTTAACATTACTGAAGGGGTATGCTTTTTGATAACATGTTCATTTAAAATATAAGGGCCAGCATTGCGAAAGGTTTTAGCAACACATTTTGTATGTTGCCATATTGTTGATTTCTTGTAGTCAAACTAATTGTGATGCTATGGTATCAAAACTTGCGAGGGTGTTGGTGTTGTGTGATCACATTAAAATATACCTTGATTTCGTACTCAATTACCTAACTTTTGTGATGATTCCTCGAGTAAAGTTTGGTGTTTATTTAATGTTTTTATATGTTTTATTCAGTTGAGTCAATGATGACAAATGGAGAGTTAAATGTTAATTTTCAAGGTATTTTAAAATATTTTTAGGCTAAACGATGCATGAGGTACAAGCATTGTTTAAAAACTCAGCGAATTTTGTCGAATTCTTATTAGGTTCTTGCTGATCGATATTTTGTCAATCTAGAAACCCCCAGATCAGAGGTCTTGCTCATCGGGGGTGGATACTTGGCTGCCTCAGCGAGTCCACTAATCACAAAACGGACTGGAAATCATCCTAAACACCATAAAAAAATCAGTCAAAATCCAATTCGCCCCACAAATAACCAACCACCATGAAGAAACAAACAACACATAAGAGAAAAATTAGATAAACAAGAAGTGAAACCCTTATTCACATTCACAATTCGGTCAGCAAAGACTTAAAAGGAAGGGACAACAACGACAGTTTGAAGGAAGATGTCAACGACACAGAGGGAGAGAAAAGGAAACTTAATCCGGCATAAAAGGGGACTTGAATGGCTGGTTACGTAGAGGAGAGAGAAGAAAATTTCAGCGACGATGAAGAGGGATTGGCTTTGACAACGACGAAGGTGGGAGTTCATGATCTTAAAACGATGATGATGACAATTTACTTGACGGCGATGATGATGGCGTATTAGACAGAGAAAAGGGATGAAAGAGGAGGAGGGGAAGAGACAGAAAGAAATGAGAAGATAAAGGTTTAGGAGACTGGTGGTGAGTTTTAAATATGGTGAGGATAATTTGGCCATAACCCTTAATGATTATAAATATGTCAGTTTATGATTTCAAACTTCAAAAATTATAATTTTCTCTCCCTTCTCTAAACAATTCTTTTTGAGTACTCATTAATCACTCACTGCTCGTTGGACCGTCGATCAAGTCATGAGTAGCGAGTTTTTGAACTATGGGTATAAGTAGAGAAGCAATGCAGTAGAAAGTAACCATGCGGTAGATGCAATTTGTTGTGAGAAGAAAGGAGCAAGACTAAGCAACAACTATCATAAGAAGAGAAGTAAAAGTTTAAGTAGTGGAAGGATACAAAAGTACAGGTTACGACCAGCATTAATGGGCATCGCGAATTCAAACTAGAAGCAATAGCTTGCGATTAACACTTGCGATGGAGGGATTAGTTGTCGCGAGTGGTTGTTGTGAGCACGAACAAATGAACCAGCTTACGACTGCGAGTCGCTATGTATGTTCAGCCTTGTCGCAAGCTGTGATCACAAGGAAGGCACTCATGATGATGAGTTGCAATTAAGGAAATGGAGAAGTATTATTTGAATTCGAAGAGGAGACCGACATATGGACCGATTGAAAACCTATGCATCCATCTGTAAAAACCTAACTTTGACGCATGAATTAGAAAACTTTTAAAGAGAAGGCTTATACGTGGTTTAAAGGGAGGTTGGATGTGTACTTGCTACAGATTTTAAACAACTCCTTGGACCCATTCAAAGTTTCAAAAATTGCTATTTGTTAATCAACCAATAAGATAGCGGTTAGTAATTTATCGATTGTTAGATGATTAATTGGCAAGTACCAATCATCGACTGTCAAATTAGGTCAAATCTATCAAGGAAAAAAAAAATAGCTTATTAATTATTTAGCTTATTAATTACTCAAACCAAGAATATTTTTATTATTCTTTTAATTAATTTGGTATAGTAGGGAATAAAGTGATTTTTATCTTCATATTTTAAATAACAAAGGAAGGTCCTCTTGCATCATATTAGATGTCACTTAGGGGTGGACAACACCATGTTTGGATTAATTCCAACTGGATCCGATCTGAATATGGTAAATTTACGGATCGTAATTTTTTAATCCAAACATGATCCATCAAAGGGAAGGAACCGATCCAATCCGAACACACAGTCTGAACACACAATCTGCGAATCGGATCAGATCGGTTTCATGTTTGAACATCTACTTTCAATTTCAATGTATATACCAAGAATTTTTTCTATCCTCCTTAGTTTCGAACAACTCAAAATGCTCCCAATAATTTAACTTAAGCCTATAACTACTTTCATTCTTCATCTTCTTTTCTATTTTTTTTGTCACCCTAAGATTTTGATTTTTTCCAATCCAATTAACATCATCAATATCAAATTCAGACTCTTTATCACTCTTTATACGTTTCCCCATCTATTTGCAGCAACTATAACATATATATATAATCAACAAGTAAAATATATAACTCAACAACAAAACATAACAAACAAGCATAGAAATCATTAAAACACTAACACTCAATCATGTAAATATCAAGTTAAAGCTGCAAATAGACTCACCAAGCTGCTGAGATGAGAGTGAAAGGGAGTGAGAGATAAATGTTAGGGTTAGCTTAAGTGGACTTTATATAGGGGCATATGAAATTATGTATATACCATTGTTCACAGGTTCACGGATCAGATCAGTTTTGGATAACTTGATCCGATCCGATCCGTGAAACATGGTGTTTTCATAAGTGAGGATTCAAACACCTTACTTTTGAATATGTCATTCGATCCGAACACTCACGGATTGGACCGGATCAGAGTGTTCGGATCAGTTTCATGTTTTTGTGCCCACCCCTAATGTCACTAACTCTTTTTTTTTTTTTTTTAATTTGACTTTTGTTTTCATATTTTAAATATTAAAGGAAGGCGCTCTTGCACCTATTCAAAATGTCATTAATGTCATTAATTTTTTCCTTCCAAATATTTAAATGTTGATTTGTAAATAATTTAAATATTAATTTATGAATATTGAAAGTTATTAATGTTAATGAGGGTGGGCATAATAAATTAAAAATGAAGAGACAAAAGTCTGATGGTTAAATCTCTCTCTCTATATATATATATTTAAATGTCAGAGGTAGTGTGTGTAATTTACCCTTCTCTCTCTCTCTCTCTTTATTTATTTATATCTTCTTAAACCAACCCTAATCAGATCCCATGACTCTAATCTCCTCTCACCGTCCACTCATGGTCTCACCTTCCTCTATCAAGTCTAACCTCACCTCAAGTTGCACCAGTCATCGGAATCAGATTGTAAGGTCTAAATTCTAATTGACCTAAAAGATTAACTGAAATTCAAATTTTAAGTGGATTGGAGTTTTAAATGAGCCCAACTTTTGGGGGGCCAATTATTTATGACATTGCGTGCTTTGGTACAACCCCTTGATCTACTTAATTACCCCCATATGTTAGTTAAATATATATAGATTTTGTACAAGACCGAGAGCCAAATTGAACATCAGCAGCCAAAGAATGCAGGCACGATGGAAGAGACCAAAAAGAAAAGAAATGAATGCAGGCACGATGGAAGAGACCAAAAAGAAAAGAAATGAATATTGAATTAGTGAAAAGAATAAGACAAAATAAGGTGGTGACGAATATATATATATATATATATATAATAGAACATGTCTCATGAAGAGTGAAAGCAATGTAGAAGCATGATAGAGACATAAATTGAAGCGGCCACTATGCATGTATATATATTACATAAGCAAAGAGTTAGAAGCAAAGAACAAAACAGACACAGAATTGAAGCCGCACAGCAGAAAAAAAAATGCAGGATGCTTAAACGGAATATTTGAGTATTTGAATTAGCTAGATAAGTAATTTTATTTCAATGATATTTAGAATCTAAAAAATTTAATTAATTTTTCATAAATTCTAATGTGAGTTTATATGATTTTAGAGTGAATTCAAATTTATGAGAAATCAGACAGGAACCCATTTTAGATCTAGATTTAAGCAAAAGAGTTTTGTGAATTGTTTTATTTAAATTGAATTATTTGATTATAGTTATATATTTTGGATTTTATTATTTATGGATTGTCAGAAATGAATTATTTGTTAGTTAATTAATTTCCTAGATAGTTTTATTGTAATTAAATTAATTGAATTATATTTATTTATATTTCAGTTTTTATTATATATATATATATATATAATAGAGACGTGTCTCATGAAGAGTGAAAGCAATGTAGAAGCATGATAGAGACATAAATTGAAGCGCCCACTGTGCATGTATATATATATTACACAAGCAAAGAGTTAGAAGCACAGAACAAAACGGACACAGAATTGAAGCCGCACAGCAAAAAAAAAAAAAAAATGCAGGATGCTTAAACGGAATATTTGAGTATTTGAATTATCTACATAAATAATTTTATTTCAATGATATTTAGAATCTAAAAAATTTAGTTAATTTTCCATAACTTCTAAAGTGAGTTTATATGATTTTAGAGTGGATCCAAACTTATAAGGAATCAGATAGGAACCCGTTTTAGATCCAGATTTAAGTAAAAGAGTTCTGTAAATTGTTTTATTTAAATTGAATTATTTGATTATAGTTATATATTTCGGATTTTATTATTTATGGATTGTCAGAAATAAGTTATTTGTTAGTTAATTAATTTCCTAGATAGTTTTAAATTAATGGAATTACATTTATTTATATTTCAGTTTTTATTACATATATATATATATATATATATATATATAACAGAGACGCGTCTCAAGAAGAGTTGAAAGCAATGTAGAAGCATGATAGAGACATAAATTGAAGCGGCCACTGTGCATGTATATATATTACACAAGCAAAGAGTTAGAAGCACAGGACAAAACAGACACACAATTGAAGGCGCACAGCAGAAAAAAAAAAAAATACAGGATGCTTAAACAGAATATTTGGATATTTAAATTATCTAGATAAGTAATTTTATTTCAATGATATTTAGAATATAAAAAATTTAGTTAATTTTTCATAAGTTTTAAAGTGAGTTTATATGATTTTAGTGTGGATCCAACTTTATGAGGAATTAGATAGAAACCCGTTTTAGATCCAGATTTGAGCAAAAGAGTTCTGTGAATTGCTTTATTTAAATTGAATTATTTGATTATAGTTATATATTTTAGAATTTATTTTTTATGGATTGTCAGAAATGAATTATTTGTTAGTTAATTAATTTCCTAGATAGTTTTATTGTAATTAAATTAATTGAATTATATTTATTTATATTTAAGTTTTTATTATTTATTTGAAGTAAATAATTTGTTTAGCTAATTGATTTTATAAATTATAAATTATGTTTTATGATTGAAATAAGAATTTATTACGAATTTCTATATATGTATACGTATATGAAATTCCACTAGTAATTTTATGTTTTTAGCTTAAATTTAGGGTAAAAATCATTTGATCCCTAAGTTTTGAGAAAAAATCAAAATTTTAATTATGTTTCGAAAAATGATTAAATCATCCCTAACATTTTGAAAAAATATCAAATTAATCTTTTTCATCAATCAATTGACGACCTAACCTAATGATCAACATTGTGCGTGGGGGTAATATTATCATTTTCAATCATAATTCAGGATCTTAACACATGTATAAATCAGATAATTTGAAAAAAGAAAATCATGAAAGAAAGAAAAATAAGAAAAATTTCAAATTTTTTGAAAGTAATAAAAGTAAAAGTATAAACAATTAATAAAAATAATGTTTTTAAACAGGGATATTCTGAAAAAGCCCCATGAAAAGTAAAATAATTGGGAATTACACTGAATTTTTTTTTATCAGGTGAACCGCCCCTTATCGTTAATTTTCCATCCGCAATGTTAACATTTTCCATCTAAAATCGTGAAATGACTAAAATACCATTTTAATGATCCTACAAAATTCTTCTTATATCATTCAAACTTATGAATGAAAAAATATCCTTTAAATATTAATTAATAATAACATTAAATAAAATAAAAAAAATTTTAAAATAAAAAATAATAATTTTTCAAAAAAATGAAAATGATTTCCACCATCCATCAACATGATGGACGATGGATATCATTTAATTTTTTAATTTTTCATAAAAAATTAAAAAACCAAATTATTTTAAAAAAAAAAAAATCTTCACCATTACCACCATTCACTACTGTCTCTCTCTCTCTCCATTTCTTTCTCTTCTTTTTCTTCTTCTCTTTTTCTTATACTTTTTCTTCTTCTTCTTTTGGTTTCTGGGTTCGTCACTCTCTTCCGCTTCTTTTCGCTTCTTCTCTTCTTATTCTTCTTCATTTTTTTTTTTCTTATTCTTTTGGGAATGTGGGTTTAAACCCAGATTCAACTGGGTTTAGGATAAACCAAGTTGAATTTGGACTCGAACCCAAATACCCAAAACAAGAAGAAGAAGAAAGAAGAAAAAGAAGAAGAGGGAGAGAGTGACAAACTAAGAAACCCAAAAGAAAAAGAAGAAAAAGAAGAAGAAGAAGAGAGAGAGAGATAGAGAGAGAGTGATGAATGGTAGTAATGGTGAAGAATTTTTTTTTATTTGGTTTTTTAATCTTTTATGAAAAATTAAAAAAAAAAATGATGTCCACCATCCATCATGTTGATGGATAGTGAAAATCAATAAGCCTAGTTGAATTTAGGTTATGTTTATATCTATATATATATATATATATATATTTTTTTTTTTCTTAAGATTTGTTTGAATGTTTCTTAAGATGAGTTAGTGATGATAATGGTGAGTTGATGTTGATAATGGTGGATTGAGGATGGTGTTTTGTTAATGTTTCTAGTGAGTTGGTGAATGAGTTTTTTTTTTAGGTAATGAAAATGAATGGGTTTATGTTTCTGGCGGGTTGATGAATGTTTCTAGTGTTTTGTTAGCCTCTATTGAGTTTTTTTTTAATGGAGTTTTTGTTGATGTTGATGAAATCACTTGAACGTATTGGATCTCCACCGCTCATTAACAATAATGGATGGTGGAGATCTAATCTGGAGAATGGATCTCCACCCCTAAAAAATATTTTTTAATTTAAAAATATAATTTTTTAGATGATGTCCACCATTCATTATGTTGATGGATGGTGGAACTCATTTTAAATTGTTTAGAAAATTATTAATTTATTGTTTTTAAATTTTTACAATTTTTTATTTTTTAAAATTATTTTAATTTTAATTTTTTAAAATTTTATAATTTTTTTATCAATGTTCCCTATTTTAAAATTTTAATCATTTTATTATATTACCATTTTGACCTCAATGTTATCATTGATTGGTTTTTGAGATGACAGAGACACAGTTTATCTAATAAAAAATTAGAAATAAATTACGAATACTTTACTTTTTAAGGGTTTTTTTTTTTTTTTTTTTTTTAAATTTTCATAATATCTCATAAAAAATACAAAAAAAAACAGATTCTGGTGATGAACATCACCAGAATCTGTGATGAATAATGTGATGAACTAGTTCATCACCGATTCTGGTGATGAACTTCATTACCTGGTGATGAACTACATCGCCAGAAGCTCAACAGAGCACACACTCAGAGCACTCTCAGTGCACCATCCCGAGCTCTCTCACTCTCAAAAACCCTCTCACAGACACTCCTCTCTCTCTCTTACACGGCTTCACCTCCAGTTCTCTCACCTCTTGAATCCACCACATGCATCTGTCACCTCTTACATGGCCTCAGACCGTCTACATCCATCACCGCCGTAAGCGGCAGCGCACCACCATCAGGACCACCCTCTCTCACCTCCTTAGCCACCATGCAGCGCCGTCCTAGTCGTCATTCTCATCACCGGCGACGGATGGAGCCACCATGAGAGATGGCTAGTAGAGGAAGAGTGCGTCGGAGTATCAAGGTGACGGAAGAGGAAAGGAGGAGGAGAATCATGCCCGCCGGACAGGCCAGGACCTGGAAAACGCAGGAGGACCCCTCCGGCGGCCACGCATACCGAGTTGAGGGCCTCTAACTCAGTGGGTGACCTTGTTCTTCAATATGGATCGATTCTGGTAACTGGTTCATTACCAGATTTTGGTGATGAACCTGATTGGTTTTTTATTTTTTATATTTATATTGCTATATTTTAAATTTATTATTATCAACCAAATTTTCTCCTTTTTTCTTAGTTTTTTAAATATTATTTTAATTTTAGTTTTATAAATATTTTGAAGAATTTTTTTTTGTTTCATTTGTGAATTTTTTTCTTGATATTATTTTGGCTTGAATTGGATTAAAGATGAAAATGAAGATGAAGATGTTAAGTTGATTTTTTTTTTTTATAAATTTTAGGGTTTAGTTTTAATTTTTATTTATTAATTTTTATTTAATTGTAATTTTCAGTTTTATTAAGGGCAAAAAAGTCATTATATACATTGTAACTAAAGTAAGGGGTAAAAGAGTCTTTTCATACTTTTTGTTTGGTTTGACTGTCAATTGATTGATGGAAGTGACTAATTTGACATTTTCTCGAAACGTTAGGAATGATTTAATCATTTTTCAAAGCATAGGTTAAAATTTAATCAATTCTCAAAATTTAGAGATTAAAATAATTTTTACCCTTGAATTTATTATAAGAAGTGCTTAGAATATTTTTGGTAATATTATGTTATGTTTTGAGAAAAAATATTTGTTTATGTTTGGAGAAAAGTTTTATTCAATGTTATGTATAGTTGTATACAGAAATGGTTTCAGATTTGAAAGGAAAATAAAAATGTTTTAAGAACACCGATGTTGTACCCTCTCCTATAATGATCAAGCAGACTTCACGTATGTGAGTCCTTAAGAGTCACCCAACACGTGTATAACGGATATCTGGAGAGTCATAGAGTCGTCTAGCATGTGTATGACCAAATGTTGTCTCTTACTCTATGTGTGTGTTGAACATCTCCACCATGTATGACTATATTTTCTTGGTTGGTGTAGATTTTCAAATTACAGATGTTATATATTGAGTTTGATCAGTATAGATGGAGATTTATAAAATATCAAATTTACGAAAAGAGATTTTAGAAAAGTTTTACATATTATAGATTTTTAGATTATATATTATTAAAGTTATAAAAATGATTTATATAAAAGTTTACTGTTTTACTATAATATGATATTTAAATTCAGTTTTATTTTCATATATGATTGTATATTATTACTAGTTACATGTATGTTTAATTTGAAAATATTTTTAGAAAAGTTATATCTATTCACTGGATATTAGCGCTCACTCTTTTAAAAAAATCCATTTTTCCGGTTACTCACCATAGGTTCGTACAAATTATTACATATCGTGAGAAAGACTACATAGTGATAATAAAAGCATTAATAATATTTTTAAGTAGAAATGTTTTTTTTTATTAGTGTATATTACTTTTAATTAACCAAATTTTATAAATATGTTTCAGAATAATTTTATAGATGAAATATCTTTTTTAGATATTTTATGAATATTTTGATTATTCAGTTTAGAGGTTTAACACGATAAATGTACAACTTTCAATTTGTTCAAATTAAATTTTATAAAGCAATCATCATATTTAAGATGGTTTTTCCAAAATGTTTTTCAGCAAACCTAAATTTCAATAACAATGACTACAATTTTGATGGAATTCTTTAGGACTCGAAAGGAGTCAGGATGGGTCCTCTCATAGATTATCATCATCACCATTGAGGCGCTGCAGTATATCATCATCATCACCATTGCACAAATCTCGATTCTGACGTTGTCCACCCACATCGCATTGGCCCTTCTCTCGATCTTCTCCACCGCTATCTTTTTCTTGTCCTTTTCTCTCTCTCTCTCTCTCTCCTCTCTCTCTCTCTCTCTCTTTTAATTTTAATGTATTATGGTGGTTGTTAGATAAAAATCATGATTTTTTTTTTTTTTTTTTGGGGTGGTATTTAGGGTGATTTCTAGTTGGGTAGGGTGGTTGGGCTACCGATTGTGTGCTTAGTTGGGCCAATAAATTGCCAACTTGGTCGAATAATCACCTCCAACAAGCATGACCCTCTATTTGGGATAATCGGATCGGCAAAGTACTAGTGAATAATTAATTGGCAAAAAATTGTTGTTAAATGACGATTTGTGAAACACTAGACCCATTTGTAGCAGTCATTGGAGAGACTTAGAGGCTGACTATATACAGTTTTATAAGGGGCTTTAACCGTGGGTTTTGAGGACTGTTTTGGACTCATACTTACATATTTTTGATAGCTCTCAACCACTATTCTACACAACCTTTAGAGAAGAATTTGGAGCTGTAAATCCATCCATCATCAACCTCTTTAGAGTCCAACCTGTAGCAACATCATCACAGAGATTTTGGTGGAATAACGACAAAAGAGGAGTGAAGATTCATTATTGTAGGAGCCGAGTTGATATGGGGAACAAGGGGACTTGCTGAGTACGATGAGAATTTCTTTTTCCTTCAATCTTATTTCTGGAATGATGTTGTTTGATATGTTTGAATAATTTATATTGTAAATTGATAATGAACTAGATGTATGACCTAGGGTTACAATCTAGCCCTAAAACCGTAAAGCTCACCTTTATAACATTGTTGATAATTGATTTTTCATTATATGTTTTTATTTTGTCTTATGTGTAATGCTTTTAAATTAATTGACCACTAGATCAATTGATTTAGTAATCAGACTCAGACATTTATATTAGGGAGGCACCTTATAACAAAGTAAAATGAAATAAAAATTAAAGATAAAAATAGTTATAATTTGCTATGTTTTTATCATTGATGAATCTCAATTTTCTTTACGAATCTTTGGAGCTATTTTTCATAGCTCACTCTTCTTCACTTAAACTTTATTGATTCTCATTTGAACAACATAAATAAAAGAATTTAGTAAATTTAGTTTCAAAATATATTTTTAAAAAATTTCAATTTAGTTTCAAATAATGTAAATATTTGACAACTTTTTAAATAAATCTATAACATTCACTAAGTGATAAACGAAATATGAGAGAGATCCAAAAGACTAAAAGATTAAAGAAAAATTAGTAAATTGTTCATGGTTCGCAATAATAATAACATAAAGGGAAGTCAAACTATCACAAATTCTTAGCCTGGTCTACTTGGTTAATGTGTTTTTGAACTCGGGTTCGAACCTTCACCACAGCGCTATCCATTAATTTTAAAATATAAAAAGGAAAAAGGCTGCAAAAATGGTAGGGAACATATTCGAACACCGCTCTGCTAAACACTATACACACTTCATGCCATCAATACACTTCCTTATTCATGATCTCATTCACTTTGACCAATATATATAACAATTTAATTATGTAAGGACTATTATTATAAACTTAATCAATTTTCAAAAAATTTTAAGGGGGGCACGTGCCCCATTTGGACAGAATATAGGTATGCCGTGACTGTGAATACACTTGAAAAAGGTAGTCATGTATTTTGACCAAAATAAAATGGCATGATTTGCATAAAGATACAAATATGCTCGTGTGACTTGTGTGATCATGATAAGTGGTTGATGCTTAATGTGCCTAAGTTTACTAATCGTCATAGAAATATAGTCGATTTAAGTGATTTAGGTAAGTCCACTAGACCATTGGAAGTGACTTGTAGATAATTTAGAATTACTCTATCAAGCACAAGATGGGAATAATTTATTAATGATAGAAATATAAGTTGAGTGAATTGATATGTTGAAATTGTAATTGTAGAATTAATTTGCCATTGGTTGTAATGTATTTTATTAGTTGATTTAATTATTTTCTTTGTTTTAGTATTTACATAAATTCGTAGTTTCGATAATTTGGATAAAGTGTAGTCTTGACAAATTTTAGTAATTAACGTAATTTAGGCGAATTTCATTTGAACGATATTATACTCATTATTATATTATTTATAGATCGTATATACTTGTACATGTTTCTTATATGTGGTTTTGCATGCACTAGAAAAGGCTATCGGTGTAGTGGACTGTGTATATTTGTACGCGGCTCTTGTGCATGGTTTTGCATGCACTAGAAAAAAGCCATCAGTGTTGTGGCTTACTCACGAAAGCTAATACGGTCAGCAAATCCTCTTCAAGTTGAACCAGAAACAATAAGAGGGGATCTTGCTATCCAAACTAGAAGGTAGACCCACTCAGTTCAAACTTTGGAATTTGTATTACTGCAATGAATTTTATTTTTGTTGGTCGAGTAGCATTAGTTTATAGTAATTACATTGTTAAGTGTCAGCGTTATTTGATGAGCATTTTTGCAAGAATGTTGTGCATGAGAGTGACAGCGCTGAGAATGGCAAGCATGGAATAGGTATTTCATATTGTATGCTGGATATAGTGCTACACAAGTGTTGTGCCTATGATTGCTGTCATAATGCTTTTTCTCTGAGTTATTGGGTGGATTACGCCACTGATATGAAATACCATTGAGGTTTTCACTATAAGACGTTCTCGTCCAATACGTGGACTTTTCGCATGAACCACTGAGGTTTTATACTTCTGAATTGTAATGTCGTCGTTGTGTTCTTAAATTTTAAATGAGGGGCACATTGATGACATAATTAATTTCTAGTACATTTAATTGACATATTTGATAATTAGGGAGAATTAACACTTAATACGCTTCTTTATACTCTTGTTTCAAGGTTGATTTATACTTCTTGTGTTATAATGTAGTCTCTGGTTTTGTCTTTTTGAAATATATTTAATCTTTGTTTTTAACTTCAAATGAGGGCGGCATATTGATATAACTTAAATGATCATGTTTGACATTTTTCGTCATTGTGTATATAGTGTTTATTTTTAGTGCATTAATTTAACATATTTGATTATAGATATACATGACATTTGTGATTATTTGACAATATTTATAATTATTTATAATTGTTTCTCATATAGATGGTAGATGAGAAATACAATATTGAGGGGAATGAAAAAATGCATGGTGAATTACTTTGATAGATTGATTAATTTTGCTAGTTTACAAATATATGCTAATTCTACATTTTATATTTTGTCTTGTTTAAGAGAAACAATTTTATATACTAGCTCATATGGGAATTATGAATTGATTTTGTTGTTGCACACATATAATTATATTAATGAAAAATATTCATTGTTATTAAATTAATCTATGTACTAGACTTTTTGTTTTTATTAACAAACACCAGATATTTTATCAACTACTAAAATTGGGTGTAATAAATGAATAAACATATATAGAAAACAAAACAGTTTTAATTATTTATCGATGTCTTTTATTTATATTAAATACATTGGTTTGATATAAATGTGATGTTGTACTATCAAGTATACAACACTACTTCTACGTGTAACTGATGTGTTTTTTTACATCACCTAAATAGACAACGGTTATAAAATTGAAAAAAAAAAAAAAACCAATATTAAGCATATAAATTAACTGACAGCTTTGGATTATTGATATAAGCTGGGAGAACATGAGTGACAATTATTGGTACTTCTTTATTACATTAATTCATCACCATCTAGTAAACTTAATCCATACCTTTAGATTGTCACTAAAATAGAATTCATCATTTCTCATAGACCAATAGCAAGTCCTAATACTAGGGCTAGTAAAAGGGTGTCCAATTTGGCTCCAAACGGAACTGAATTATGTTTAGTTCTTAAAATGGAAGAACTGAACATAAAGAAATTGAGAGGTAGAACCAACTGGAACAAAACACCCTTAATTAGGTTCGGCTCGGGTTGGTTCCCTTGGTTTTGTCAATATAAATTGGAATTGAGGACCGACGAGAGTCTCAATATTTATTACTAGAGAACACAAAACACAAAACACAATATTTATATAAAACTTCAGGGACCAACTAGAACCGTCCTCGTCCAAAAACAACAATATTATAATAATAATGACAATAACAATGTTTTTAGAGACCAACCTTGTAGTAGAGAACAACAACATCGGACGAGGACGTTTCCTCATGAGACAGTGTCAAGCTACTATGATGTGAAGAATAAAAAGAAGAAAAGGCTGCGATGCGAAGAAGAAGAAGAAGGAAATGGATGCGAACGATTGTGGCTGGTTGCTATGTAAAGAAGAAATAGAAGAAAATGGATGCGAACAGTAAGCGACTGGCTACGATGCGAAGAAGAGAAGGAAAAAAAATGGGGTTAGGCTAGGTGGTTGCAAAAAAAAAGAGAAAATAGGGTTCTGTCATCTTATTAGGGTTTGACTTTATGTAGGACACATTTGAAATTACATATGTACCCTTATAAAGTTGGTTTTTCGGATCAATTCGGTTTTAGATGTCCAGATTTGAACTAACCCAAAAAACATTTGGTTCTATATAGAGAGAATCAAACACCCTTCAATTGAATACGTGATCCAAATGACATTTGAATCCTTCATATTCCTAGAATTATAACAAGGTTCACTTGTGTACCATGATGCATTTCATATTGAAAATAAGTCCATCCAATAAATGCCTCTCTTAAAGTAAAATGGAATAGATTCTTCATCCAACGAGCATGCTATCTCAGATCATCATTTCTAGCCCAACATTGTATTCACAGTGATGTTTCGTTACTCCTGAAGTCATTCATGATGTGAACTGTGTTTTACTAGAAAACCTATTCAAATGCCAGTGTTTAAGCCATGGAAACAAGAAATGTCACCGTGAGAAAGAAATAAGCCATCTGAAGACTGTTGATGTCTATAACTCTAGACATGTTTGCAAATTAAGCAATGTACACAAATAATGAATAATTTTGAGTTAAACAAGCCTACTTAGGCATACATAGTTTATACAAATTACATAAGATCAAATGTGAGTATATTTGGTAGGTAACAAGTCAAATGGTTCTTTGTCCAAATAATAATAATAATAATAATAATAAACCTCAAATGGTAAGTTTCAAATTTCGTAAGACAATAATGTTAATAATAAATGTTTTAAAATTAGTAATAAATCTATCAAATTCTAAAGGTGGGTGTTGCAAAATTTTAAAACATATTAAGCAGAGTGTATTCAATCTAAAATTTATTAGAGTTTAATTAAATTCTTTTAATGATAGATTTAGATGGAATTCATAAATTCTATAGACTTTGCATTGATTTTATTAAAATTCTTTATAAAATCCAATGACGTACTTAAGATAATGGTAAAATTTGTTGTAGATTTTTTTCATCATTAAATTCACTATAGAATCCATCTAATTCTATTATTTAAATAAAATATATGAAATAAATATTTTTAAATGCATCTATACTTTATTGGATTCTTTACAAATCTGAATTGAATATAGCCATATTGCATTGAATTCTATATAATTAAAATTGAATACATTTATATTTTAATAGACTCTATATAAATTTAGATTGAGTACATTTATGATGTGCTTACTTGAGGTATTAGGGAATGAGAATAAGAAATGAATATAATTGTTTATGTTTATTTGCTTTAAATTAATTAGTAATGAGAATAAAAAATGTAGGTCTCACACAAATTTGGGTTGTGGAATGAGAATTACCATTCCTCCCATCTCACTTAGATTTCTATTCCTATTCCTATTTTTTTAAAATAAAAAAAATCTTATATTCCTAAAAAAAAAATTGAAATTAAAAAAAAAGTGAGAAAAACCTATTTTATATTTATTATTAGTATAATAGATAACATTAACTTATTAGTAAAAAGCCATAATTATTATTAAAAAAATAGTTCAACAAGCATAATATTATTATATAAAAATACATATTTCTTAATTTAAAAAAAATAATTTTCTCTTAAAACGTTAAAGGAATACATATTTTTAATTAAGAGTATTTTTATAACTTTTAAACAATCCATTCTGATTCCAATTTAAAATAAACATCTCAAAAGAAATATTGTTGATTCTTATTATAATTCCAACAATTTAAGTAAACAATTTATTCTAAGCCTAATACATCAATGCAATTCCAAACAATCTGATTTTACATCATTCTGAATCCAAGCAATTTCAATTATGTGCAAATAAACGCACCAATATTATATTTCGATGAAATCTATTTAAATATGAATTAAATACATATTAACTTTTAAAATGTTTTAAATTTCAATGAATTTTAGACTGATATAACCCCCTAATTTTTTTTTTTTAACATATTATGTTAGGAATTGTAAAATATTGAAATCTAATATAGTTGTTAGATAGATAAAAATACTCACATTTATAATTTTCACAACCAAAATATTAATACTCATATTGATTAAATTTAAAAATCTACATATTAATATAAACACCATAAATATGTCAATAATAAACCTATACAAACAAATTTAATTATATTCCTTTGAAAGAAACTTTCCTATACAAATAAAATTAATCATATGACATAAGTGTTTTCCATAAGAGATTTGATGAAAAGAGTTTCCAAAATGATATAAGATTATTTGTACAGAAAATTCTAAGCAATGAGTTATTCAAGGATTTTTGTAAATATTTAGTAAGGAAGACAAGATTTTATTACATTATGTTTTTTTTTTTTTTTGAAACAATTTTATTACATTATGTTATTCACCAAAAATATTTGTTTTAATCATAAAGAAATGATTTAGGTAGCTTTCCAACTTATGTTTTATAAAGCAAATTCAGAATAAATTATTATTGTTGTCTGAATGAGATTTTAGAGAAATTATACAAATTATAGTTGCAAATTATATTTTACAAAGTTATAAAAAGATGATTCATACAAAAGTTTACAATTTTACTATGTTTTACTATGATATGAGATTTGAATTTAGTTTTATTATTTACATATGAATGTGTATGAATCATTGAAAATTATTTCTTATTACTAGTAATATGTTATGTTTTGTTTGGAAATATTTTTAGAAAAATTATATTCACTCACTAAACATTAGCACTAATTCTTTTATGTTTTAAAGCCATTTTCCTAGATCCATCGCCGGTTCGTGTAATTATTTCATATAGTGAGAAGAGCCACGTGATGATACCAAAATGAAATATTATCATTTTAAATAGAAACATTTTGCATTTGTGTAGATTATTTTCAATTAATCAAATCTCTTAGATATATTTAAAAAATACTTTTACAAATGGAATATCTTTTCCAAGTATTTTATTAATATTTTATATATTTACTAGAGGGGTCCAACACAATAAACTTGAAAGATTTTTGACTTGTTCACATTATATTTATAAGGTGACTATGAGATGTATGGGTATTTTTCTAAAAGGTTTACATAAAATCCATATTTCAATTAGAAATACCACAATTTTTATGAGATTCTCTTTAACTCAATTGAGGAGTCAGCATAGGTTCCGTCAATTTTTACAGGATTCTGTTGTACTTATGAGAAGAGTCGAGATGGATTCGGACACCAATAATATTGAATTCTTAATTAAAAGTTTTAAATTAAATAATTCACTATTAGTAATTGTAGAGTTGTTCTACAGAAAACTTAATGTTGTACTCTTAAAATTGTAGATGTTTTACATAATTTGAATTTTTAATGTTCATTGATATAATCATTTCATATGGTTTGATCCTTCACAAGTGGTTCATACTTAGATCTAGGTCATGAAGTTCGTTATACTTCTTTAATTATTTCTTATTTCTTTAAGTACTATTAATTTTCTAATAAATAATACATCCATAACAACTTATATTTACTCATAAGCAGAAAATCAAGTTATCTTGTTGTTAAAGACTTGAATCAACATTTAAGGAAACTACTTATCTACTTCTTGCAAGAATAAGTGGATTCCAATATTGCATAAAATGTTCACAACCACTTATTAAATCATATCTCTAAAGTACAAAGTTATTAATTATAAATATATAACAACCCCATCTATGTAAATTAAAATACATGATTTAACAAATAGGAGTCCATAATATATTCAAGATTAATGAATTATTTGTTTTTTTTTTCTAAAGACTGAACAGTGCTAAAATTTACTAAAAATTGAATAGTGACTGAAATATGAAATCTAAACAATATGTTTTTTTTTTTTTTTTATTTCTGAATATATTGTAAACTTATTTATTTTTTAAAGTTAAAATTATCTAAAAACTAGTAATTTAATATTTATATACCTTTTTTTACTATTTGTTGGTAAGTAATTTAAATTAATTAATACAAACAAATAAAAATAAATAATTTAATAAATCTAAAACATTTTTATATGCATGTTAATAATATTTTATTCACAATTAAAATATACTTAAAAAACAGTAGTATTAATCATATTTATATATTTAAATATATTAATATATTTAAGAAAATAACTAAAAAAATGAATATTTAAATTGTAATTTAAAATACAGTAGTTTAATTTCAAGATATTTTGGGATGAAATATATTTATGCTTTTTTTTTTTTCAAATATATATATGAGTCATTTGATTTTTATCATTTTTCATTTAATGGGTCTAAGTTACCAAATCACTTAAAACCATTTAAAAATTACTAAAAAATTAAACTATAATTTATAACTTTTAACTGAATATCAAATCATTTAATATATTTTTAAATATATTATTCCAAATCTGTCATTCCTAAAATAACATATTTTCTACCAAAATTAAACAAGAACAATATATTATTTTTGTTTAATTTTAGTAGAAAATATATATTACTTTACAATTTCAACTTTTATTACAATAATAATTCAACTTTAGACCATTTTGTTTATTTTTATTTAAATATATAAATTTAATTTACTTTACTTTACTATAATAATTAATTATATTTTAATTATGAATAAAATATTATTAATATATATGGATAAGTGTTTTAGTATTTGTTAAATAATTTATCATAATTATTTGTATTATATTAACCGAATTTACACAACAATTAATAGAAAAAAGATATAAATATCAAATTACTATTTTTCAAAAATTTTTAACTTTAAAAAACAAATAATATTACTATAGATTTAAATGTAAGAAAAAAAAACATATCATTCAAATTTCATGTTTTAGTTACTATTTAGTTTTCGGTCTTTAGTCTTCAATAGTACTGTTTAATCTTCAGACAAAAAAACAAACAATCCCATAGTTTTATAAGTATCAAAGGAAAAAGAGAAAAAAAATTTGAGTAATATAAAATTATGATAAATTTGAAAGTATATTATTTTGGGAAGGACAAACTTAGAATATAATCTTTTAAACATGGTTAAGTGATTTGCAATTAAATGAAAAGTCAAGGTTTGTAATTTTTTTTTCTGTTGTTTTTCTATAGTTTTAAATGATTTGATCACTTAAAAAAAATAAAAAACAATTTAATGGGTGCAATTCAGCACCATTAAGTTATAAATAGAAAAAACAAACAGCCTCTAAGATTAATCCATGTATGATGAAAAAGATATATTTATTATTTATTTAACGTGTATAAGTTATAAACTTTGAGGATACAAATCCAAAAAAACATATGTCGACGATTGAGGTTGGCCATGGAGATCAAACCACAATTTAGGAGACTGTGGTTTGACGATATAGGGAGTTGTGGTTTGATGATCTGAAACTTAGGTTGTTAGACGACGATCTAAGTTTAAAACCTAGATTGTGAACTGACAATCTGGATGACACCTAGATTATCGAACTCGATTTAGGTCATCTAGGTTGAACGAGTTTGACGATTGGTTGATGATCTGGGCTCAAACCCAGATCGTTTGGATTTGTACCTAGATCGTTACGGTTTGGATTGAACCCAAGTCGTTGATGACCTAGGTTGAAAATTTGTGTTCCCTTATTCAACTTCCAACTTTTTCAACTTCTTCAATTCCTTCAAATGATTCTTCTTCTTCTACACCATGCATCAAACTTATTTAACTTCTTCTCTCTTGCAACTTCAGTGTCTCTCGCATAACTTCAACTTTTTCTTCCACACCATCAATCAAACTTCTCTAACATCTACGCACATAATCACCAAAACCAAAACCACAATTAATCTATACATTTGGTTCAACTAGAACGACCTCGATCTGGTCCAACAAGATGAATTGATTTGTTTCTTTTTCCTCAATTTATTTGTTATATTTTTTTAATTATTTTTTTACTTAATGTTCTATGGACATGGATATATATTTTTTAACTTAATGTTATGTTTTTTTTTATATTGTTTATTTATTTTTTTTATGTTATTTTTATCTCCACCGTCCATTTTAAAAATGGACGGTGGAGATCCATTTATTATTTTATTTTAGGATAACAAAATGAGATGATTAAGGGTGTTTTGGCCTTTTACCATTTTCCATCATAGTTGACCGTTAGTTTTTTGGTTAGAAGAACCATTTTGATAAATTTCTCAAACTTTAAGAATAATGGAGACTAAAAAAGGATTCAAGAGTGAAAAGTATATTTCATAAAAAATTATGGACTAAAGTGAAATTTTCCTGTTTCTTTTTATTACACCACAAAACGAAGAGTCCAATTATTAGTTTAATTAATTGAACACATTTAAGATCATAACATCAACATAAACTAGATATGTCAACCTTTACCAGTAATAAAGGCGACGTTTTCTGATTCGAATTCTCCTGTATCTTTAATAAAATGTTTATTAACTTGGATAAATATTGCCTCATATAACTAAATTCAGTGACTTAAAATGATAGTTTGATCTTACTTAATTTAAACATGAAAGCCAATTTAGATATTTTCTTTAACAGGTAACAGTAAAAAAGTATGGAATATATGACAAAACTATAAACAGTTTCGGGGGGAAATTCTTGTACCTTTATAATAGAAGACAAACAATCATTTTATTATTTTCGTTCATTTTTAGGATAAACCAGTGATTAAACACAACATGTATCATAAGAATAGCATAAAAAAAGAGCTAGCAGCTTTGATCAGTAGGTTGCCACAAGAATTTAGCCTCAGCATTCTCATCACTGCAATACAAACAAGGGTGCTGCTCAAACCCTTTTTCTTCCAAAATCTTCCTTGCCATCATCACAACTTCTCTATTGCTCAATGCTCCTGAATTCTCCTTCAACACTCTTTGAACCGCATCACTGAAGGCTCCATAGGCCTTTTCTCCACCCTCCAACGGACTCATATCAGCGGAGGTTTCATTGGCCTGGCATCCACTTAGCAGAATCCCCTCATCAGGTCTCAATGATTCAAACAATTCCAGTTCATGCAATGGTAACCGAAATCGAATACTGGCATCAACTCCAAAGAACTCCAACAAGTGTGTGCCGATATCAGATGTGTTTATGCTTGTTAGCGATGATAGGTGTTGAAGAATTGATTGGAACGGAATGTTTCTGTGGTTAGAGAAGTACTTTCTGCCATTATTTTGGATGATGGAAGAAGGTCCAATCTGCTCTTTTTCCTTGTCAACAAGGCCTCCACTGTGGCATGAATCTGATAGGATTGTGAAGCTTGTGCCTTTTGGTAGGCGGTTCACTAGTTGCCGGAAGTCCAAATCTGCATATTTGCATGATTTCAAGTCACAGATAATTGATAAAATAATTAGGAAAATATACATAGTTAGTTATGGCAGAATTAGTTTGCTAATTTAGATAACCTTATACAATACATTTTTTTTTTCCTGAAATTAATATAATATAACATAAGAAATAGACAGCAAGCTATGGTCTAGTGATAAAGATCACATTGCTGCCCACTGTCTTTAATAGATAGCAGGATTTACACCCAAGTCCCACAAAATTGTGGACATTTCCCTCATATGTTGTGGGTCCCCCCTTCCCCACTAAATGTAGGTTGTTCTCTCCCATTTCTAGAGAGGTGTTCTTCAGGTCATGTCATAGAGTTATATTTTAATTGGTCCTGATTGTCACGTGGGCAAGGACCAATACAGAAAAAAAGAAAATCAAGAAATAAATTGTGTTGGACTCTAGTTGATTGTTTTCTAGATAGGATCTAGAGCAAAAGAAAAAATTAAAAAAAAAAAAGAAAAAGGAAATAAAAGTAACTTTGAAGACTTTAAAAGAAGAATTCTAATCAGATAAAAATTGTAAGACTAATTACCCGTAATGAGATTGAAATCAGTAGGCACAATAGCTTCCTCCTGTCTAAAAGGATGTCCAGGCTTCATAGAAGGAATCCGAGTTCCATGTCCACTATAATGGAAAAACATAACATCACCCGGTTCAGCCCCGTCCACCATCCTGTTTAGTGCAGCCTTTATATTTGCACCTGTAGGCATCACCAAGCTGGAACCTGGTGCATCAGTCAGGAGCTCAATTTGGCTCCGATCAAACCCAAACCGCTTGATCAGTACCTCCTTCATTGCAAGCACGTCGTTTATGCAACCATGCAATTCATTTTTTGTGTTTGGATAATTGCACCCAACTAGAACTGCCATTCTCTTCTTTCCCTTCTCCATTTTGCGGGCAATGGGAATGTCTTTTATTTGCTTGAATAAGTGAGAGTATATTTCTTGGATTGGTGTTTACTTTCGAAGGTCTTTATAGTTGCTAAAATATGGCATTGTTTCACTTGCAAGTTAGTTCAACGTTTGCTTTGGATTACGTTTATAAGTGGCTTTCAAGCGGGGGAAGTTGATTTCCTATTGGCATATAAATGCATTTATCTTGCCACTGCATAAATCTATCAATTATTTGGAAGACATATATTTGTTGGGTGCTCTTGAGTTTGATGTGTCTTGTTAAGGGCAATTCTATAATTAAATATTTGAGAATTCAAATGAAAATAAAGTTCCACAAACGGCACATATCCTAAATTTAAATTTCAAGAAATTCATTTGATAATTTATAATAATCTTTTTTGTTATAGCACTGAAAAATATGCGATTTTGTAAAATCGTATTGACAAACTTTGAACTAATTTTTAGCACCATCACTAAAGGAAATAGTTTGTATAGTTTGTAAACTTCAATTGAAAACTAAAATTTATGACTACTAATATTGGTAAAGAAAAACTCGTTTAAATTTTTCAATGATATTTTCAAAACTCATTTTTTATGCTATTTATAGAAATTTTAACTAAATTATATTTAGAGGTAATCAATGGATAATCGTTTGATTTATGTTGATTAATTAGGACATACATTTAAAAGAAAATCTTGTGAGTTACAACAATATTTTTTATTTATATGATGATTCAATTTTTTTTTTTAATGTAGAAATATAAATTTGTATGATAGAAAATAAATTTTAATATATCATCTCATATCAAGGAGAGTCACTTCAAATGTGACAATAGACGACCCTCTTTAACTGGTGATGGGTAAGTTATAAGAAATTTGTTTTGTTGTTATTATTATTTTTGAAAGAGTTATATTAACATATTAACACATTAACATGTACTCATAAGATATAATTTACAAACTCAAAAAAATTAATAAATAAATCCTATTTATTATTTTACAGTTCTTAATATATGTCTTGAGAATATATATTCAAAATTTTCTTTTCAAAATATATGTATTTTTTTCATGTGAAATTTAATTAATGTAAGTAAAATTTCACAAGTGAACTGTTTTTCTTATTTAAGTCTCAAGCCAAAAAATATATATAAATAAATAAATAAAAGACACTAATTTCGAAATCTAACTTGAAAGCTAACTTTTGCTTGCGAAAAACGGAACTTTTTTTTTTTAAAAAATTAATACACAATCACAAGGTTCTTCAATGCACAACAACGTATATGGTACACGAAACCGAACCATATTGTGCATCCTCAAGTAAATATCTAATATTTAATCTCTATAAATAAATAAATAAAAGACACTAATTTCATAATCTAACTTGAATGCTGACTTTTGCTTAGGAAATACGGAACAAATGTTTCTAATTAATTAATATACAATCACAACGTTCTTCAATGCACGACAACGTCTATAGTAGACAAACCGAAGCATGTGCATCCTCAAGTAAATATCTAATATTTAATCTCCATAAGAAGAAAGAAGGGCCACCTTATCTTGAATATTCTTATTAAAGTTTACAGGGTTTTTATAGTCGAGAAGAAATTGCAGAGGTTATTTTTGACAAAGTGTATTGTTCACTAGAGTTGTATCTAATATTATACAAGGGGAAATCATGCTGACACCTCTGATGAGCTTTGAAGTTGAGACGCTTAGATGTAGAAGTGTCATTATTATATTTTAGAGGTAGTTATTCTTTTGATTTGCACTAGTTTGACCTTTTCACGTCCAAAACACCCTTGCATTTAAAAATAAAAATAAAGATAGATAATTGAATAAAAAAAACTATAAAAAACTTAGTAAAAAAATTAAAAAGAAAATGTTGTATGTATTTTTCGGACTCATTAAATGGGCTGGTAAAAGCCCAATTTAGGCCCGATAGAGGGTTCGATAAGGTCAAAGCCTAGTCAAGGTCTATCAGACGAGGCCCAGATGACTCTAAGCCCAAGCAAGCTCTTCAGCTCGCATAAATAGCTTCTTCAGATTATATCAACGAGCTCATGTCAGCCAGGATTCAGCTCGCTCTATAGTTCGCCTCAGTCATAGCTCTCTGACCAGCGAGCTCAAGCTCACAGACCGCCATGGTCAGCAGCTCGTTCAAAAGCGTAATAAATGCAGTATCTTCTAGAACAGGCAGTTACCTAATTCAACCATGATTCTCTCTTCGAATATGGCGGTTACCCAATCAAACCGTGATTTCCTCATCAGATATGGAAGTTTACTCAAATTCAAACCGAATTAACATCATTCCTGATTTTATGGAAGCAGTTTCCTGATATTATTCAAGCATATTAGGAAGTGTAATTAATTTACAATTCTTTTTCTTATTTTTCCTGATTATTTGGGAAGTGTAATTAATTCAGGATTCTTTTCCTGATTTGCTACAATCAGAATTGTAACGCCTCTTTCCCTATAAATAGGGATTAAAATCATTGTAACATGATCAGAGAATAATTAATAACATACTGTCACTTTGCAGAATTTAAGAGATAGACAGTCGTGAACGTAGGCCTATTATTGTTGAACCACGTAAAAGATCCGTGTTCCTTGTTTGATTCTCGGCATTTGTCTGTGTCCTTTCTTGGTATTTGTGCTTTCTCACATTGATTGCAGGCATTGGGTATTGATTACCCGTCGACTGAAATCCAACGTCGACATTTTGGCGCTAGAATGAGGGCCCAAACTGCAATCTTTTTCATCTCAGTCCATCAATTTCTGACAACATGGCAAGGACCAGAACAAACAGGAATTTTGGAGATGATGACCAGGCGGAGAGTCACATGAACCAATCTCAACAGAACTTACAGCCTATGTAGGATGCACCCATGCATGTAGCAGGCACGTCCCATGGACAGACACTTGGCGCTGCGACAGGTATCCCTCATTTGCCTCCTCGTCAGACAGTTCCAATTGCCCCATTAGCCGAAGGGCAGAATGTGCTGATCCAGAGGCAAGAAGCGCTGGAGGATACGGTCAGACAACTCACAAAGGCCGTTAATATGTTGGTACAGACTCAAGTACAGAACATGCCCAGGGTTGAGGTTCAGGCACTAAGGCATGTGCCCCAGCAGCATGAGGCGATGAAAATAACTGACAGGCTGGCAAGGGAAGTCCCACGACCTACAGACTCAGCTCGCTCCTCCAATGCGTGCTCTAGGGCTGGAGGACACCCTGTTCGAGAAGAAAGGGAGGTCGCGCGCCCAGATAGCCTGATAGTAAGATTGGGCCAAGGTGGAAATCTGCAAGCAGAAGTTGGCCATGATAGAGCCAGAGCTTTAGCTCGGCGGTTTAATGATGAGCATAGGCAGGGAAGATCCCATCAGCTTGACGGTCTGTTCGAAGAGGATGAAAGGTATGACCCAGAGCATCCCGCCCCTAGTCATGATCATAGGAGAAGGTATGAGCTCCGAGATCCACAAGTAGAGGAGCTCATTCAGAGGGTCCAGCAGTTGGAGGCACGACCTGGAGCCCCGGAGCAGCGTGGGTACTATGGGGGAAGGACTCCCTTTACGAGGGAGATTGAAACATAGCCTCTCCCCCCGAGGTTCAAGATGCCAAACATCCAGCAGTATAATGGGGACAGTGACCCCTATGACCATCTCGACGCTTTTAACGTTCAGATGGACCTGCAGACAGGAAGTCCGATGGTGAAAGTGCCGAGTATTCCCAGCTACATTGGGGGATATTCCGAGGACGTGGTTTAAGAATCTCCCAGCTCGCAGCATAGGAAGTTGGGAGCAATGCCAACAGAAGTTCGTTGGTCAGTACAGGGCTTTAAGAAGGCAGCTCGCTCCATCCTGCCACCTAGCTACAATCTTCCAATGTCAGGGTGAGTCATTGAAAGAATATATCACAAGGTTCAAACGCGAGGTCGCGAATGTCGAGCATCCATCAGATGAAAGCATACTGACAGCGATTTCAGCTGGGCTGCGCAAGGATGGAAAGTTGTACGAGAGCATTTACAAATCCCCAGTGAAGGATCTGGGAGAGTTCTATGAGCGAGCTGCGAAAGAGATCAGGTGGGAAGAGACCTTCGACCCAAAGAAGCAGAATCAGAAGAACGAAGCGGGCAGTTCCAGCCAGCCAAAAAGGAGAAACAATGGTAGGAACGAAGAAGGAAGAAATAGTGGCTCAAGTAACCAGATCGCTAAGAAGGTGAGGAGAGAGCCAAGATACGAGTGACCTCGACGTCAAGGTCATTATGAAGGATACAGCATCCTGACGGCTTCACCGGACATGATTTACGCTGCAGAAAGAAACAGAGAAGATTTTGGGAGGCCCAATCCCTTTAGAGATCCAGTTCAGCAAAGAGATCAGAGCAAGTTCTGTGTCTATCATAATGAGGTCGGGCACAGTACTTCAGATTGCTGGGCATTGAAGAACGCCATCGAGAAATTGATCAAGCGAGGTCGCCTGGGAGACTATATAGCAAGACCCGCAGACTCGCGACCTCCACAACAACGACCTCACCAACAGCCAACACACCAGCAACAGCCCCAGCGAGCTTCCGAGCAAGGTCAGGAACCTGCGGTAAGAACCATTTTTACCATTTATGATGGCCCCCATATCGCAGGTGATTCCAACAGATCGCATGAGAGGTACGTCCGAGAGGCGAATCATTCGTTTAAGCTCAATGGGTTGGAGGGACCTACTAAAAGAGCAAAGCCGACCTCGGACGAGATTGTATTTACAGATGAAGATGCTAGAGGAGTGATCTGGCCTCATAACGATGCGCTGGTTATACGAGCTAAAATCAGCAATGTGGAAGTTAGACGCATCATGATTGATACTGGAAGCTCGGTGAACGTGATGTGTAGAAGTTGTTTTGATCAGATGGGGCTGCGAGCAGAACAAATGACACCGTCCCCAGAGCCTTTGTTCGGTTTCACTGGAGATGCTGTAGTACCAGTGGGACAGATTAAATTGCCATTGACTTTTAGGGAGGCAGGTCGTCAGACAATAACCTTGACAAATTTTTTGATAATTGACTGCCCATCAGCATACAATGTGGTCCTCGGGAGACCTGCCATGAACGAGTTGGACGTGGTTACTTCGACCAGAACTCTCACAGTCAAGTTCCCAACTCCTAATGGCATCGGATGTGTTTGAGGAGAGCAGCATTTAGCAAGACGCTGCTATGAAGATGCTGTGAAGATGGGTGTGAGAGGAAAAAAGGTGAATGTGGTCTTAGGGGGCGAGCCACAAACTATGATTGAGAAAGGAGTCAGTCTCGACCTGGACCCTCGCGAGGTAGATGAAGACCGAGCTACAGGGCCAGTTGAAGAATTGGAAGATGTACAAGTCAGCGAGGCGGATCCTGAAAAGTGCCTGAAGCTAGGGAGAGGTTTAACTCCACAATTAAGAACCCAGCTCGCTGACTTCCTGAAGGCGAACTTGGATGTGTTTGCATGGAATCATGAGGACATGGTGGGAATAGATCCAAAGGTGATGTCTCACAGGCTTAACATTGATCCTCACTTCAAGCCAGTTCGCCAAAAGAGAAGGGCAATGACAGGGGAACGTTACTTAGCACTAAAAGAGGAGGTAGACAAGCTGCTGGTTAACAAGTTCATCAGAGAAGCTTACTACCCGACCTGGGTCGCCAACCTTGTGCTAGTGAAGAAAAAGAACGGAAAGTGGAGAACTTGCATTGACTTCACTGACCTGAACAAAGCGTGCCCGAAGGATAATTTTCCCCTGCCAAGGATAGACCAGCTCGTGGACGCTACTGCTGGCCACGAGCTCCTGAGCTTTATGGACGCATATTCGGGATATAACCAGATCCCAATGAAACCTGAGGACGAAGAGCACACCTCATTCATGACTGATCGGGGGTTATATTGCTACAAGGTGATGCCCTTCCGTTTAAAAAATGCTGGAACGACCTATCAACACTTGGTGAACATGATGTTCCAGGAACAAATTGGAAAGACCATGGAGGTCTATGTTGACGATATGCTAGTAAAATCCAAGCAGATAGGTGACCATGTTCGCGACCTGAGAGAGATGTTTCAGATTCTGAGGAGCTACCAGATGAAGTTAAATCCACTCAAATGTGCATTTGGAGTAGCTTCTGGGAAGTTTCTAGGCTTCATGGTCAACAGTAGGGGAATTGAAGCAAACCCTGAGAAGATCAAAGCATTAATCGACATGAGATCGCCAACCAGGGTGAAAGATATACAGAGCCTCAATGACCAGGTCGCAGCACTGAGCAGGTTCATTTCAAAAGCTACAGATAAGTGTGTCCCTTTCTTTGACATTCTGAAGAAAGCAAAGAGCTTCGAGTGGACTGAGCAGTGTGAAATAGCCTTCCAGCAGTTGAAGGAATATATGGGGCGAGCTCCGCTCCTTTCCAAGCCCAAAGAAGGAGAAAAGTTGATCCTATAGCTCGGGGTGTCTCAGCAAGCTCTAAGTGCTGTATTGGTGAGGGAAGAAGAAAAAACACAGTTTTCGGTGTATTATGTAAGTAAGCGGTTGCAGGATGCTGAAACCAGATACTCGCAGATTGAGAAGCTAGCTTATTGCCTGGTGATCGCATCAAGGAAGCTGCGACCTTATTTCCAAGCTCATACAATTGAAGTCCTCACCCAATATCCGTTGAAACAAGTCTTGCAGAAAGCTGACACCTCAGGTCGTCTGTTGAAATGGGCAGTGGAGCTCGCATAGTTCGATATCCAATTTAAGCCGAGGACGACTATCAAAGCTCAAGCTCTGGCAGACTTCATTGCATAGTTTACGGAACCTGTGGATGATGAAGCTGAGTCTTCTGAAGGTCCAGCTTGGGAACTTTATGTTGATGGATCATCAAGCGAGCAGAGAGCTGGAGCTGAGATTCTGCTGATCAGTCCTGAAGGCCACAAAATCCTTTGTGCCTTAAGGTTTGGCTTTCAGGTAACAAACAATGAGGCTGAGTATGAAGCTCTGCTCGTGGGACTGCGTTTGGCTAAAGAGATGCGAGCTGAACGCCTGAAAGTATTCAACGACTCACAGCTCGTTGTCGGCCACGTATTGGGGGAATATCAAGCCAAGGGACCAAAAATGGCCCTTACCTCCAGAAAGTTCACGAGCTGCTAGGTGCGTTTCAGAAGTACGAGATGAAGCAAATCCCGCAGGCTCAGAACTCGCATGCAGATGCATTAGCTCGCCTCGCGACCACACGAGATGCAGATTTCCTTGGGGCAATCCCAGTTGAATTCTACCAGCTCCAAGTATAGAGGAAAAGAATTTGACGATGGCCATAACTGTGCAGCCTGATTCTTGGATGAGCTATATTCTCAATTATTTACAGGATGGAAAGCTGCCAAGTAACAAGCTGGAAGCCCGACGTCTATGAGCTAAAGTAGCTAGGTACTACATCTATGATGATGCCTTGTACAAGAAGGGGTTCTCAACTCCATTGTTAAGATGCATTGATGGTCTTGAGTGTGAAACAGTATTAAGGCAGATACACGAAGGCCATTGTGGAAACCACGCTGGGGGGCTGTCTCTAGCTCAGAAGGCACTTCGTCAAGGCTTCTACTGGCCCACCATGAGGCAGGACGCCATTAACTTAGTGAAGAGATGCGACAAGTGTCAGAGGTTTGCCCATATTCCGCGAGCTCCACCAGCTTACCTCCAACAGATGGTGAGCCCGTGGCCCTTTGTGATTTGGGGGATGGATCTGATCGGACCCCTACCGATGGCTCGTGGAAGATGCAAACATGCAGTGGTCGTAGTGGATTACTTCACCAAGTGGGCAGAGGCAAAAGAGTTAGCTGAAATCTCCACAACAAAGATTGAGAAGTTTGTGTGGAGCAACATTATTTGCAGATTCGGGGTCCCACAACAAATCGTAACTGATAATGGGACCCAGTTCGCTAGCGAGCAGTTTCTCAGGTTCTGCAACGACCTTAAGATCGTTAAAAGCTTCTCAGCAGTGGACCATCCATAAGCCAATGGCCAAGTTGAAGCAGTAAACAAGATCATTAAGCAGACCCTGAATATGAAACTGGAAGCAAAGAAAGGAGCATGGGTAGACGAGCTTCAAAAAGTATTGTGGTCTTACAGAACCACAGCTCGCAGCTCCACTGGCAAGACCCCGTTCTCAATGGTGTATGGGTCTGAGGCTATGATCCCAGCTGAGTTTGAAGTCACCTCGCAAAGAAGAGCAACCTTCAATCCAAATAACAACAATCAATTACTTGCAACAAACCTGGACCTACTTGAAGAGCACAGGGAAACGGCCAGGTTAAGGGTAACTGTCTATCAGCAAAGAATAGCGAGGTACTATAACAAATATGCTCGAATTCGCAGATTCAATGTGGGAGACTTAGTATTGCGTCTCATTCTGCCTGGAGCCCGCAAGCCAAGTGATGGATTTTTAGGCCCGAACTGGAAAGAACCATATGTTGTCAAAGCAAGCTTGGGGAATGGGGCTTATCATTTAGCTAATGAGAATGGAGCCGAAGTCGCTCGAGCTTGGAATGCCAAGCATCTCCGCCCTTATTATCAATAAACTCTTTGTAATATGCAATTCAAAATCGTTCTAGTTCATGAAAGCTCCATTTTCCGAGCTTGTGACTCAACTCATTTCACTAAGGCTAACAGGCTCCGAGCTAAATAGCTCGCCAAATGAGCCTAAAAAGCAGGCGAGGTGACGACCCTTGCATAGCTCGCTACAAATAAAAAAGAGCCTAAAAAGCAGATGACTAAGTGTCTCTGCATAGCTCGCCAAATGAGCCTAAAAAGTAGGCGAGGTGACGACCCCTGCATAGCTCGCTACAAATAAAAAGAGCCTAAAAAGCAGATGACTAAGTGTCTCTGCATAGCTCGCCAAATGAGCCTAAAAAGCAGGCGAGGTGACGACCCCTGCATAGCTCGCTACAAATAAAAAAGAGCCTAAAAAGCAGGCGAGGTGACGACCCCTGCATAGCTCACTACAAATAAAAAGAGCCTAAAAAGCAGATGACTAAGTGTCTCTGCATAGCTCGTCAAATGAGCCTAAAAAGCAGACGAGGTGACGACCCCTGCATAGCTCGCTACAAATAAAAAAGAGCCGAAAAAGCAGATGACTAAGTGTCTCTACATAGCTCGCCAAATGAGCCTAAAAAGCAGGCGAGGTGACGACCCCTACATAGCTCGCTACAAATAAAAAAGAGCCTAAAAAGCAGGCGAGGTGACGACCCCTGCATAGTTCACTACAAATAAAAAGAGCCTAAAAAGCAAATGATTAAGTGTCTCTGCATAGCTCGCCAAATGAGCCTAAAAAGCAGATGACTAAGTGTCTCTGCATAGCTCGCCAAATGAGCCTAAAAAGCAGGCGAGGTGACGACCCCTGCATAGCTCGCTACAAATAAAAAAGAGCCTAAAAAACAGATAACTAAGTGTCTTTGCATAGCTCGCCAAATAAGCCTAAAAAGCAGGCGAGGTGACGACCCCTGCATAGCTCGCTACAAATAAAAAAGAGCCTAAAAAGCAGATGACTAAGTGTCTCTACATAGCTCGCCAAATGAGCTTAAAAAGAAGGCGAGGTGACGACCCCTGCATAGCTCGCTACAAATAAAAAAGAGCCTAAAAAGCATATGACTAAGTGTCTCTGCATAGCTCACCAAATGAGCCTAAAAAGCAGGCAAGGTGACGACCCCTGCATAGCTCGTTAACATTCTAAATAATCAACCGTTTATTTCATTTCATTAACTTAATGCATTATCAAATTTTAGAACTCGTTGATGATCAGCTCGCGAGGAATATGATAACTCTAAAGATGAAGAGCATAAAATATGTTATACACAATAGCTTAAATGCATTCAAACACAGAAGAAATAATGAAAGAAATTTCATTAAGTGTGAGAGTTGTTTACAAATTGAAAAGCTGAAAAAATACATGTAAAAAGAAAAGAAAATGAACTCTTAATCATGAGCTGAAGGATCTGGGTCAGTCAAAGGTTCTTCATGAGAAGGAGATACGCTAGGGGGATCGAGGTCGATAGCTGGCTCAGTTTGGGAGGTCGCGCCAGGTGCTCGCTCTGATAAGAGGATTGGATCAACTGAAGTCGAGGCAGCCCTTGTTTTAAAATCCTTTACAGTTTCAAGTCCTATGTCCCTAAAGATGGAAAAATCCATCTCTGGATGAGACATCCACAGTGTGTAGAGGAAGTCGCGGTTTGTTCTTTCCTCAACTTCGTCCCTTGCATCTGCAACCTGCACTTCCAATTCTTGAGCAGTTTGCTCTCTGAAGACTGTTAGCTCTTCGAAGGCATTATCAGCGTGACGGTTGACGACCTCAACTTCTTTCTTCATGTCTTCAACTCGCTGCTCTGCAGCCTCAACCCGCTGAATAGCCTCCCCCACCTGTTGCCTAAGCACCTCAGCTCGATGCTCAGCCTCCTCGGCACGTTTAGCCGTAGTTCCAACCTCCTCAGCTCGTTTGATTGCAGCCTCATCAGCACATTTAGCTGCAGCTTCCATTTCATCAGCTCGCTTTTTAGCTTCCTCGGCCTGTTTCTCAGCAGCTTCAGCTCGTGCCAAAGCAGCATCAACTTGGCGATGAAGCACTTCAATCTTCTCTTCTGCAGTTGAAGCTCGCTGTTCGGCCAGCTCAGCCCGTTGCTCAGATTGCTTTAGCTCTTCCTTTGATTTGAGTAGCTCATCCTTTAGCATGGCATGCTCATTTTCCATTTTCTTCAGAGCTTCCTCAAATGCCTGCCTTGCAGTATTAGCTTCAGCGATTTGTGCTTCCTGACCCTGCATTCTACCTTTAGTCAAATGCGCAACTTCATCTTTGGCCTCCTCCAACTCGTCTTCCAGCTTCCTTATTGCATCGTTTGTAGCCCTTGTCTTCCTTCTCCGCTTCATTGCAGCAAGAGCACTCTGAAAACGTTATGAGTTAGCATTTTTAAAAGTAAAGAGGTCAGCAGATAAGGGAAAATGACTTACTAGCATGGAATGACGAGCTATGAATTCGTCCAGATCCTCGCCTCTAAGATACATATTTTCCAAGACATTTGCATGGGTAAGCATGATCGTTTCCCAGTTGTCAAGGAAAGAGGTCAAATATCTTCCCCCAGGCCCAACCTCAACGGCTGGTCTCGTTGGCGAAAGGGTCCTTTCAGCTTCTGGAACATCGCGTTCACCATCCCAGGTAGCAGTAGGCCGCGCATGAATGGTGCGCTTAGTTACTCTTTTACTGGTGCCAGCCCCGGCTGCCTTGGGGGCGACCTCGGAAGAAATTTCCTTTTCTTTCCGTAGAAGAGCCGTCCCTTTTTCATGCTAAAAGGTGACTTTGGGGAGAGTCTCCCCTGGCTACGAGCTCTGATGCGGAATCGACTGAAGGTCCGCAGGTGCGGTTGAAAGTGACACTTCGCTGGGAGCAGCGGTTGAAGGAGCAATGGCCTCAGCAGCAGCAGGCACTTCGCTGAAAGCAGCGGCCGCAGGAGCCTGGTCCTTGGCAGATGATTTTGAGCGTTTTGAAGGGGCTGCTGGAGTGGCTAAGGCCTCAGTAGGCCGTTTCATTGAAGGAGTCGAGGAGGCTAAAGATATGGCAGGACTTGCAGGAGGAGATTTCAAAAGAACAAGTTTCTTCCTGTTGGCTGGAATTTGCCCAGAGGAAGGAACATGGGCTGGAGCGCGAGCTGGAAATGGCAGTGAAGCCCTTGGGATAGATGTGTGATGTGGGGAAGAGGATAAGTCAACTTGTGCAGTAGGGGCTGCGTGGGCTGGATCTGATCCTGTCCGAGCTAGGGCAGGAGCTGGAGAAGAAGTTGTTTGAGATGCACCCTTTGATGAGGCACGAGATGAACCCGATCTTATCCGAACTGGAGGGCGAGCAGGAATACTCTTAGTAGAAGTTTTCCGAGCAGGAGAAGGTGCATGAGTTGATTTCGCTGATCACGGAGTAACTGGTTTTGGAGGTCGAGGAGTAGATGTATCCCCGACCTAGACTGGAACTTCAAGGACAGAAGGAAGTCTGGGCCTGTCACCCATGTTGCCTATGTCCTCTTCAGGATGCAGCAGCGGAGAATCCTCGGGAGGGGCAAAGCCATAAGCTCTGAGAACAGCGTCATCGAATTTGTTGCTGATGCCCGCTTCCCCCGAGTTTGCGAGCTTATGAAGAGCTCGTTTTTCCTCGCTGCTAAGAGAGGACTCGTTCATTTTCAGCGCTGCAAAGCAAAGCATTATAATAAAAAAAATAATAAAAATACAAAATAAAATAAGCTCGCTATATTTCCTTTATGTATACCTGGTTTCAGAACGAAGCTGAAATTTTGGAGGCCCGCGAGAGAGGGGCAGGAGACATAGAACCAACTCGTTTTATATGGTCCAACATTGGACTTACCATTCGCGTCTCATTGGGGCAAGAGATCTTTGTACTTTGACGGGCGAGCTGTGAGGTAGAAGATGCCCTCAGATTTCTCCGACGCACTTACAGCCTTGAAGTTGTAAAATTGCAGTATGATTTTTGAAGATGGCGGTGGGAAGTCATTCCTGAGGAAGGCCAGAGCTAGTGAAGTCAGCTGTGTATAAGAGTTTGGCGTCAATTGAAATGGTGCGAGCTTGACGGCGTTGAGAAATATGATCAAGTATAGAGGTATGGGGAACCTCAGTCCCTGCTCGAGATGTTGGGCGTTGACAACGACGTACCCCTGTGGTGGATAACCTGCGTGATTTTTGGTAGCCGGTATCAGTACGCGACAACCCAAAGGAATGTGAAATTGCAAAATATGCCCTTCCACCTCGGAGGGCTCTAAAGAAGAAGGATGATGGGCAAAGGTATCCCGAGCTTCTCTTCCCTGCCTGATATGTTCCCGAGCTGCATCGCGTTCGTGAGCCCCCTTACTTTAAGAAATTTCTTTGCTAGCTCCACTTGAAGACATCTGTACCAAAGAAGTATTCTCAGGTCGTAGCAAGTTATTAAAATACAAAATATACTAAGTCTCCTACTTTTCAAGTCATTCATGGAATGAGGGGCTCGACCTATGAATAAACGACCTGCGAGTTAACAGTCTACAGGAGCATAATCCAACAGTTCATAAACATAACAAACTACAATAGTAATCAGGTCGCTGATAAGCGTAAAACAAAGATCTAATCAACAGAAGTTGAAAAGTCACGTTCAAACAAAGAACCCATAGCAACAAGATTCAACAGTGATCAGAAAGACTCAACAACAACAGCATGTCATATTCAAACCATTTCGTACACAAGAATGGCATGATGGGGGCACAATATGATATAAACTCAATAAAATAAACCAAAAACTCAAGATTTAAAGGAAGAACTTACCGTGATTCTTTGATGAAATGAAGGGGCGGTGATTGAGAATGTCAATTTCTGGAAAAGGCAGTGAGTTTTGGTTGCCTGAATGTTCGACTACTTTGAAAGAAAATGACAGATAAAAAAGAAAATGTAAAGGTTTTCATCAGTTTATATAGACAAACGAACTCGAGTCCCTAGCCGTCAGATCTCTGTGTAAATGAAACCGTCATTAATCCAATGGTGCAGCGCGTGGTACGACTTTGTAATCATGCAGCCGTCAGTTGAAAGACGTGCGCATTAAATGCGCGTGTAAAGGACGTGCAGATGTCGCTTCAGTTACCACCTGCATGACTGCCACGTGGCGCAACTGAAAAGATGGAATTTGAAAAGGTACAGAGGCAGTTATATGAGTTGGCTTACCAGAGAAGCTATCTTTTATCAACAAGCTCGAGCTCCCAGCTCTCAAAGCGAACTAAGAGCTGGGGGGCTAATGTTGTATGTATTTTTCTGACTCATTAAATGGGCTGGTAAAATCCCAATTCAGGCCCGATAGAGGGCCCAATAAGGTCAAAGCCTAGTCAAGGTCCATCAGACGAGGCCCAGATGGCTCTGAGCCCAAGCAAGCTCTTCAGCTCGCATAAATAGCTTCTTCAGATTATATCAATAAGCTCATGTCAGCCAGGATTCAGCTCGCTCTATAGTTCGCCTCAATCATAGCTCTCTGACCAACGAGCTCAAGCTCACAGACCGCCATGGTCAGCAGCTCGTTTAAAAGCGTAATAAATGCAGTATCTTCTAGAACAGGCAGTTACCTAATTCAACCACGATTCTCTCTTCGAATATGGCGGTTACCCAATCAAACCGTGATTTCCTCATCAGATATGGAAGTCTACTCAAATTCAAACCGAATCAACATCATCCCTGATTTTATGGAAGCAGTTTCCTGATATTATTCAAGCATATTAGGAAGTGTAATTAATTTATAATTTTTTTCTTATTTTTCCTGATTATTTGGGAAGTGTAATTAATTCAGGATTCTTTTCCTGATTTGCTACAACCAGAATTGTAGCGCTTCTTTCTCTATAAATAGGGATTAAAATCATTGTAACATGATCAGAGAATAATTAATAACATACTGTCACTCTGCAGAATTTAAGAGATAGACAGTCGTAGACGTAGGCCTATTATTGCTGAACCACGTAAAAGATCCGTGTTCCTTGTTTGATTCTCGGTATTTGTCTGTGTTCTTTCTTGGTATTTGTGCTTTCTCACATTGATTGCAGGCATTGGGCATTGATTACCCGTCGACTGAAATCCAACGTCGACAGAAAACAAATGTGGAGACCAAGAGACCACTCACAAATACACTTATAAAAGTAAAAGGTAGAACAAAGAACAAATAAGAATGATAAAAAAACAAAATTAAAAAAATTAAAATTAAAAAAAAAAAATGAAAGTGGAGGCCTTTAGTTCTTATTTTTTTTAACTCATTTTCCTTTAATTATGTTTTATTATATTTAATGGTTATTGTTTTTTTTAATAAAAATTAAAAATCTGGTAAAAGAAAAAAAATTAAGAATGTGGAGACCAAGAGACCACTCACAAATATACTTATATATAGTAAAATGTAAAACAAAGAACAAATAAGAATGATAAAAGAGATAAATTAAAAAATTAAAATTAAAGAAAAGAAAATTGTGGACCAAAAATAGCTCTCAAAACTTTTGTTTTGAACAAATTAATTCCTACATTTTAAAATAAATCTAGAAACTCAGAAGAAGAGAGATAGAGAACAGATTTGGATCAACAAGTACTAGAATAAAATCCGAAACCAGAATAAAAATTTATAAATAAAAACTTGAAAACAACCATATCTAAAATAAGAAAAAAAATGAAAAACGTTAAAAAAGTAGATAGAGAAGATGAAAAAATATTAAATCTGGGAATAGCTTAAGTCTCAAAAACAATAAAAAATGATTTGTTTTCAAGACTTAGAGCATCTCTAATGCAAATGTGGATTGTTTTTCACAATCCATTGTCATGTCATCAATGTCTAAGGAATGTGCTTCCTACATGGCATAAATATGACTTGATAGACAATCAAGTTAAAAAATGTTCTCCAATGCATCCACTTAAAATGCACACTTTACTGAGGTGTTGAATTTTTTTTAACCACACTTTAATGAGGTAGTGAAGATGGAGGGTGGTGATTTGTTGAAACTGTAGAGGAGGGGTTGGAGAGGAAAAATGCAGGAGATAGTGGGGTGATATAGAAAATTAACTTGATTAGTTAGTAATAAATGACTGTCTAATAGACTCTTTGAAAGTAGAGGGTCATGTTGACATTGTCTTTTTTTTTTTTTTTTGCCACATTAGTTTGACAATGGAGAGTGATAGTTACATTGGAGAAATTTATTTTAACATAATGTCCATTTGTCCTATGTATCATTCAATTTTTTCACAATCTATTTCTACATTGGAGATGCTCTTACAACTAAAAACTAAAAAAGCGGAATTGCCTCACATTGAGACTTAATTTTAAGTCTCGAAAGGAGATAACTTTTGCCTATTTTTGACTTAAAATTAAGTCTTGAAAGGAGACAAAATTGTCTCTTTTATAGGTTTACTAACTTCGTTTCTTTTATTTTTATTTTTATTTTTATTTTAAAGTTTTTAACTTGTTTTTTTTCTTTTTTTTTTTAAACTTGTTTCGAGTTTTTCTTAGCTTCAAGTTTTCTTCTTATTTTCAATTTTCAATTTATATCATTTCATAAATACAACAAATTCAACATAAATTGAAAATCAAGTTCAAATAAATATGTATGTAATTAAACCAAAAAAAAACACATTTTCACTATTAATACAAATTAAATCTCAAATTAAAACACCTAAGAAATCTTCCTTCATGAAAAATGACATTTGTAAAGAAATATTGTGATATTTGGATGAGGACAAATGGGTGAGGCAAAGTTAATAATAATAATTAAACAAAAAAAAGGAGAAAAGTGAGAGAAAATGTTAGTTGGGGTGTCTTAATATACCAAGGATTTTTTCAATAATTCACATTTTAACACCACACACCTTCCCTTCCCCTGGCCTGCGCCCCCCCCCCCCCCCCCTCCCCCCGTGCAAAAAAAAAAAAACCTTAGGTCTTTTAGCGCTAAATAATATGTAAACAAACCAAATATTAATTTCGCCAAAAAAAGGATAGTGCTAAAAAAAATTGTGATAATTGCAAGACTTACACTTGTTTGGTTCTATTTAATGGAATTTTCACCCTAGGCTAATTACCATTTCTCTAGATTAATCCTTCTTTGTTTCCATATCAAAACATAGAGAAGAAAATAAGTCTTAAATGAGAAAAAAATTTAAAAATGAAAAAGAAGAGAAGAAAATAAGCCTCCTGATTAATTTTATTTTTAAGCCTAGAAGACTTCCACCAAATCTTGGTGTAGGCAAAATTTTTCTCCATCAAGATTTTTTTACTTTTTTTCTTAAAAATATATATATATATATATATATCTCCCTCTTCCACTACCAAATTTTCAAGTAAAGTCTACAAAAATTAATGACAAACTAAATCCATTGCAACAAAGAAAAAATAAATAATAAATTGTTAGATTTGAATACTAAAGAAGTAATTTTCTAAGAAGAATGTCATTTCCAGATAGAAAACGATAAGAATCAATAATTGGGTGAGGAGAAATGGCGAGAGAAAGAAGAAAAAAGAATTTGGTGAGGAAAAATGGTGAGAGAAAGAAGAAAAGAAAATATGAATTAAACAAGGATACTTTAAGTGGTAAACATAATTAAGTGCTAAAAAAACACTTAGCCTTTTAAGTTTTGTGTCATTCCCAACATATGTACTGGAAAGAACTCTACCATCAATTTTTCAAGTCATAAGCTAAACTGCAAAGTGCATTAGGGTGTTAGTAAAAATGGCCCAACAATTTCATATGTCACATTGATTGATGAAGAAACGTCCTATGTTGTAATTATATATTTGATAAATTGCATAAACTTCTGTAATGTTTTCGTATAACATAGAATATACAAGGATTCATAATTATTATGTACTTTAACAGTTAATAAAATTTAATTCCTACACATCACCTTTTTTGTATGCTTTATTCACCAAAGTGATAGAGATTCAATTTCTACTAAATGTATTTAATAAACTTACATAGGTAGTTCTCTATCCTAAGTTTGGGAGTTGCTATCTCCTAATTAGAAAAATAGTTTTTGGACTAAGTAATAATCATTCTTAACCAGTCTTGATAGACTTTAAAATAATTCTGTGTCAGCTTTCAAAGGAAAAAAAGGAAAAAAAAAAAAACAATTAAACTTAATCCTTGATTTCGAAAAATAAAGGTAAATGGTCATTTACCTATCGAAAGAAAAAAAATTCTAAACTAATCTTAACTTGCTAATAAATACAAATCTACCTAGAAAAAAAACTATATATAATCCCCATAAAAAAAGGGAAAAAAATCCATTAAAGATCTCCTATCGATCCTTTTTAAAATTTGTAGATAAAGCGTATTTTCATTCTTTTCACGATCAACTGTTAAACTTAACGGTTGAATGTTAAATATATGGGTCTGTTGTAATTATGGGCAAACTTTGCATATTTTGTCTTTCTTCCCTAAACTTAGTGGAAGTAGAGTGCAATAATTAATTTACTCTTGTATACTTAATTAATGCAATGGAGATTCTCAAGATTCGAATGTAAAACTGTTAAATCAATTATGCTCTAGTATCATATCAGTTACAATAAAACCAAAATTTGAACTTATAAAAGAGGATCCACTACGATATTTCATCAATGTGATAGATGGACTGCCTAGTCTCTCTCGAATCCAAATTCTAAGAGCAATATTTTGTAAAGAATCTTTTGGCTAATTTGATAAAAACTCAATCACCAAAGTCGGAAAATGTCTAGGGTATGGGTAATAGCGTAGTGGTAAGGTATTGCCTACCTATAATCTTCTTAAGGTCATTGATTATACACCTCACTCCCCCACAATTTGTGGGTTTCCCCCTTACCCACTGTAGACTGCTCATTTCCTCACTTGATGAAGATTACTCTCTTCTATATTAAGAGTTGTTCTCTGAGGTCATCAAAATTTGATTCCACTTAATCTCGATTGTCCCCTGAACTAATACATGTACTTTAAAAAAGAAAAAAAAAAGTCAAAAAATGTCACTCACTACTTGCACGTGAAATGGTCTTTTGGCTTCCCCAAACATGTTTGGTGGAGTATTGCCTCTTCCACTCAAAATCCAAAATGCTATTCACTTTAGCACAAACTCACCCACATGCATAATCTATAAAATCTATGGAATTAAAACGTATTCCATATTTATTCATCAAGTACGTATGAAAGTCCATCACACTAAAGGATGCTAATGCCAATGGAGAAAGCCGCTGCAAAAAGGTTAACAAAGCTATTTTTGTTTTTGTTTTTCTTTGTTAATGTTAGTTATCCTTAGACCTAAAAGCTTAAAGTAATAGAAAACAGCTTAACATATTTAAGACTTGAGGTTGATTGACAGATGTCGTAAATATGCTAAACACCCCTTACCGTATAACATATGTAATAGAAATTTCAAATAAAGGGAAAAGAGATGATTAAAATTAAGGACCTCCAAGCCCCAATATAATGTTAGTTACCATCACACTCAAAAACTTAAATTGATAGAAAATGATCCAATAATAGTATTTAAGATTTGAGGTTGACACATTGACTTGTAGAAGATAGAAATAGCCCTATGCTCTTATGTATTAACAAATATTTGTTCAGTTAAGAGGTGTACATATAAAATAATTGAACTTTTCCTTCTAATTGTCTTTATGTCAAACCCCAAAGGTTGTGAGTGCAATATCTTAATTATTATTTAATTCCAATTCCAGAGATGGATCAAAGAGTAATGGGTTGCTGAGAGTGAAAATTGTGCTTATATAAAAACATTAATTACCAGTTAACTATTAGAGCTGCTGGCCTCAAGCCTCAATTGGGTAAGGGGAGACTTCCCAAGCACTATATATAGTTGATGTACAATTTTATCATCTTATTTAACTGGTTTTATTGGTATTTATTTTTTCATCTCTTTTGTATATCTTTTTTCATTTGAATGATTTCTCTTATGTTGTTACTTCATCGATTAAGTTTATTAAAAATAAATGTTAGAATTGTTGGCCAAAAAAATATATTGGAATAATATAATAGTAACTAGCACCTTTAATTTACAAACTAAACTTATTTGGAGATCCAATGAAAAAAATAGACCTTACATAACTAATTAAGATGGGAAAATTTGACGGATCTTGGTCACATTTGAACAAGCTGCTTCAAGTTAGGAAAGCAAATGGATGCATCGTTGATACAACGAGATGCAATGGTTGAGTACATAGTTTGTGTAAGATGATAACCATCCCAAAAGTAGTGTTGATCTGGGTTTGAGCAAGGCTTTGAAAATGGAAAACATCCTGATGTCCCATTAAACCATGCTTTACAACATGGATTACTCGAATCCGTAAGGCCTGCAAAATTTAAATATTTAAAAAAAAAAAAAAAAGATATTCTGATATAAATTTTATATCTTCAACTTCAAGTGAAAAACACCATAACTTTACCATATTTAGAAGGGTTTATGACAGCATCATAGCCTATCCAATTGGTACAAGCAAGAACAAAGTTGGAACCCTTGACAGTTGATGTCAAATTTCGCAACATTCCGGGAAGCTTATTGTTGAAAAAGGAAATCACCTCATTCACTTTTTCGACACATTTTCCATTGTGTTTCTGTTTCTGTGTAATTGATGGGATGCATCCAATTGGACCAAGCTCGAACACAACAATCTTCCTAGCGCCCAAAGCGTATAATCTCTGCAAATGGAATAAATGCATCGATTGCACTTACATTGCTCAAAGAATAAATTTTATCAACCTCCCCATGCATATGGCATAAACATATTATTAGTTTCGAATTTCACCCAAAATTCTGCCCTTTTTTTTTCAAGAAACAATCCATACAAGACGGACAAAAATTAAATCAGTCACTTCAGTATCAACTTAATTAATTCTAACCAAATTCTAGGAGAATTCTGAAAGATAATTATCATTTTCATGAATGTATTAGAGATAATTTCTGGAAGATGGTATGATAATTCTCATTTAACAAATAAGTAAACGAATAAATAAATAGAGAGAGAGAGACAGAGAGTTTATTTACCTTTAATTGTTTAGAGAGTCTATCCATCAGAAGTTGAGCGAATTGGTCTGGAGAATTACGTTTTCTAATAAGATTAATTAACAAATTGTCATAAGGTAATTGCCTATATAGTCGTTGCTGCCAATTGTGATTAAGAATAACGACTTTGATAAATAATCTGAAAGGTGTTGTGAGCTTTTATAGTGTGTCTGTAGCTGAGACTCAATTGTACTTTGGAACAAATCAACCTGTTTACTCAAACGCAAGCATTCACCCTGCATATACAGTTTGTGTATAACTATATTTATTTCCAAAACTATCCATCAAAATGTGATACATGCTTAATGTTATACATACTTATATAAAATTTATTTAACTATTTGAAAGAATCCATAAATAAACTCCGTTCAAGTCTAATTGAACTTGAAAAGGCAATGACATATCCACTCTTAACAAAGTAGTCACGCACGCTTCCTTCTTCATCAATGTGATAAGAGTTTAAATTCCACATTTGCTCATTAAATTGTAAAGTATGGAGAGTTTTCTTCCCTTTCTTGAGAGTTGTATTTCAACTAGTGCATGTACCAATTAATTTTGCTAGATTCTAAAAGTAATATGCAATGATGTGGTTTTGAAATTAGGTAGGGGCATTTTGAGCCGACTCCCGAGAGGATTTTTTTCTTGGTAATGATATGGTTTTTATTTAAGGTACTTTATCATTATACCACCGGTTTGTAATAAATACATCATTTAATCCCTATGGTTTCAGAAATCTCCATTTCTTTTTCTTTTTGTATTTTTTTTTAATATTTTTAATTTCAAAATTGATGTAGGGGATGGGAAAAACTAAAAACAAAAGCTAATGAAAGAAGAAGAAAATCAATGAAGAGTAAAACCATATAGGGAAAATCAATTTTGATGTAATCATGTAAAAGAAGAAGAAAATTAAGAGGAAAAAAAAAGGTAGGGGAAAAGGATCTGGGGCAAAAAAAAAAAAAAAAAAAAAAACCTTGAAGAGCAAAGATTTGGTAATTATGATCAATTGATGAAGGATGACAGATTGATGATGAACCATTGAAATTTGATTTTAGACGACGAGAAAAAAGTACTAAGAGCAATTTAGACTTCATGTTGGGTAAGTTAGTCAACAAACAAATGACAGGGCAATTTAGTGTAATTAAGAACAAACATTTCATATGAGTGTAATATCACATAATTTTAGGGTATTTGTGCAATTTTTCCTATAATTTATAATTTTTGAAAGCCATCTTGATTGGGATGTGTACATAAAGAGCATACATACATTTTAGTGGGGTGAAATTATCATCACTTACTAAGTCTGGCTTGGCTTGGTGCGCAAAGTAATTAGTTCAAACCTAAATTTGAGTCTAAAATGTATTAGGTCTTAAATTTTCAAACTAGATTGATTTGGCTCAACCCTTTTGATACCCCTAACCTTAAGACCCTTAAAAGCTAACCTAATACACTCATTTCTTGATGAAATACAAACAACTACCATTAACTGTTGAATACGAAATCCATGGGGTAAGCTGTCTAATACAGTTCTAAAAAATGATTAATATCTTCTAATTTAATTCGAAAATTCATGATTATTTTTAGAATTAGTCAACTTCAAGACTTACTAGAATTTTTTCTAATTGCTTAATTAATTCTAGCATACATGTCACCAGAATAAGCCTGACAATATCATAACATTTTAAGTAGAATTGAAGAATTTTAAAGCAAAAGCAATAAATTGAGGGCTAGCTATTGCTTTCGCAAGTGTTCCCCTCAAATGCGTAGTGAAGGAGTGTTTAATTAATTGAAGGCGTTGTCAAAGAAACAACACATTCGTAACATATGGTGCGTTTACTTCACTTGGATGAATCGGAATAGGAATCAGAATGAAATATCGGAATCATAATAAATTGTTTACCTCAACTACAGGAATCAGAATCGGAATCAGCAGTATTCTCATTGAACTGTTTACTTTACTTTGGAATCGGAATGAATTAATTATAAGTTACAAAAATGTCCTTAATTAAAATTATCGATTAATTATAATAGTGTGCAGTTTGTTATTATAATATGCAGTTTTTCTTTTATTATCAAATAAAAAATTGCATATTATAGTAAAAAAATTGCATATTATTTTAATAGTCCATTAACCTAATGTGCAATTTTTTATTATAATATGCAGTTTTTTTTATTAAAAAAAACTGCATATTATAATAAAAAAACATTAATATTTTTTTTTATAGTCCATTATGATAATTAAGAAATTGGTGGTGAAAAACTAATGGTGTGCAATTTTTTTATTATAATATGTAATTTTTTTTAATATAAAATAAAATAAGTTTTTTTTTTAAAAAAAAATGGTATAGAAGACTTTTCATCTCTACAAAAGGAATGGGAATGGGATTCCCAAGTGGGTTGGGGGGAATGGGATTCCCATTCCACAACCCCAAATTGATGTGAGACCCACACTTTTATTCCCATTACGGAATGAATTTTAAGCAAGTAAATGACATCAATCAATCTCATTCCCGATTCTCATTCCCTAATCCATGAAGTAAACATACCATTAATTTGTAGTAATTAAATACATTTTAAAGAAATAAAAAAATATTAAAATAATCTTGGGAAGACAACTAAGATATATGTCGACGTTGGAATTCAGTCGACGAGAAATCAATGCCCAATACCTGCAATCAATGTGAGAAAGCACAAAAATCTAGAAAAGACAAAGACAGAAAACAGATGATCAAACGAAGAACACCAAATTTTACGTGGTTCGGCAATAAAAAGGCCTACGTCCACGACTGTCCAACTCTTAATCTCTGCAGAGTGACAGTATATTATTGAATATTGTCTTCTTTTGTTACAATGGTTTCAATCCCTATTTATAGGGAAAGAAGAGTTACAATTCTGGTTGTAGCAAATCAGGAAGAGAATCCTGAATTAATTACATTCCCTAAACAATTGGGAAAAATAAGGAAAAGAATTATAAATTAATCATGCTTCCTAATATATTTAGGTGATATCAGGAAATTGCTATAATTATCTTGAAGTAATGATGACTTGAATTTGAATTTGAATTAATCTCCATATCTGATGAGGAAATCATGGTTTGATTGGGCAACTACCATATTCGGAGAGAGAGAATCACTATTGAACTTGGTAACTGCCTGTTCTGGAAGATATGATACTTATCACGTATCTGAGCAAGCTGACGTGTCATAGTGGTCCTCATCTCGAGCTCGCTGAGAAACGAGCTGCGCAGGCGTCGAGCTGCGACTTGCCTGTATTTATGAGTCTGTTGATGCCAGCTGGAAGTCTTGATGGTCTTTGAGTCAATACTAGGCCTCGTCTGATGGGCTTCGACTATGTTGACCTTATCGGGTCTTCTTATCGGGTCTTAAATGGGCCTCAATTAGACTTTTACCAGCCCAACTACTAAGTCCAAAAAATACGCATAACATTAGCCCCTCAGCTCTCAGTTTGCTTTAGCGAGCTGGGAGCTTGAATTGCTGGCAAAAGTTGTCTTCCTTGGCACGTTTACTTTTGTAACCGCCACTGGGCACTTTTCGAATTCCACCTTTTCAGCTGCGACACGTGGCGATCATGCAGGTGGTAACTGAAGCGACGTCTGCATGTCCTTTACACGCACATTTAATGCGCACGTCCCTCAACTGACGACTGTATCATTTCCAAAGCCACGTTTCACGCTACACCGTCAGATTTATGACGGTTACGCTTTCCAAAGATCTGATGGTTGGGGATTCATGCTCGATTGTCTATATAAACTATTGGTCCCTTTTCATTTTCTTCTTTCATCTGTCACTTTCTTCCAAGCAAACAAGAGTTTCAAGCTTTCAAGCAACCAGGACCCACTACTTTTTTACGAAATCCTCAGTCTTCTTCATCGTTTCTCACCTCGTCAACAATTCAAGGTGAGGCTTCTTTTCTTCATATTTTCTGTTTTGGACTCATCTTGCTCCATCACCATTGCTGTTCCTGCAATGATATATATGTATTTATCTGTTTACTTTTAGATGTCTTCAAGTGGGATTCGCAAGGGGATGATCCCAAGCAACGAAGCTCGTGAGCGCGATAAAGCCCGAGTTCATGCCATTCAGGGCAGAGAAGCCCGTGCAGCATTCGCCCGTCATCCCTCATCATTGAAGCGTCCTGAGGTGGAAGGACTTGTCAAGCAATTCCACATCCCTTTCGGTTGCCGCATTTTACTTCCTGATTCGGACAATCATGCTTGTTATCCACCCAGGGGATATATCGCTGTCAGCACCCAGCATCTCGAGCAGGGGTTGCGGTTCCCCGTTCCGCCGTACTTAATCGAATTTCTCAACAAAGTCAAGCTCGCACCATTTCAACTGACTCCGAATTCTTACACACAGTTGATTTCGCTGGCCATAGCTTTCTACAGGATCGGCCTTCATGCCCCTACACCAAGAATTATCCAGGAGTTCTACTCCTTCAAGGCTCTAAGCGCGGGAGAAGGAGAGAAACCAGATGGGATTTACTATCTGACAGCTCGTCAGTCACAATACAAAGACCTTTTGCCCAAGGGAGAAGCGAAAGGTAAATCCAACGTCGGGCCATACAAGACGAGCTGGTTTTACATCTCGTGCCCATCTCTTGCAGACCTCCGAAACTTCAGTTTCGTTCTGAAACCAGGTATTCATAAGAAAACTCCCACGAGCTGATTTTGTTTTGCATCTTCATCACCTATCATTCTTTAATCCTTTACTGTGCAGAGCTGAAAATGGACGAGTTTTCTCTCAGCAGCGGGGAGGAACGAGCTCTTAACAAGCTCGCGAAATCGAATGACGCGGGCATCAGCAGCAGATTTGATGATGTTATCCTTAGGGCTTACAAGCTTGCCCCTTCTACGGAATCACATTTTCTGCGAGCTGGGGAGGACATAGGCAAGATGAGTGACAGGCCTAGACTTCCTTATGTTTTCGAAGTTTCTGTTCTAGATGCGTCTACTTCCCGACCTCCACCAACGGTCTCTTCATCATCAGAGGATGTCATTCGCTCGGATAACATTCGCTCCCCTTCTCCACCTCGGAAGACTTCATCTCGAGGTGCTCCTGCTCGCACCTCGTCTAGAGCAAAACCATCTTCAGCTCACACTCCAACGAAGGCGAAACCGTCTTCAGCTCGCGCCTCTTCAAAGGGCGCATCTAGAAAAAGTTCTTCTTCTGTTCCTGCTCCAGCTCGGACAGGATCAGACTCAACTCCTGCAGCTCCTGCTGCACAGGCTGACCCATCATCTTCTCCACGTCATGCATCTACTCCAGGGGCTTCACTGTCATCCCCAGCTCGCGCTCCAGCTCCTGCTCCTTCTTCCACGAAACTCCCGGCAAATAGGAGGAAACTTGTGCTCATGAAATCTCCTCCTGCACGCCCTGCTGAGTTTCAAGCTTCCTCAGCTCCTTCGGCAAAAAGACCTGCTGAAGACTTGGCCACTCCAGTGGCACCCTCCAAACGCTCCAAACCATCTGGCCAGGACCAGGCTCCTTCAGTTGCTGCATCTACCAAAGGGCCAGCAGTCATTGAAGCCACTGCCCCTTCATCCGATGTTCCCAGCGAAGTGCATGCTGCTGCTGGAGCCACTACTCCCTCGACTGATGCTCCCAGCGAGGTGCCTCTCTCAGATGTTTTTGCAAATCTTCAGCGACCTACGCCTTCCAGCTCGCAGCCTGGAAAAGGTGATGCTCCTTCAGATGTTGCCCCCGAGGCAGCCCGAACTGCCCGCAGCACATATGCGACTAGGCGTACTGTTGTGTCGCGTCGTGGTGCTTCTCATGATGATGCGCGCGATATCCCAGAGCGTGAGAGAACTCCTTCACCCACCAGATCAGATATCGAGCTGGGTCCTGGAGGAAGATACTTGAATGCTTTCCTTGACAGCTGGTCAACAATTATGCTTAATCATACGAACGTCTTGGAAAATAGGAGCCTTAGGGGCGAGGATCTGGATGAGTTCGTGGCTCGTCATTGCATGCTGGTAAGTTAATTTTTTTTCATCTGCTGATTTTCTTCCTTGATAATATTTTAATGTGTTCATGATTTTCAGGGTGCCCTTGCTGCGATGAAGCGAAAAAGGGAGACAAGGGCTGCCAAGGATGAGATGAGGAAGTTGGAGTTCGACCTGGAGGCAGCCAATGATGATTTAGCTCGCTTTACCTCGGGCAAGATAGAAGGTCAAGAAGCCCAGATCGCTGAGGCAAACGCCGCAAGGCAAGCAGCCGAGGATGCCTTGAAGAAAATGGAGGATGATCATGCTATGTTAAAGGATGAGCTGCTCAAGGTAAAAGAGGATCTGAGGCGATCTGAGCAACAGGCCGCACTGGACGAACAGCGAGCTTCAGCTGCAGAAGAGAAAATTGAAGTGCTTCATAGTCAGATTGATGCTGCTCTGGCGCGAGCTGAAACTGCCGAGAAGCAGGCCGAGGAGGCCAATAAGCGGGCTGGTGAGATGGGAGCTGCAGCTAAAAGTGCTAAGGAGGCTGTAGCCAAACGAGCTGAGGAAGTGACAGCTGCGGATAACCGTGCGAAGGAGGCTGAGCATCGAGCTGAGGTACTTAGGCAACAAGTGGGGGAAACTATTCAGCGAGCTGAGGCTGCGGAACAGCAGGTTGAAGATATGAAGAAAGAGGCTGAGGTCGTCAACCGTCTAGCTGATAATGCCTTCGAGGAGCTAACAGCCTTTAGAGAGCAGGCTGCCCAAGAACTGGAAATGCGGGTTGCAGATGCAAGGGATGAGGCTGAAGAAAGGACAGGTCGCGATTTCCTCTATACACTGTGGATGTCCCATCCAGACATGGATTTCTCTATCTTCGGGGACATAGGGCTCGAAACCATTGAGGATTTTAAATCAAAAGCTGCCTCGTCTGCCCCTGGTCCGGAACCTTCGGCTAATCCAGACCCTCCTGCAGAGAACTAGCAATTTGTTTTTTCTTTTTCATGTATATCTTTTATCTTTCAATTTGTAATCAGTCTTCGTATTTTAATGAAAATTTCTTTCATTACTTCTCTTGTGTTGAATGTTACTCAGGCCAATGTACTTCATGCTCTTCATTTTTCCTGCGAGCCCAAAACCTGATAATAATAAAAGCAACACTTAACAAAATTTTGTAAGTATAAGTAATGGGTATTTTAGAATGTTTGGCGAGCTATGCAAGGGTACTTAACTACTTGCTTTTTAGGCTCTTTAATTCATAGCGAGCTATGCAGGGGTCGTCACCTCGCTGCTTTTTAGGCTCATTAGGCGAGCTATGCAAGGACACTTAGTCACTTGCTTTTTAGGCTCTTTAATTCATAGCGAGCTATGCAGGGGTCGTCACCTCGCTGCTTTTTAGGCTCATTAGGCGAGCTATGCAAGGACACTTAGTCACTTGCTTTTTAGGCTCTTTAATTCATAGCGAGCTATGCAGGGGTCGTCACCTCGCTGCTTTTTAGGCTCATTAGGCGAGCTATGCAAGGACACTTAGTCACTTGCTTTTTAGGCTCTTTAATTCATAGCGAGCTATGCAGGGGTCGTCACCTCGCTGCTTTTTAGGCTCATTAGGCGAGCTATGCAAGGACACTTAGTCACTTGCTTTTTAGGCTCTTTAATTCATAGCGAGCTATGCAGGGGTCGTCACCTCGCTGCTTTTTAGGCTCATTAGGCGAGCTATGCAAGGACACTTAGTCACTTGCTTTTTAGGCTCTTTAATTCATATTCCTAACCATTGAGCTCGGAGCCCGTCAGCCTGGTGAAGAAAGTTGAATCAAAAACAGGAGAGAAATGGAGATATCATTTACAATTAATCCATATTACATGTAATGAAAAACTTATTGATAATAGGGGCGGAGATGCTCGGCATTCCAAGCTCGGAGGACTTCTGCCCCGTTTACATTGACTAGTCGATAAGCTCCATTTCCCAAGGCTGTTTTGACAACATATGGTCCTTCCCAGTTTGGGCCTAAGGATCCATCACTCGGCTTGCGGGCTCCTGGTAGGATGAGGCGTAGGACTAGGTCTCCTACGTTGAATCTGCGAATGCGAGCATACTTGTTATAGTATCTCGCTATTCTCTGCTGATAGACAGCTACCCTTAACCTAGCGGTTTCCCTATGTTCCTCGAGCAGGTCCAGGTTTGCTGCAAGTAGCTGATCATTGTTGTTTGGATTGAAGGTCGCTCTTCTTTGCGAGGTGACTTCAAACTCAGCCGGGATCATAGCTTCCGATCCGTAGACCATTGAAAATGGGGTCTCGCCAGTGGAGCCGCGAGCTGTGGTTCTATAGGACCACAATACTTTTTGGAGCTCGTCTACCCACGCTCCTTTCTTGGCTTCCAATTTCATCTTCAGGGTCTGCTTGATAATCTTGTTTACAGCTTCCACTTGGCCATTGGCTTGTGGATGGTCTACTGCCGAGAAACTTTTAACAATTTTGAGGTCGTTGCAAAACCTAAGAAACTGGTCACTGGCAAACTGAGTTCCATTGTCTGTCACGATCTGCTGTGGGACCCCGAATCTGCTAATAATGTTGCTCCACACGAATTTCTCAATCTTTGTAGTGGAGATCTCAGCAAGTTCTTTCGCTTCAGCCCACTTAGTGAAATAATCCACTGCGACTACTGCATGTTTACATCTTCCACGTGCCATCGGTAGGGGACCGATCAGGTCCATTCCCCAGATCGCAAAGGGCCACGGGCTCACCATCTGTTGGAGGTAAGCTGGTGGAGCTCGCGGAATATGAGCAAACCTTTGACATTTGTCGCATTTCTTCACTAAGTTGATGAGCGTCCTGCCTCATGGTGGGCCAGTAGAAGCCTTGGCGAAGTGCCTTCTGAGCCAGAGACAGCCCCCCAGCATGGTTCCCACAGTGGCCTTCGTGTATTTGCCTCAATACTGTTTCACACTCATGGCCATCAATGCATCTTAATAACGGTGCTGTGAACCCCTTCTTGTACAGTGCATCATCATAGATGCAATACCTGGCTGCCCTAGCTCGTAGTCGTCGGGCTTCCAACTTGTCATTAGGCAGTTTTCCGTCCTGCAAGTATTCTAGAATAGGGCTCATCCAGGAATCGGGCCGTACAGATATGACCATCGTTACACTCTTTTCTTCAGTACTTGGAGCTGGTAGGAACTCAACTGGGATAGCCCCAAGGAAATCTGCATCTCGCGTAGTTGCGAGGCGAGCTAATGCATCAGCATGCGAGTTCTGAGCTCGCGGGATCTGCTTCATTTCGTATTTCTGAAATGCACCTAGCAGCTCGTGAACTTTTTGGAGGTAGAGGGCCATTTTTGGTCCCCTGGCTTGATATTCTCCTATTATGTGGCTGACGACGAGCTGTGAGTCACTGAAAATCTTCAAGTGTTCAGCCCGCATCTCCTTAGCCAATCGTAGACCCGCGAGCAGGGCTTCATACTCAGCTTCATTGTTTGTCGCCTGAAAGCCAAACCTTAGAGCACAGAGGATTTTGTGGCCCTCAGGACTGATCAGTAGAACTCCAGCTCCAGCCCTCTGCTCGTTGGATGATCCATCAACAAAAAGCTCCCAGGCCGGTCCTTCAGAAGACTCAGCTTCATTATCCACGGGTCCTGTAAATTCTGCAATGAAATCTGCAAGAGCCTGAGCTTTGATAGCCGTCCTTGGCTTGAATTGGATATCGAATTGCGCGAGCTCCACTGCCCATTTCAACAAACGACCTGAGGTGTCTGCTTTCTGCAAAACTTGCTTTAATGGATACTTGGTGAGGATTTCTATGGTGTGAGCTTGGAAATAAGGTCGCAGCTTCCTTGATGCAATCACCAGCAGTAAGCCAATTTCTCCATCTGGGAATATCTGGTTTCAGCATCTTGTAACCGTTTGCTCACATAATAGACTGGGAGCTGCGTCTTTTCTTCTTCCCTTACCAGCGCCGTACTTAGAGCTTGCTGAGACACCCCTAAGTATAAGATCAGCTTTTCCTCTTCTTTGGGCTTGGAAAGAAGTGGAGCTCGCCCCATATATTCCTTCAACTGCTGGAAGGCTACTTCACACTGCTCAGTCCATTCGAAATTCTTTGCTTTCTTTAGAATGTCAAAGAAAGGGACACATTTGTCTGTAGCTTTCGAGATGAACCTACTCAATGCTGCGACCTGGCCATTGAGGCTTTGTACGTCCTTCACTCTGGTCGGCGACCTCATGTCAATCAGCACCTTGATCTTCTCAGGGTTTGCTTCAATCCCCCTACTATTGACCATGAAGCCCAGGAACTTCCCAGAAGCCACTCCGAATGCACATTTAAGTGGATTTAACTTCATCTGGTAGCTCCTCAGAATTTGAAACATCTCTCTCAGATTGCTAACATGATCACCGATCTGCTTGGACTTCACCAGCATATCATCAACGTAGACCTCCATAGTCTTCCCAATCTGTTCTTTGAACATCATGTTCACCAAACGTTGATAGGTCGCTCCAGCATTCTTTAACCCGAAGGGCATCACCCTGTAGCAATATAGCCCCCGATCAGTCATGAACGAGGTGTGCTCTTCGTCTTCAGGCCTCATTGGGATCTGGTTATATCCTGAATATGCATCCATGAAGCTCAGGAGCTCGTGGCCAGCGGTAGCATCCACGAGCTGATCTATTCTTGGCAGGGGAAAGCTGTCCTTTGGGCACGCTTTGTTCAGGTCAGTGAAGTCGATGCAGGTCCTCCACTTCCCGTTTTTCTTTTTCACCAACACGGGGTTGGCAACCCAGGTCGGGTAGTAAGCCTCTCTGATGAACTTGTTAACCAGGAGCTTGTCCACCTCTTCTTTCAGTGCTAAGTATCGTTCCCCTGTCATTACCCTTCTCTTCTGGCGAACTGGTTTGAAATGAGGATCAATGTTTAGCCTGTGAGATATCACCTCTGGATCTATTCCCACCATGTCCTCATGATTCCATGCAAACACATCCAAGTTCGCCTTTAGGAAGTCAGCGAGCTGGGCTCTCAATTCCGGAGTTAATCCTCTTCCCAGCTTCAAGCATCGCTCAGGATCTACCTCGCTGACTGGTACATCTTCTAACTCCTCAATTGGACCGGTAGCTCGGTCTGCATCTACCTCGCGAGGGTCCAGGTCGTGACTGACTCCCTTCTCAGTCTTAGCTCGTGGCTCGCCCCCTGAGACCACGTTCACCTTTTTTCCTCTCACGCCCATCTTCACAGCATCTTCGTAACAACGACGAGCTAGGTGCTGTTCTCCTCGAACACATCCGATGCCATTGAGAGTTGGGAACTTCACAGTCAGTGTTCTGGTTGAGGTAACCATGTCCAACTCGTTCATAGCAGGTCTTCCGAGGACCACGTTATATGCTGATGGGCCGTCGATTATCAAAAAGTCCGTCAAGGTTGTTGCTTGACGACCTGACTCCCCTAGAGTTAACGGCAGCTTAATCTGCCCCACTGGTATCACAGCATCTCCAGTGAATCCAAATAGAGGCTCCGGGGATGGCTTCATCTGGTCTGCTCGCAGCCCCATTTGGTCAAAACAACTTCTATACATCACATTCACCGAGCTCCCAGTGTCGATCATGATGCGCCTAACTTCCACATTGCTGATTTTAGCTCGTATAACCAACGCATCATTATGAGGACAGATCACTCCTCTAGCATCTTCTTCTGTAAATACGATCTCGTCCGAGGTCGGCTTCGCTCTTTTGGCAGGTCCCTCCGACCCGCTGAGCTGAAATGAATGGTTCGCCTCTCGTACGTATCTCTCGTGTGATCTGTTGGAATCACCTGCGATATGGGGGCCACCATAAATAGTGAAAATAGTTCTTACCGCAGGTTCCTGGCCTTGCTCGATAGCTCGCTGGGGCTGTTGTTGGTGTACTGGCTGTTGCTGTTGAGGTCGTTGCTGATGAGGTCGCTGGTCAGCAGGTCTTGCCACATATTCCCCCAAGCGACCTCGCCTGATTAATTTTTCAATGGCGTTCTTCAACGCCCAGCAATCTGAAGTACTGTGCCCGACCTCATTATGGTAGGCGCAGAACTTGTTCTGATCTCTGTGCTGAATGGGAGCCCTTATAGGATTGGGCCTCCCGAAGTCCTCCTTATTCCGCTCCGCAGCGTAAATCCTGTCTGGAGACGTAGTCAGGATGCTGTATCCTTCCTGGCGACCCCAACGCTGAGGTCGCTCATACCTCGGCTCTCTCCTCGATCTCTTCGCAATCTGATTACTCGAGCCGTTATTCCTTCCTTCTTCGTTCCGGCCATTGTTTCTCTTCTTTGGCTGACTGGAACTGCCCGCTTCATTCTTCTGAATCTGTTTCTTCGGGCCGAAGGTCTCTTCCCATCTTATCTCTTTCGCAGCTCGCTCGTAGAACTCTCCCAGATCCTTCACTGGGGACTTGTAAATGCTCTCGTATAGTTTTCCATCCTTGCGCAGCCCAGCTGAGATCGCTGTCAGAATGCTTTCGTCTGATGGATGCTCGACATTCGCGACCTCGCGTCTAAATCTGGTGATGTATTCCTTCAACGACTCACCCTGACGCTGAAAAATGGTGGCAAGGTGGCAGGATGGAGCGAGCTGCCTTCTCAGTGCCCTGTATTGACCAACGAACTTCTGTTGGCATTGCTCCCAACTTCCTATGCTGCGAGCTGGGAGATTTCTGAACCACGTTCTCGGAATGTCCCCCAATGTGGCCGGGAACACTCGGCACTTCACCATTGGATTTCCTGTCTGCAAATCCATCTGAACGTTGAAAGCGTCTAGATGGTCATATGGGTCACTGTCCCCATTGTATTGCTGAATGCTCGGCATCTTGAACCTCGGAGGGAGAGGCTGTGTCTCAATCTCCCTTGTGAATGGGGTCCTGTCTCCGTAGAGCCCACGCTGTTCTGGAACTCCAGGTCGTGCTTCCAATTGTCGGACTCTTTGGAGGAGCTCCTCTACTTGGGGATCTCGGAGCTCGTATCTTCTCCTATGATCAAGACTTGGAGCCGGATGCTCAGGATCATACCTTTCATCCTCGAACCGATCTTCATGACGATGGAGCCTTACCTGCTGCCCATCCACCTCATCGGCATAACGAGCTGCGACTCGAACTCTGCCTTGATCAACTTCCATTCGCCTGTTCCCCTCCTGGCTTGGTCTTGCTACCTGGCTATCAGGACGTGCGACCTCCCTTTCGTGTTGAACAGGGTGTCTTCCACCCCTCGAACGCGCATTAGATGAGCGAGCCGAATCTGCAGGTCGCGGGACCTCCCTTGCTAGCCTTTCAGGTCCCTGCGCTATTTCGAGAGGCTGAGGCACTCCCTGTGGTGCCTGAACTTCCACCCTAGTCACGTTGTATACCTGGGCCTGTACCAACATGTTGACGGCTTGCGTGAGCTGCCTAACCGTATCCTCCAACGCTTCTTGCCTTTGTAACAACGCATTCTGCCCTTCGGCCGTTTGGGCAACTGGAACCGATTGACGGTGAGGCAGAGGGGGGATGCCTGGCGCGGCCCCGAGTATCTGTCCTTGGGACGGGCCTGCTGCATGCGCGGTTGCGTCTTGCCCAGGCTGTAAGTTCTGCTGGGATTGGTTCACGTGACTTTCCGCCTGGTCATCATCTCCAAGGAACCTGTTTGATCTAGTCTTTGCCATATCGTCAGAAGTTGATAAACTGGGATGAAAAAGATTGCAGTTGAGGGGCCCTCCTTCTAGCGCCAAAATGTCGACGTTGGAATTCAGTCGACGAGAAATCAATGCCCAATACCTGCAATCAATGTGAGAAAGCACAAAAATCTAGAAAAGACAAAGACAGAAAACAGATGATCAAACGAAGAACACCAAATTTTACGTGGTTCGGCAATAAAAAGGCCTACGTCCACGACTGTCCAACTCTTAATCTCTGCAGAGTGACAGTATATTATTGAATATTGTCTTCTTTTGTTACAATGGTTTCAATCCCTATTTATAGGGAAAGAAGAGTTACAATTCTGGTTGTAGCAAATCAGGAAGAGAATCCTGAATTAATTACATTCCCTAAACAATTGGGAAAAATAAGGAAAAGAATTATAAATTAATCATGCTTCCTAATATATTTAGGTGATATCAGGAAATTGCTATAATTATCTTGAAGTAATGATGACTTGAATTTGAATTTGAATTAATCTCCATATCTGATGAGGAAATCATGGTTTGATTGGGCAACTACCATATTCGGAGAGAGAGAATCACTATTGAACTTGGTAACTGCCTGTTCTGGAAGATATGATACTTATCACGTATCTGAGCAAGCTGACGTGTCATAGTGGTCCTCATCTCGAGCTCGCTGAGAAACGAGCTGCGCAGGCGTCGAGCTGCGACTTGCCTGTATTTATGAGTCTGTTGATGCCAGCTGGAAGTCTTGATGGTCTTTGAGTCAATACTAGGCCTCGTCTGATGGGCTTCGACTATGTTGACCTTATCGGGTCTTCTTATCGGGTCTTAAATGGGCCTCAATTAGACTTTTACCAGCCCAACTACTAAGTCCAAAAAATACGCATAACAATATAGTTGTATTAATTTCATGCAACGTTTTGAGATATGCAACCACGATAGTTGCACTCATGCTCCCATCCCAGATATAATGACATGTTCCCCACTTAATTCACATAAAATATTTCTGTGTATATGTTGACTTGTACATATACAATGTATATGATGTTATTCATATCTGGAAATCAACATTAGCTTATCTTAACGTCTCGATTACAATTTACAAGATCCTTTAGTCTGATGATCTGGTATAAAATTTTATTAATTTAACTGGGAGGAAGTATTGTAATAATAATGGGACACATGATCCTGAATCAACTGTTGACATAATTTTATTTTTTTAACAAGAAAATATGATTTTCTAAGATCACGTACAGTCCATACAGAATAAAAAACTTAATAGTTAGATTAAAATTGGAGCAAAAAATTATTACAGATTATCACAGTATCTATACGTGGGGTAGTCAACTTAAATTACCCCTATTTAGCATTGTGTTCGAATTCAGATACAATTAAAAATTGAAGAAGATATCTCCTACTCGTTTCGCGAGCTTTTGAATATTTAATGTCACACATTATTGTTATTGCATGATTATATTTGTCTTATGATAATCACAAGCTTGTATTTGTTCACATTTAAGCCTGTCATCAAAATTTAGATATATACCTATATGTTTGCTATGGATTTAGCTGTTGAGAATATATTTGTATATAGGTTAAAAAGAAACGTTGGTTAATTATTAGTTTACAAGATATCTATAAATAGCCTTTTAAAAAAGCAGTTTTAATTTTTACCTATCTATAATAGTTTTCAATATTTATCAATTATTGGCAATAGAAAAGCCAAAATACCTCTATAATACTTTGATATTAAAAATAAATAAATAAATGAATATATAAAAATAAATAATTAACTCCTTGCTAACATAAGTATATCTGAGAGTGATTCATGCCCCCTCAAGGAGAGCGTGAATCATGCCCACTTTCAGGGGAGAGCATGAGTGAAGCTGTGAAGCCCCCTAAAGGAGGGCGCTTGACCTCCAATGATGGAGGTCATGCGACCTTTATCTCTCCAACTCCTGTACATGGAGTAGTACTCCTCCCATAGGAGCGATATGCTCTTTGAGGAGTAGATCCTCCACCCCTGATCGAGTCCACAAGTGACAAAATTTGGTTATTATTTTGAACTTTTTAATTATAATTATGAGTATAATTTTGAAGGTAGTTGGTGGGTATTTTTATCCTAGGTAAAAGCTTAAAACCATTCAAAATGAATAAATTTAGGGTTTGACTATTTTATTAATTCAATAAATTTACTTATTAATAACGATTCTTAAATTGATTTTAAAGGTGATTATTGAAAAATATCCAAAGATTGTTATTAATATATAAATTTACCCAAACAGTAAGGTAGACAAACCCATAAATTTTGATAAATATCTTTAGCTTTTCAAAGGAACCCAAATGTCTTTTTGAAAAGGCATTTATATTTGCCTGTGGTTTTGTGTTTGTATATTTGACATAAAAAAAAAAGTATAATTTAAAAGAACAAATAATAAAAAATTAGTTAAAGGAAATGTTGGAAAGTATAAAATTTTGGTTTAAATAGAATTCTTACATATGGGAGTCCGGATTCCGGGAGGATGCCGCATGCTCCAGATGCATAATTCAATCCAGTAAGTATCACAGAATCCGGTTTACTCTTCCGATATGGTGGAGAATACGGTAGACCAAGAAATTCAGCTAAAAACAATACATGAACGATTTAGTTTAAATATATGAATTGATGCTATTACTTGCACATGCTTTGAGAAAAAAATTGAAGTAGCTTACCTATAAAATCAGCAACTGTTTTTCCATTAGTGAATCTTCCAGATGCTTTGACAAAATTGGAACCGTATGGTAAATAATTGGCCTTTGCCAAGGTTGGCAAATCGTTGTTATTGCCACTGTCCAAGAGCGAATCTCCAAAAACGTACAATGCAGGAGCTAGCGGTTGGTTGCTACTCATGATTATCAAGGGGAACGATAACAAAAGCAGTGAAATGAACAACAAAGCGGTTGCTACTGAGTTTGGTTTCATCTTTATATGAAAAGCAATTTGAAGAGGAAATATCGTTTTTCTGAAGTGTTCGGATTAGCAATCAGGAAAGCCACATATATAACGTGTGATGTATTGCTATTTGATGTTGTTTTGTTTATTGGAATGGAAGTGCTCATCACATGGACCATCGTAGCACATGGGATGCATGTCATCTAATTATTTAATTCGAACTGGTAAGGTTTGTTTAGCTTTTTGACCATGAAGCATGTCAAATTATTTTATTTTATTTTATTTTTATGTTATGGCATAGACCACTGCGCTTTGTGATCTTATACAGCTTGTATTCACATTTAGATGTTGTTAGATTATTTACATAATTCATACTCTTGTGGTTTGACCAAAACCAAATATTAATTTTACGATTTCCTTTAACAGGTCTTCCAAATATATGTATAAGATGTGGTAATATTGAATAAAATGTTTACTAATAAAACCTCTTCGTGAAAATTGGTAAAAACAATACTTCTCATTTTTTTAACACTGTTAGAGAATAATGGTATAGCCACAAATTTATCTTTTTGTTAAGTAAGCTTCATAAATAAAAAAGAAAAATAATTTAACCAGTCATATATTGTCACATCAATGACAAAAAATTTCAAATTAATTAAAATGAAAGATTATTAAATTTTAATAAAAATAAATTTAACCCCATCTTCTTCACTTAAACATTTCATATTTCAATTTCAAGCCTGAAGAAGATATTTTTATACCCATTTTACAACCTTAAATTCCTTTTATTTTCACTTGACTCCCAAGATTTTAGTTGTTTTTGACACCATTTGTGAGTATTTCAGGTTTTTATATTGATGTTAGGGGTTCTAATGAGAAAAGACGTGATTTTGATGCATTTTGATATGGTTTAGAGGTGTTTTGTTCTTATTTTAGAGTTGCAAAAGTTGCCAAGTTGAATTACAAATTAGAGCAGTTAGGAGCGTTCAAGTCTCTGGTGCCACCATGGGCGCCACCTACAGACAGAGGAGCTGAAAGAGGCACCAGTTAACAGAACGCCATCAAACATTCTGTCGTAGGACGCCACATTTGGCGTCACTTGGAGACGAGGCGCGAGATGCAGTGCCAGGGACCAGATTCGAGTTTCAGCAGACCTTTTAAGGGCAAATCCGACTTTATGAAATCCAAGGGCTTCAACTCTATATAAACACCACTTTGCATATCCATAACAGAGCAAGAGAACCCTAGCCTCCATTCTCTTCAAGGCACACTTTCACCTCATAATTTTCATGTTCACATAGATTCGATTAAGTTTTCATCAAGGATTCATGAAGAACACAAGAGTCTTGGTGAATGAGACCGTAAAAGATCATCGGGAGATCTTTTGACGGAATTTATGGGTGTTTTCTATTCTTGTTTTCTTTATTATTTATTGAATTTGATCACGTGTAACTAAATCTATTATTAGAAATCCGGTGTTATGTAGACTTTGATCTTTTATGTATAATTCAGTTATTTATTTACATGTTTTTATGGAATATTTGGTTGATTGATTGTTATATGTTAGAAGCAGATGCCTTGTTTGTATGCTAATAACTCAGATAAATAATAGTTTGATTATCATAATATTATGGAATTGAGTTATTTATGAAATTAATGGATTTCTTAATTAGATGCATTGAATGACCAAGTTATGTATGTTTAATTAGGATTTGGAATGATATCTGTGACCGAACAAGTAGAATTCACTATTGATCCACAATTGTAATTTTGATTGGTTTTCGATCTTGCATGATTTTGTGTTCTCTTGGTACCAGCTTGGGTATTATCATCAATTAAATTTAATTGAAATAACCGAATTATGGGTGTAATGGTCAATGTTGTATAATACCGGTTATCTAATAATTATCATTCATTGTTACTGTTTCTTGAATTAATTTGGCTAGTGGTTGTTCTTTATTTTCATTGTTTTCACAGTTTTAATTGATTTTCAGCAACAATTGTCTTGTTATTTTCTACAACATTAAAAGTTAAAAGAAGTAGTGTGTAACCTCTCTATGGGACGATCCTGCATCCGCTGTATTGTAGTGAATAAATGGTTTTATGTATTTTATTTTTTTTAGTAGGTTTTATATAAACAAAAACCATCCATTAAAGTTCAGCCCCCAACTTCTTCATCATCCGAATACTCATTTCATCTTCGACACCCAAACACCCAACTTCATCTTCATTCTTCAAATCCTTTACACATGACCTAAACACCCAAGCCGTGAACCACTGCAACACTGGTCTCATTAAACTCGACCCAAACCACACATGACGGCTTTTCTGAGGTTACGTTGAATGGCCACCGTAAACATATGCTGCTTGTGTTGGGCGATGTGATCATCAAGGTCGATCGTCCCGTCATACATCTTCATGTTGGGCAAGCTAAATTTCTTCGATATCTACAGCAATGCAATCGAATCAACAAAGGGTGAGTCTGCAAAGCTTGTCGCAACGCTCTTTCTTATTGGAACCGGTATACCAGGGATCCTATTTATTAAAGCTTAAATTTTCGCAAGTCTTCTCATCAGTTTGTTCGACACCAGGGGGTCAGTCTTAGATTCCCAGCTTCCTCTACGTCACTTGATGCTGCTGCTGCGATTGTTGCTCCTAGTTGTGTGGCTTGAATTGGTTCAACCTGCTCGTTAACTTCATGCATCACATTGTGTTGTTAAGCACCCAACAACCTTTGTCCATTACATTCTGGAGGTTCACGATCGAGCATCGAATTCCCTGCCTGATCTTCAATGGATCCAGTGGCGTTGAAGGTTACTGGTTGGTTGGCTGGTTGACGAAGCTGGAAAATTTGTTGCCTAATAGTCGATCCACTGGCCACTATTGGCATTCTACCCTCTTCGACTACTGGCCTGTTCCATTCCACTAGTTGGGCCTTGGTGAGGGAGCGATTGTAGTGGTCAGTTGTTCCACTCATGTTTGCAGCTCCACATTCTCTGCCTTAGCAGCTTGGTTTTCTACTTCGAGTTGTTGTAGCTACTCATTTGTGCAATTAAGGCAGCAACCTGTGCTTTGATCGCTATCTGGTGCTGTTGTTTCGTCATTACGTCTATGTTGCATGTTTGTTTGACTTCTTAATTAAACTATGATTGCTTAGTTCCAACAGACAGCACCAAACTGTAGTGGGCTACTTTCTTCAGTTTTTGACATATGAGCTACTATAAATTTCTTGGGAACTAGCAACTTACCCAAAAAAGAAAAAAAAAAAAGACGGACTAATTACCTCGACACTAGGTTGGTGTCAACCAAAAACACTCTGATGTCTAAGTTCGTATTGTGGTAGAAGAATAAAAGAAAATGTAAATAACAAAAGTTAAAACTCATGCAATGATAGACAGTAGAAACTAAGTAGAAGGCAGTAGTTGTAATCAGTAAAGCTTTTGCAAAGTTTGGTAGAAAATTTAGTAGATTAGCTATATAGCCCACCAATCATCCCATTTCTCTCTGGTTGCCTCCCTTTTAAAAGGAACAAATTGAAGGTTGGAGGGGGATGGCACTATAATAGCTCCTAAGATCAAGGGATCGAATCCCTTGATTTTAGCCCCCACTTTCAATTGGTTTGGACGTTATACTTGGACTGTGCGACATTTAGGCTTCAAATGGGTTGGACTTGATGTTGGCCCAATATTTGGATTGCTATTTTGGACTTTTATCTCTAATCCAACTATTGAGCTTACAACTTTATAGTTTTATCCAAGGGAAATCCTAAAAAACTACCTAACATATGATAATATGTTTATTTTATAACCCATTGTTTTATATTTATCCGAAATACAATTTGACATTAACATAAATATCCAAAGACATAAACATAAATATCTAAAATACCCTCTGAAAGTGTATGAATGGACAATAATACCCCTCACCGTCACGGATTCTATTAGATTGATATTGTTAACTATTTGACTTCAAGGGCGAAAAGGAAAAGACAATGAAAAATTAATTAAAATATAAAAATAAATAAATAATATTAAATATAAAATCATTAAAAAAATTAGATATTTTTATTATATATATAAAGATTTTTTCTCTCTCCTTTCTCTTCCTCCTCCCTCTCTCTATCCAACTGATTCTCTTCTCTCTCTTTCTCTATCTCTAGTCAAAGATGACGGTGATGGGGATCGACGGTAGCATTGGAGGTAGTTGAGATTCTTCTCTTTGTCTTTGTCTCTCTTTCTTTTTCTCTATCTCTAGTGGCAACAACGATATGGTCTCCACGGTGTTGGGTCTCCACGATGGTCTCTACCATCAAAGACCAAGTCTTCAATGGTAGAGACCATCGTGGAGACCCAACACCATGGAAACCTAGGTCTTCACCATTTGAGACCCACCTAAGTCTCCAATGGTGGAGACCTAAGAACCAGCCTCCACCATTGAAGACCACGGTGGTCTTCAATGGTAGAGACTATTGGTCTTTTTGAAAAAAAAAAATGAAGAGAAATCAATGGTGTTTATTGGTGTATGATGATTGTGGGATGATGTTCATTGATCATGGTGTTTATCGATGGTGTTCTGGATGGTTTTATGGTGTTTATGGGTGATGGATGGTGTTTGATGGTGGTTTACTGTTGATAATTGTGGGTGACGGATGTTGTTGGATGGTGTTGATAGTGTTCTACTTGGTGTTTGCTGGGGAGGATTCAGATTAGATCTTCAGTTTTTTTTTTAAAAAACTAATTTTTTTTTTTTTTAATCTTTATTAATTTTTTTAAAATATTATTTTATGATCATTATTTTTTTAATAAAAATTTCAGGGTCAAAATAGTCTTTTTGACTTTTATCAATTTTTTTTTTTTTAAATTATAACTTTTGCAGTAAAATGGATAAAAATGAAACAATGGGTTGTAAATGAATATTGTTGTATATATCATATTGTTTTTTGGGATCTTTCTATTTATTTGTTACATACTTACGAATTAAATTGTCACAATACATGTTAAGATACAAGTTGGGATCAAGATGCATGCTTGACATTATTGTTAATCCAGATATATATTGAAATCTCATTTAAATATCATTAATCACCAATTGCAAGCATTATTAGCTTTTGGAAAGTAGATACAATTCAAAACCAGGACTCAAATTGTAGGATAATCATTTAGATGCATACAGAGGATCATTACATTGAAAACGAAAAAACTCTGTTAAAGGATCTTATTATGAGGATACTTTGACAGTTTAGAACACAATAGACAAAAGGCAAAGACGAGAGGCCAAACGGATATTTTGATTGGGACATTACTGTTTCTAAGATAAAAAGCATAGTCAACAGATGCGAATATGCACTGGAAGATAGCGCATATTAATCCAATAAAATCAGTAACAGTACCAAAAGGCTCTTGATTTGAATTTGAATAATAAAACCAAGGTATCTTCTCCTTCCATCTCCAACGAACTCTTTCCTCTCCACCCTTGTAAACAAGCTCCATTATGCAAATAAGCATGGCCGTAAATGACATTAACATACCGACAAGTGCATATTGAGGTTTGTGCTTGGAAGAAAGCTGCTCGAAAATAGCCGATGGAACCTCTAGTATAAAGTTGGTGGCAACAAACATCCGCTCTTTTATAATCTTTAGAACAGTTGTACATTCTTGCTAGTTATATATATCCGAAGCCAAGATAAATACATTGCAAAAAATAGATATTAATTGAGTTATATTATTGATATTATATCCCTATTAACTTCTCTTGTGTGAGATCTTTCATATAAGTTATATGCGGCAGTCTCAATTGAAATTTTGAAGTTAGCTTTATAAGTTGACTTTCATATAAGTAAAATGAAAACATTGCCAGTTAAATGAAAAATATGTATTTTTGGCAGACCTGAAGCCAGTTCATTCATAGTTTGCCTTACTAAATTTTAAAGCGCGTAACCAAATTTACCAACCCTCATTTTATAAAGTCAAACTGCTTTTAAGAAGTGAATCGCCTACATCAAACAAGGAGGATGAAAAGGTTTAAGTTATCTGCCTAGCATTCTAATATAATATGAACCATCCCTGTAATACTAAAATGGAGTACAATATAGATAGCTTGTCAAGAGAAATGTTATAGAACAACCAAATTGACTTCAAAATTCTTAGTGCTATACTGCTACAGGACTTACATATTTGGTAGGATATACTTAAATGCTAGGGGTCAAACTTGAATTGGCAGTAGTTGCTAGCTTCATTGACAGAAACTGCAATGTTTATTAAATTTTTAGGCTCAATTTGAGAATTGAGATTGATAAAAAGAAAATCTATGAACAAAAGGTACAATTAATGATCCATGTTCAAAAGCAAGGATTTCGCACCTCAACCTGCCGCTGTAACGCCTGGATGTAATTCACTGATTTCATCAAGGACCATTACTTTGCAACTAACCTGAATTGGAGATCCAACTTAGCTAGAAAGGTTTTGCAGATATAATATATTAAATGGAAATTGAAGAAAAATCTAAACGCTACCGGTTTACAATGGATGCTAACAAGTGCCAACTGAATCATAATCAAGTCATAGGACGTGAAACATTCAATAAATTTGTTCTCATGCAGATTCATTTGGTACTGAAATCCAAAATTCAAATCCATACCTTGTTAACACCGGGCACCAAATCTATGATTGCATTCATCTTTTCGTCTATCATTTCCCTCTTACCTTTTTTTATCAAAGCCTGCTCACCAAATAATTCAGGGAAAAAAAAAAAAAAACCTTATTCACAAGCTCTAGATAAATCAATCTTCCATTAACCTATATCACACGGTTAATGATTTGTCACAAGATTGGATCACAATGAGAGAAGCAAAATATGAAAAATCTTTCATACAAATTAAATCAAAACAAAATTAGTTTGGACAGATTTTTATCACATCACCTGTGATAAAAAAACGTCTATAAAGATATTCAAAGGTTGAATCAAGTCTTCTCACACATAAGAAAAACTAATATGTGATGGAATCATCATAATAGATTTTTATTTTCAAACTGATGGATTTTTACCTTCTGAATTGCCTCATTGTCTTTATCACCACTCTCTTGTTCTCCGATATCTATAGTGTGTGATTCTCAAGCAAATTTAGGGACATGTGATCATTTAGTCTCTCCAAAATATCTTCGACAATTTTATTGATAAGTTGAGACTCAAGCCTTATAACAAACATGCAAAACAATCCTTATCAAGTTATGATAAATTTCAAAGGGACAGCGAGAGGGATATCTTTTTTTATTATTATTATTATTATTATTATTATATGAATTAAAATGTATATATGTTAACTTTCATATAATTAATGCTATTGATTTAGAAAGTAAGTGAAAAATGAACTAATTGAGATTTTTTTTTTTTTTTAAAAAAAAGAAGGAATTCCAACAATTGTAGTAATTAATCTTATAAACATTTACTTTTCTTCTTGTGATTTTTTTTTTCCTTTTGTTTCTGACTAGAATACCTCAACTTAATTGAGAAGTGTATATTCACTAGAATAATAAACTTTTATGATATCAAGTACGAAAAGAAAATTAAAATTCATATTTATCTCCCTGCTGAAGCCTTTTACTCTATTTCAAATCCCTCTGCATAATTCTCTCAACAATATATATATATATATAAGAAATTGGGTGCTAAATATGTAGACTTGAAAAGACTAAGAGAGATGTATCTTTCTTTGACCTCCAATCGTTACACATTTGGAAAAAACTATAAACCAAATAATAGGTAGTGACTTCTTTACTCAAAATCTAACATTTCTTGATCTGGGTGTGTAGATCATAAATCAACCCATTAAATATTCTTCAATTTTTATCTCCATAGTTACATTAACAAAGAAATATAACACTTACTTGATAACCGTTAAATGGTAACCTGATAGATATGTAGCTTCCGTCAGAGCACTCCTCCATCTCTGCACCAAGCTTTTCTCACAACGATATTCGTGCTCCTTAAAAGCATCTGCGAAAGTCCCCGTCTGATTCTTCACATCTAACGGATCTATATCATAATAAATCGTTATTATAAGCTGGTTGTTCTTTTTCCGGCATTCAAGGACGTGAACAAGTTCATCAAAGCACCATTTAGAATTGGCATATCTTTTTGAGAAAACGATGACCGAGATCCTTGATTCTTGGATTGCTTTGTAAACAGCTGGAGAGATCTCATCTCCTCTACTGAGTTGGTCATCGAAAAAAACTTCAATTCGTTTGCCAAGCAGAGCACCGTGCAGATGGCTGGTAAAATTGTGGAGGGTGTCCTCAGCTCCTGAACTGAGGAAAACATGATGGTAGGAGGGAAAAGTTACAGAGGAAGAGGAAGACATGAAAAGGTTTCACTCAGTTCTAGAGATGATGAGGATCGGAGATGGATCAAATAGCTCTACATATCTCTTTTTGTAGTGCCAGGCAGTGAAGTAGGGGGCAGTAAGTGTCGCAGATATCTCCACGAAATTTCAGGGAACTAGCATTTCTTTTTCTTTCTTTTACCGAAAGCTAATAGCGAATCATGAGTTACATGGTACCTTTGGTAGATATCTCCTCTAAAATTCAAAGGAAGTAGAAGTAGGCATGTTTTTCTTTCTTTTGTGTTTTTATGTTTTTTTAAAAGGGAGAACTTCAATTCTTCCCTATGATTTTAGAAAACTCTTCGATTTTAAATGTAAATCCGTTTATAACATTCATAATCCCTTACATTTCAATAACTCATCAAATTAATCTATCTGATGTGATTTTTTACAATCGATGTCAAAAAAAATGATAAAAGATTATTTTACCTTTAAATTTATGTACACTTTTAATTATTGTTTTTAGTTAACTTATCAAAATTTTTTCCTCTAACATATATCCTTATATCACTAATTAGTGTTAAAAGATAAAACTAACCTCATTAATTAGTGTTAAAAGATAAAACTAGCCCCACATGTATAATGTTTGATTATCTATTAATTAACGATAGAGACTAATTTGATGAATTTTGAATAGTAAAGAACCATGGACGTCATAAATGGATTTATATTTAAAATGAGAAGTTTTCCAAAAATATAGAGGTCAAAATAAAGATATTCATTTTTAAAATGAAAGCCGAGGTATAATGTAATGACGATTGATTAGTAGAAGCCAATAAAAAACAAATCGTGATGCCATATGCCATCTCGGGCAACAATTAATGGTTATATTGGAGGTTGTTTATGAGATCAAACCAAATTTCGATATCATATAAAATACGACCATTGCTAGTTAAGTACTAGTTCTTTTTCTTAATTTGAAGTAGTTTTTAACTTAATTTATTGACCTAATTAGTCCCTATATTTTTATTAAGTGCCAAATTGGTCCTCTGACTAATGGAGGTTTGTCAATTTTATCGAATTTAAGAGCAAAGTTGCCCAATTAAATTGAAATCTTATGACTTGACATACGTGCAACTAAATTTGTGACCTGTACATGATTTCATACCACATTTTATGCACATTTATATTTTGTTTTTAAAAAAATTAAAATAAATACTTAAAATAAAAAAATAATATTAATTAAAATAAATAATATTAAATACGAAAATAAAAGTTGTGAAGATCAGTGGAGGTGGTTGTAGGTGTGCGTGGTAATCAATCTTTACCGTGTGATGGGCAGCAAAATCCACCATGGATCTGCACCAGGTTGTAGGGATCTAGGCGATAAAGAACATCATAGTGGAAATGGAGTCGGCAAAGAGCGGCACTCATGACATCCGTTCAGCGCTAATGGATCTCCTCTATTCGACGCCGGAGTGGTCTTTTTTCCCCTTTTTTTCATCAACCACACATCCCTTCTCTCCTCTCATTCTCGGCTGTCGAACCTCGTTCCAGCAGCGATCTCCTCCATTGGAACAAGATCGTATATTGATGGTGATGGCGATCATAAGTCTCTCTTCTCTATCACTTGTAGTTGGAATGTGGTGAACTGTTGATGATGGGTAATGGGGGTTAAAGGGGGTGCATTGTGATGGAGGTGATGAATGGTCGTAATGGAGGTTGTGGTGAACTAGTGATGATGGGTGTTGAAGGATGATGACTGTGTGTGGTGATGGAGGTGATGGCGAACTGGTGATGATTGGCGCTAGAGGATGATTGGGGTGTGTGGTGATAGATGTGATGAATGGACATGCTGGACGACTGTGGTGGATGATGAAAAATGGCTTTGATGGATGATGACCTGTGACCATTGAAAACCATAACTATTCTTTTTTTTTAAAAAAAAATTTTAAACTTTGACATCGATGATGAAAAATGGTTTTGATTATGTTTAAAAAAAAGGGTTTTGATGGATAATGATTTGTGATTAAAACCATAACAACTTTGTTAATTTTCAATTTATTATATTTTTGTTTATTTTTATTATTAATTTTAATTTTTTATTTTAATTTTAAATTTTAAATTTTTTATATAAATTATTCTCCATTATCTATCAATCCTGATAGGTAGTGATAATCATTCTATTAATTTTTGAATTTTTTAAAATGGTTTTATATTTTTGTTTTCTAATTTTTTAAAATTTTTTCATGGTGATGTAAGGTTGGTTTAGTAATTAAGAATTTGTTTTTTTTTTAAATAATAATACATTAGAATATTTTTTTTATATGTAAGGGTTTTCTCCCCTCATATTTTCCTAATTTGGGTCCAATACAACTTTTCGTGTGGATGAAACCACCGCTCCACTGACAACAGAAAGGCTTTTGGAAAACATTTTAAACAATTGGCATTGACTAATATTTGACCGTATTCTAGGAGTCAATTTGATAATATCCCTTTTATTTATTAAAAATATAACAATTTATTCTAATATTAAATAAATTTAATAAGTATAATTTTTTTAAAAAATAATTTTTTCAAATTTATAATTTTAATATCAATTAAAAATAAATAAATGTAGTTAAATACAATTTCATTTAATCCTAATGACACCAAATACATTATAGTATTAATTTAATCTTATACAATTTTATCAAATTCAATTTCATTCTGTATTATCACATCTTATGCTATATCTTTCCATGAGACCTAAGAATTAAAAACATTTGGTTGCTTGGTTGCTGGCGTTGTTGGTTGGCGCCAGCAACTCCCATGTCTCCCTTTGTAAGAGGCATGAGTTTGACACCTCATCTTGTAAGATCCAAATATATATATAATTTAATATTAATATAATAATATTCATAATCTATAATTTAAAATTCATATAATAATAATCATAATAATAGTAGTATCCTACTATTTGTGTGGGTTTACCCCCCACTTTCGTGTAAATGGATCACTCTTAATTGGGAGTAGTTGTCCGGATCATACCACTAACGTCCTATTTCGGTTGGTCTTGGTAATCTTCTAGGTCCATTTCAAATATAGTTCCTATATTCAAAAACATTTGAGGAAAAAAAAAAAAAAGGGGGGGGGGGGGGGGGAACAAAACATAAAAAATAATAATAATAATACTAATAAATCAAATTAAAAACTCCTCTGGAAATGACAAGGATTCCATTATTCTCAAAATGACTGGGACTCCATTGTCAAGTGTGACCTCCAACATACTAACCACCAAAAGGAAGTCTTCTCATGCAGTGTTTCTAGAGAGCATTCTGGACAGAAACAATACTGTAGAAGCTTGGTCCCCAAAGAAGGTAAAGTCTCTGTCATTGAGAGAAGCTGGTTTCTTTGTCTTTTTTATTTGGTTTTCTTGCCTTCTTCTTTGAAACAGCCAGTTGATTAAGATGGATCCGGAAGAGATAGTGAAGTTATGCCAATCTTTATCTTTATCTTTATCTGATGAGTTGGGCCAGATTTGCGACATTAGAAGTGAGGAGCAGCAAAAGGGTTTAGAATATGTATCTCATTGCCTCGTGGGAAAAGTCTTGTCTGGGAAAAGAGTCAATCGATCAGCTTTTAAGGGGGTGATAGAACAATTACGGAGTACGATTGGAGAAGTGGAGATTGAAGCAATTGGTGATAATAGTTTCAAGTTTTACTTTGAGAAAAAAGGAGATAGAAATCTTTTTCTAAACAGGGAACCTTGGCATTTGGATAATAAAAAAATCTTTTTCTAAACAGGGAACCTTGGCATTTCGATAATAATCTGATTGTGTTAGAAAAGCCAGAGGGTATTGGTGAAATCTCAAAGTTAAGGTTTTCGAAGGTGGTTTTTGGGTCCAAATCTACAACCTGCCTCTTATGTGTATCAATCGAACAATGGCCAAGATAATTGCTACTCAGACAGAGGAGGTCATAGAAATCCCTTCAGAATCAAAAAAGTGTCGTGGGAAGTTCCTTTGGGTAAGGGTGGTGATTGGCATAACCAAACCTTTAAAAAGGTAAGTTCGAGCTAAACTAGATGAGTCAGGGAAGTTGGTGATGGCTCTTCAACAATATGAACGCCTTCCAGAATATTGTTATGCTTGTGGAATGGTGGGACACAGCAGTAAGGATTGTCCAGATGAACGGGCACGAAAGGGAGCTTTAACGGGGGTGTCAGCACCGTATTGATCCTGGCTTAAGGCTGGTTATGCTGAAAGCTCTAAAGCTCAGGATTGGTCCTCAAAATCCCCGGATTCTTGATATGTGCAGTTTTTAATTTATGGTTGTTGGCACTTTATGGGGTGTCATGGTCCAAGTTTGTTAGTTGTGTTGTTATTCTGCAGCTAGTGGAGCAATTATATAGGTATTAGTTGCTATTATTAAGGCATGTATTTCCGTAGTTGTCAGTTGTTGTTAGTTTCCTTGATTCTATGTAAATCTTTAGGCTATTTAAATGGTCCTCAACCATCAATAAAAGGGGTAGCAAGAATTAAAAATTGTTCTACTCTTCTCAGATTTCTCTTCTACTTTTCTACTCTCAAATTCTACACATCAATTGGTATCAGAGCTAGGTTAGCCATGGATGTGGTCCTAACTCGAATCGAGTCTAGATTATTAGAAGTTCAATCAACTCTCGAAAGGATGCGTACTGAACTTCAATCCATTCACAAGCTCTCAAATCCATCGTCTTCCTCTGTCAAGAGCACCAATAGCAACAACAATGGTAATGTGGCCAACATCAATTGCAAGATGGCAGTAACTATAGCCCTTGCAAAGGCAGCCATGACAGCCCCAATCCCAGAAAAACAAGGGCCTTTCTGGTAGTCCAGCAGCGACAAACCCAATAGCCTCTTTAGCAACAACGCCTACTACTATGTCTTCTCCTTCATCGAAAAGATTAACCAACCGTATGGTTCTGGTATATGGACTAAAAAAGAGAGTATTTTTCGACCAAAAAAATATCGCTGACAGTTTATCTCTGTCCTTGAGGTCAAGGAAAATTTTCAGAGGGGTGGAATGATATGTGCAGTTTTTAATTTATGGTTGTTGGCACTTTATGGGGTGTCATGGTCCAAGTTTGTTAGTTGTGTTGTTATCCTGAATAAAGTCAGGGCTGTTATGCAGCTAGTGGAGCAATTATATAGGTATTAGTTGCTATTATTAAGGCATGTATTTCCGTAGTTGTCAGTTGTTATTAGTTTCCTTGATTCTATGTAAATCTTTAGGCTATTTAAACGGTCCTCAATCATCAATAAAAGGGGTAGCAAGAATTAAAAATTGTTCTACTCTTCTCAGATTTCTCTTCTACTTTCCTACTCTCAAATTCTACACATCAATTCTCTTCGAAGAAGCTACAAATCAGGGGTTAAATTACGCAAGATGTCGGAGGAAGAAGAGGATCCTAATAGCTCTACTGGGAAGAGGAAGAAAGTGGAAGGCATTTTGAGGGCCAGCTCTCATAGTGGAAAAGGAAAGAAAACTGAGTCTGTTAAGCAAAGATCTGCTTTATAGTGGGTAAAGATGCTAAAAAGAAGGAAAAGTTGGGACCACGATCTGAAAAAAACTGAGAACGGTTGTTTGAAGGACAACAATAATGATAATCAAACAAGGGCATTTATTGAGGGAGATATTTCTGAAAAGGCAGGGACCACTCTTGCAAAACAGGACAAAGTGGAATCAGACTATATTAAAGAGGTTCGTGAAGCCATGCACGTCCATGTGAATGAAGGGAACATTATACAGGACGCTGATAGAGCTGGGAGTTTAGAAGTATTATCAAGCTCGAGTTCTGGAAATAAGGGGATTGAAAAATAGAAAAAGGTGGCAAGGGAATCCTCCAAATCGCATGCTGAAGCAGGTATAGCAGTACCTTAAACTCTTATAAGCTGGGGAAGGAAGATAAGACAGTGGCTGATGATAATCCAAGCAGTAAGAGAAAGGGTGCTACAGGTGATGAGCAAGGGGATAGAAAGAAAATCAAGGAAGATCCGATGATGGTGGATAATATGGTTATTGAAACAGCGATGCCTGCTCAGCAGGTCTGTCGAGAACAATGAGAGCATTATGTTCGACGTGCAAGGTTTGGGGAACCCTCGCACGTTCGCGGCCCTGTAAAGGGTCATTCAAAGACGTTCCCCAACCTTGGTCTTTCTCAGTGAGACCAAGCTATCTGGTAGAAATTTGTGTAGTATTAAAAATATGTTGAAGTTTGAAGGGGGCATTTTTTGTTCAAAATCTGGGTAAAAGTGGTTGCTTGGGGGTTTTGTGGAGCCATGAGTTAGAGGTTTCAGTGCTGTCGTATTCAGTGGGCCACATAGATGTTAAAATTTTAATGGAAGATGGTCGGGTTTGGAGATTTACTGGTTTCTACGGAGAACCCGAATGCTTCGCAAAGGATTGATTCATGGAAGTTGCTTAAATGGCTCCATTTCAGTAGCATTCTTCCCTGGCTAGTTGGTGGGGATTTTAATGAGCTTCTTAGACTGGATGAAAAGAATGGTAGGTCAGACGAGTCAGTCCACGGGTTGCTTGCATTTCTAAATGTTATTGATGAGTGTGGCTTTGGGAATTTAGGCTATTCGGGGCGTAAGTATACTTGGAACATTAGGAGAGCTGGAAGGGAACATATTCAAGAGAGACTTGATAGGTATTTAGCAAATCATGGGTGGACAAATTTCTTCCCTGATGCAAAGGTCGAACATATGGGATTCAATAATTCTGATCATCGGCCAATCCTTCTGAAATTCATGAAAGCGTGTTCAGGTTTGAAACTCAGGCAAAAAGGAGTTTCAAATTTGAACCCTTTTGGCTCCAGGAGAAGGACTGCTTTGAGGTAGTGAATGGGGCTTGGGCAGAAGGGGGCAGTTCTGATTTGGTGAATGGTTTAAAGGAGAAACTTTCCAGATGTACTTTCAGGCTTTCAAATTGGAGTCGGGAACGTTTCAGTTCCCTTAGAAAAAATATTGAAGAAAAACAGCAACAAATTGCGATACTGTATAGTGAAGCAAGCCAACCAGGGGTTATGCAGGAAATTAAAAAGGAAGGAGAAATTGGAATATCTATTATTTCAAAAAGAAATTGGAATATCTTTTAAAATGATCTCCCTTAGCAACTCGTCAAATCAAGATATAAGAGTAGTGGATTTGATTGATCAAACACTTCACTACTGGGACTAGAAGAAGCTCCATGAAATCCTGCTTCCAACAGATAAAGATGCTGTATCAGCTATTCCCATTAGTATTAAGAAGAAGGAAGATCGCTGGTGCTGGCACTTCGATAAAAGAGGTGTGTTTTCAGTGAAGAGTGCCTATAGGCTGGCTCGTCAAGGGTTTCCTGAGTCTCTCAAATAAGAAATCTCTTGAATGTGTTTGTTTGATCTAAAGGAATGTTTGGAGAAGAAGAAACTCAAGAGTTTTTTCAGGGCATCTTACAAATTTGAATGATCCTGTTACTGGGGCTATTAACTTTTCGGATGAATACCAGCAGGCCGTTCAAGCTTCTGTTGTTGATTGCTTGAACCAGTCTAAACAGTTTCGGACTTCTTGGAAACTACCAGCACCAGGTAACTTGAAATTAAACTCAGATGTTGCTGCTAAAAATGACAAGGATTTTGTGGGAATAGGAGTTGCTATTCGAGATCATGAAGGGTTCGTTCGAGGGGCTGTTTCCAAGTTTGTTAAAGGCAAATTCTCTCCAGAAATTGGAGAGCTAATCGCGTTAAGGGAAGGCCTGATTTTGGCCCAAAGACTTCAGCTGCATGCATATTAATGAATTGGAAATGGACGCTGCTAATGTGGCTATGAGGTTAAATTCTTGCCACTCTTTTCTTGATGATGCTAATTTGTTAGTTGAAGGTATCAAAGAGCTTAGTAGGTTGGTGGGAGTTAAGAGTTGTTAAGCAATCCCCAGGCCTGGAAATGGCTTGGCGCATATATAATTTATCAACCTTGGCCCTTTCCTCTTGTATTGATTTGTTCTAGCAGGATGTTCACGTAAATGTTATTTTCCCTCATGTTAGATGGCGTCAATGAATGTTTGTTTCATCTAAAAAAAGAAGAAAAGAAAAAAGGTGAGACCTGCAACATGGAGATTGCTTCTAGTGATGTAGATTTCGTTAGACCTTGTCTCTTATGGTCTGCCTAGAAATACTTTTTCTTTTATCTATTTTATTTAATATTCTCTTATAGCATTTTTTTTCTTTTTTTCTTTTTTTCTTGTGCAATGATTCTCTTATAGCTTTTATCTCTTATGGTCTGTCTAGTTTTAATTTAGAGATATCATTAAAATCCACCTCATTTCATAAAATATTGGATAAGATTTGCCCCATAGGTCTATAAATGACCAAAACTCACCCTGTTTCATAAAATGTTGATCAAAATCCACCCTTAGTTTCATAAGTGGCCAAAATCCACCTCAATATTTTTATTATTCTCTAAAATCCACCCCACCATCAAACATCCCTTAAATATCATAAGGGCAAATATGTAAATGTAAAATTAAATCCTAGCAAAAAAAAAAAAAAAACCTAGAATTATATTAAAACTAATTGTAAATAATTTTATTGGTTTGCAAGAAATAAGTTAATAAACTTATTCTATTCAAAAATATATATTTAAATAAAATTTTAATCCAATTTAATTTATAATATTTTATTTTATTTTTAAATTGAATGTCTTAATTTTAATTTGATTAAAAACTAAGAAAATAAATATTATAAATTATATTAGATTGGACTAAAAATAGTATTGTATCTTGTTTGATGTCGTATGAGATTTGATAAAAAAAAAATTACATTATATGTTTGATATTATTAAAAATAGTTCTTCTCATATTAAATTAAATTAATATTAAATAAAAGTGATTTACATAAATTTTTTCAAAAATAAAATATCATAAATTAAATTGGACTAAAATTTTATTTAAGTACATTTTCAACAAAATATATTTTATAAATTTGTTTCTTAAAAATAAAAAATATATATTTATAATTAATTTTAAATACAATTTTAGGGGGTTTTTATTATTTTAAGCTAAATTAGTTTTTAATTGATTTATTTATGTTTTGATATTGCATTTACACATTTACCCTTATGATGTTTAAGAGATGTTTAATGGTAGGGTGAATTTTAATAATAAAAACGATAAGGTGGATTTCGGATATTTATAAAACTAGTGGTGGATTTTGACCAATACTTTATGAAATTGAGTGGATTTTGGCTATTTATGAAACTATAGGGTGGATTTTGATTTATATTATATGAAACGGGATGAATTTTAATAATATCCTTTTCTAATTAATATATCTTATGGAGATTTGGTTGGAAAGTTCAAGGGGTTATTTTTCTTTTTTCCAGTCGGCTTCAGCTTGTTAGGGATTTTAGTATTCTTCCTGAAAATCTTTGTTCCTTAATCCTAAGAAGATCAACTTTCTTACACGACCTTTTTTTCCCCAAATTATTGCACTTGTAGACTTTGTCTGACCTTATTCCGCAATATTAACATTTAGGAATAAATTGTTGCGTATCTTGCTGATGTATTAGAAACTATTTCCAATTTTGAAGCTTTTAATTATTTAGGCTTTTATTAGAAATTATTTCCAATTTTGAAGCTTTTGATTATGTAAGAACAATCGTTTCAAAATTTTCTTTTTTCGTTAACTCAATAAGGCTAGCGTTGTTTCTTTCTAATTCAACCATGAATTGCCTTCTTTATTATTGTTCTTTCCTACAAGTTCTAGTTGTTCTTGTAAGGTATGTTCTAACAATTTTACTTTGTCTTGAAGAGAACTACTTTTTGAATTTGTTTTCTTCTACATCTCTACATAAAAGTTTTTCTAAATCTAAAGGTTTATCTAGGAATCATTCTAATGTTCTCACTTGTTAATTCATCATACTTTTTATCTAACTCAAAGTTTCTATCTTTAAGATCTCAACAAATTTCTTCTAGTATTACAGGTTCACTCACAGTTTCTAAATTACTCTCTTTTCTCATCAATATCTAAAAGAAGGTAAAGCAATTAAAAGAATTAAAAATTAAAGACACAAAATAAACACAAGTGATATTTCAAAAATAAACAATGAACACAAGGCAGTATGCAGCACAATCAACTCAGTTGAATTTATTACCACCGTTTGTAAAGGAAACACAATACAAATCAGGACTCAAATTGTGTAGGATAAGCAATTAACTACATACAAAGGATCACTACATGAAAAAACAAAAATATTCTTAATTATTAAGCCTCTATTAAGGCATCTTCTTATGGGGATTTTTCGACAAATTAGAACACAACAAACAAAATGCGAAGATGAGGGGCCAAATTGATATTTTGATAGGATCGTTAATGTGTTGAAGATAAAAAGCATAGTCAGCTGTTACGAATACACATTGGAAGATAGCACAAAATAATCCAATAAAATCAGTGACGGTACCGAAGGGCCTATGACTTGGAGTTGGATAATAAAACCAAGGTATTTTTTCCCTCCACCTCCAACCAACTCTTCCCTCTCCACCCATGTAAACAAGCTCAATTATGCAAATTAGCATCGTCATAAATGACATTAACATACTTAGAAGTGCATATTGAGGTTTATGCAAGGTAGAAAGCTGATCAAAAACAGCTGATCGAACCTCAAGTATAAAGTTGGCAGCTACAAACATCCGCTCTGCTGTAATCTGTTTAACAATTTAGATTCTTGCTAGTTAGATCCGAAACCAAAATGAATCAATACGTTACAGGAAGAAGAGATAAAGTAGTCATTTCATTGACATTTTATCCCTACTAGCTTTTATTGGAAAAGAATTATGAATTGATTATACATAACTTGTCATCTTCATGTGTAAGCTAATTCATATAAGTCATAGATTCTCAATTGAAATTCTCTGAGGACATTAATCAAAACTTTGAAAATTTTGATAGATTTTTGATCATGTAACAACCCGTCAAGACTTTCAAAATTTGAGAAAGATATACAAAATTTATTCTAGACATTTCACACCAGAGACATTAGTATATAATATACTATTCATTCTAGGTTCTTAATTTTCGAATTGATAGATATACCTTATTAATCCCTTTTCCCCAAATATATATATATATATATATATATATATACCTTATGAATCACTTTGTTATTTTCATCGCCTCTATCTTGTTCATTGATATCTATAACATGTACTTTCTGAGGCCTACTTGGGCGCATGTCATCTAGCTTCTTCAAGATATCTTTCACAATTTCCTCAATAAGTAGTGACTCAGAGCTAACAAATATGCAAAACAATCTTTAGTAAGTTGTAAATTACAAAGAGATACTTTTCACAATCACGTTATATTTTTTATTTGAATGATGAATATTTAATGATACCAACTTACCAAGTAATAACATCAAGTAACATCCTAATTATTAGTAATTCCAATACAAGCTTAGGTGATGGTTGGTTGATACAAAGGAATCAATACTGGAAATACTTGAAATTGCATTACGTTATGATATAAAAAAACAGATAAAACAAACAAGGACTTTCCCATTTAACGAGGATAGATCAAAATGAACATTTAAATAATTTTAAATAAACCAATAATAGATCCTATAAAATTTATAATATTCTTAATACTAATCCATCTAGATTTTGTCCCAAATCTATTGCATATCAATGATTTGTGCTGCCATATAATTCATGTTCTGTTACAAATTTCCTAGTGATTTGGGAACAGATTTTCAGCAAAAGCTTTTGCACTGATCACCATTACTTTAGCTTTTACAATATCCACCTAAATTTTGTTGGGCTCACATATAAGAGACTAACTTTCAGTTTTTGTTTTAGTTTCCTCAAAAATTAAGACATTCCTTTGAGAGGTTTCCTTAACTTCGCTTGACTAAGATTAATAATTGATTAATCACTGTTCCACTTATGTAGTTTTAAATTAAATTTATGTAATAAAAGTAAATTGACAAATTTAATAATAAAAACTAGAATGTAGAGTAAAGTTCAAGCCTCTCCTCTCCAAGTCACTAAAAAAAAAAGAAAAAGAAATCTATACTTATCTTCCCTGATGAAACCTGTTTCTTTCTGTACTTCTTAACCAGAAATTATCTCTAATCTTAATAAACAAAAATGAATAAAAAATAATAATAATAAAAGCAACTGGTCTTTGAGCTTAATTGGTTTCACTTATGAGAGGTCGTCTCATTTTTACTTCAAAAATCTAACATATCTTGGTCTAGGTATCAAATAATTTCTCGTTTAGGTCATTAAATCTTCCTGATTTTCTCTCAAGTACATTAACAGTGAAATTTAAGACTTACCTGATAATTCCAAAATCGAAACCATCTAGATTTTATATTTCCGCCAGAGTATCCCGCCATCTTTGCAGTAATTTATCCTCATAACCATCATATTCATGCTTCTTAAAAGCATCTGCGAAACACCCAGTCTGCTTCCTCACATCAGACGGGTCTATATCATAAAAAACTGGTATGACAATCTGGCCGTAAACTTTCTTGCATTCCTGGATGTGAACAAGCTCATTGAGGCACCATCTGGAACTGGCATAAGATTGTGAGAAAATGACGACCGAGATCCTAGATTCTTTGATTTCCTTGCGAACAGGCGGCGGCATATCATCTCCTGTATAGAATTCTTCATCGAAGCAAACATTAATTCCTTTGAGATCCAGAGCATGGTGAAGATGGTTGGTAAACACGTTGTCATGACCTCTGGAACTGAGGAAAACATCATACTTGAAGGATGGAGGAGTTATAGAAGAAGATAAAGACATGAAAAGGTTTTTTCACTGACGAGGTGATAGATCGAGTTGCTCTTCATATCTCTCTTTGATATATTGGAGAAATTAGGCATTGAGTAATTATCGTACATATCTCCACGACTCTTCAAGGAAGTAGCATGCTTCCTTATCTTTTTTGGTTTTTTGTTTTGGAAACTGTACCTACATTTTCCAATGGAATTGAAGTAGGATTTAAAATCCCAACCGAAAGTCAAAATAAAATAAAATAAAAATTGACTTGATATGGAATGGTAAGAAATTTTGCCAGAACTTCATACATGACGCCGAGCAGTGCAGTAGTGCAGTATTGTGCGTTTGCGTCTAAAATCAGCAGGGTCCTACATGAATTTGGGGCTATGGAATGAAAATTCTTTTCTCCCAATTTCACTTGAAAATTTCATTCTTATTCCACTTTTCAATTTAAAAATACTTTTATACTCCTTATTAAAAAGACTTTTTACAGAGATTAATAACAATTTATTAATATAAAGTTAATTTATAATTTGAAATCACATTATTTTTTTATTGTTTTTAAACAAAAATGATATACTATTATATTATTTCTCAAATAAGAATATGATGGTCATTTTTTTTTTTTTTTGTATATAAATGACCATCATATTCTTATTTGAGAAAGAATATAGTATTATATCATTTTTGTTTAAAAACAATAAAAAAAAATTATAATATGATTTCATCTATTATGGATAGTTTGGAATTCATTAACATTAACAAAAAAAAAAGTAAAATATATATACAAAATATGTTTACAATAATATTGTTAAGATTATTTTTTTTAACACAATAAAATATTGTTAATCAAGGATATTTTTGAAATTTGTAATTAATAAATTCCGATTTCAAAGCAAAGTAAATTACTTCGATTCCGATTCTTGCAATTGAAGTAAATAACTTATTCTGATTCCGATGCATTATTTCAATTCCCAAGACATTCTAATTTTAGATCATTCTAATTCATATTTCGATTCTTATAATTAAAGTAAACACACCATAAAATAATCGTAGATATCTCTTCTGACTTTCAACAAGGTCCAAGACACTATCGTTTCTTTTGAGAATAAATGATAATACCTTAATCTACATTAATAGGTTATTGGCAAATTTTTATTTGAGTAAATTATATTAACCTTCTTACTTTATATGGAATTACACTCCATCCTAAGGTTAATTAAACTAACTTTTCATTAAACCGTTGACTAATGGTTGACCACCACTAAATTTAACGATTAAAATATAATTACTCTTCTGCTCCAAAGATAAGTTCACCCTTAATACTTATTTTTTTATTTCTAAAATATTTGATTAGTTAATTTAAAAAATATATTTATTCTTAAATATTTAGTCAATTGGTCTTAACATGGTTTTCGTAAGTCTAGTTTTTTTTGACTTCTAATTAATTAATTATTTTTAATTAATTATTATTAATTTTGATTCAAGATCATATTGGTTGAATAAGAAATCTAGAAAATTTCTAGATGAAAAGATAATCATTTTTTAATCAATAAATATTTTATTAAAATTAATAAGTTTCGCAGTGCCGGTACATTACACTTGATGCCAGACAGTGCTGTAAGTTTCGTAGATATCTTCTGCAACTATCAAGAATGGCATCTTGCCACTTCAAGGCACTTTCAAATCTAAAAAAATCTGAAAAAAAAAAAAAATTAAACAAAAAAGAAAAGTAAAGGTTGTTCCAAATGACAAGGAGGGGGAGAGTACATTTGTGGCGATGGGGGAGAGTGTTGAGAAAAGCAAAAAGTTGTTTTGGACTTTGCAAAGCTTCTCAGGCAAGAAGATTTGTGTTCTTCCCGTTCACACTCATTTGAGAAAGTTTATTGAGTTTATTTAAAAAAAGTCAATTTGATGCTGAATCAATTCTTGTATTCAGTTTTCAATTTTTAGAAAGTTTTTAATCCTCTTTTTCATTTTTAAGAAAATTGTTAATATATAATTTTTAAATCTTGTATTTAACTTTTTTTAAAATGATCTCCAGATGGACAGCGGAGATATAATGAAAAAAATTCATTTAATTTCTAATTTTTATTTAATTTTTTAATTTTTTTTTTCAAATTGATCTCTATCATTCATCTTAAGATGGATCAAGAAGATCTAATTAAAAATAAATAAATTTATTTTAAAAAAATAAAAATTATAAAAACAAGGACATTTCGGTCATTTCACCGAAAAAGCCGATCAAACGTCACATTTAATAGTCGTTGACAACTAGGGGGCATGGTGTTACAAAAATATAAATGTTTACACATCTATTTTAAACTTAATCTCAAGAGGGTTTTAATGGGTCTTTGCATTTTCTCACCTTTGTCTATGATAGTGTTAACTATGTTACTTGTCGCTACCTTTGGAACTTTTTGCTTAACATGATTGATGTTTGATCTCCTTGGCTAGAGTTGGCGATTTCAATGTTATTATGGGTCATGATGAGACCATAGAAGTAGTTAATAAATGTTCTTCAAAAGATTTTATGACTACTATTGCAGCTTGTGATCTTCAAGAAATTCAAAACAAGAGTGCTTTCTACACTAGAGTGGGGTCCTCATCACGTGGCATTTCCCTTTCTAAATTGGATAGATCCTTTTGTTCATCTTCTCTTCTTGATTCCTAGACAATTGTCTCAAGCATCACTCTCTCTAGATTGCATTTAGATCATCATCCTATCTTGGTTGTTTATAGTGGTCTTGATTCTCAGCACCCTTAGCCTTTCAGATTTTAGAGTATTTAGACTTCTCATGCTTCTTTTATGCATTTAGTTAGGGCTTCTTGGAATGTCTCTTTAAACAGCTCTCCTATGAGCGTTGTTATTCGAAAGCTAAAGTTGGCAAAGGTTGCTCTAAAGCATTGGAATTGGGAGGCTTTCGAAGATCTTTCGTTTCGTATTTCTAAAGCTACACTTAAAGTTACGCGTATCCAGGAGCATATTAGTCTGGAGATTTTCTAATACTCTTTTTTGTGTGGAAATCCATGCTTTATCTCAGTTAGATGTTTTAAAGCACAAGATATTTATCTCCATGAGAAAAGTCATGTAAAGTGACTATATGATGGAGATCGTAACACAAATTATTTTCATTCCCTCTCAAAAAGGAGATAAGGGATGAAATCTTTATCGGTTCTTCACATAGGGGATGATATTGTTTCAGATTGGCGTCACATTACTGATTATGTGGTTTCTTACTATCAAAATCTTTTTCAATAATTTAATGATTTAAACCTTAATTTATATATATAATTTAGAAGTATGTTCCTTCCCTTGTTTCGGTGGAAGAAAACTCATTTCTTATTTGTGTTCCTTCTACTTAAGAGGTGAGAGATACTATCTTTGATATAGATCCATTGAGTACCTTTGGTTCGGACAGTTTTACAAGAAGATTTGATATGCATTGTTGGGACATAATCGGTAAAGTTGTTGTTGTTGCTATTCGGGATGTTTTTCGCACTGGTGTTGTTTTTTTCGGGATGAATTCAAATTTTATTCTTTTGATTCCTAAGATCCCAGAGGCTATATTGGTGGATCAATTTCGTCCTATTGCTCTAGGCAATTTTATTTTCAAGGTTATCACTTGAATCTTGATAGATCGTCTTAGCTCTATTTGTGCTTGTATCATCTTTCCAAATCAGTTTGTCTTTTTGCTTGAGAAATAGATTGGAGATTGTATTGCAAGGGCCTCAAAATGTTTTAATGTTTTTTTTAATACTCATCGAGAGGTCACATAGCTTTGAAGATTGACATTCGAAAGACTTTTAATTTAATCAGTTGGTCTTTCATTTTAAAGGTGTTGCACTGTTTTGGATTTTCTTCTATTTTTATTAATTTGGTTAATTTTGTGTATTTTTGGGTCAGCATCTCAGTTCTTATTGATGATTCTCTAGAATATTATTTTTCATATTCTTGTGAAGTTAGGTAAGGAGATCCTCTATCTCCTCTTCTTTTTTGCCTTGCTAAAGAATTTTTGAGCAGTTATATTACTTATTTAATTTCTTTTGTTATGGTTCTCGATACTTTTAGTCTAAGAGGTGTGCAACCTCCTTCTCATTTTTTATATGCTAATGATATTCTCTTGTTTTGTCACGCTTCAATATCAAATATTAAGGTTATTATGGAGGCTTTTAAGGTTTATAGAGATTTGTCTGATCAATGCGTTAATTGATAGAAATCTTACATTTATTTTGGAAATAGTGTTTGACCTTCCACCCTTGATGATATCCTAGTATTCAGTGCTATGAAAAGAGGAGGTTCTTCTATAACATATCTTGGTGTTCCTATCTTTAGTGGTGTTCCTCGTAAACAATGGTTTTTATCTCTAATTGATAGAATTCAACTGAAGCTTCAATCATGCATGGGTTTTACACTTTCTATGGCTGGTAGGTTTTGTCTTATTCAATAAGAGGTCTTCAGATCTATCACCGGTCATCATCTATCATGCGATCTCTTACCTTTTCAATTAGAAATTTTTATTAGACAGACTCTATTGATAGAAGAAAGCCAATTCAAGTGAAAGGCCTCTTATAGATAGGACTTTTGAGTTGCCTCTCTTGAGTTTCATCTAAATATTAGCATTGGTGAAATTTACTATGATGATAGTTGGTATTTTCCTTCTTTAGTTCGTATAACTTATTCGGATTTGGTTGAGGATATAAAGCAAGTAGTTGTTAGTACTTCTTATGATTCAAGAGTATGAACTCTTTCTATAGATGAGAGAGTGACCACTATTACTACTTATACTTCTTTAACTACACCATATCCTCATCTTCATTGGGCACAACATATTTGGGTTGCTTTCATTCCTCGTTCTAAATGTATGCTCATTTGAAGAGTCATGGATAATAGATTACTACTGATCTATCTCTGTAGCGTCATGATTTTATTTTTCTTTCTTACTGCTGTTTATGTTGATCTGCTGAGGAGAGTTTAAAGCATTTGTTTATGCTCTGTCCTTTTGCGCTAGGTCTTTGATATTCTTTGTCATCTATTTTTGGTCATTCTATTTCTTTGTCTAGGTCTGTTATTGAATTGTGACAAACTGCTTTATCTACTAATTTTTGCTCTCAACTTAAAAATCTTTGAAAGACGGGTATAATCGCAATTTTTTTGATCATTTGGCTTGCACGTAATAAGTCTACTTTCAAGGGTAAGCATTTTTGTCTTTGGTGGATAAAATTCGATTGAATCTTCTTTCTTAGGTAGGATATACTCTTTCTATGGTGCATAAGCTATGTCTTATTCAGCTAGTTATTTATGGCTGGTTTCTTCATTCATTCAATATTTATCGATGACCTTTGTTTATATTACATTCTCTCGCTTCATCAATCAGAAGTTTCTATTGAATAGACTCTGTTGATAAGAGAAAATCGATTCAGGTTTCTTAGAAAGTTTGTTATCGGTCAAAGCTTGAAGGCGATCTTGGTTTGCAAGATTTATGTGTTTCAATGCTGCTTTACTTAAGAGATTTATTAGAGATTTATTACTGAGGATTCAACTATTTTCAAGTTTCTTCGTGCTAAATGTCTTTCTCTTATGTTTTTCTTCCTCCATTTGGCCTGATATGAAAACTCATTATCTTTCTCTAGTGAGAGAGTCCAAGTGGTTAGTGGGTCGTCATTTAAAAGTGCTTTAATTGTTAGACAATTGGATGGATAGACCTCTTATGGATAGGATTTCTAAGTTAACTCTTTCAGAATTGCCTCCCTCAACTTGTATTGAGAATGTTTTCAATGATAATAGTTGGTATTTTCCTTCTACGGTACATCAGTCTCATCCAAATTTAGTTAATGACATTGAGCTGGTGGTTATTATTTCTACTGATTCAAGAGTCTTGACAATGGGAAAGTGACTATTACTAGTGCTTATAATTTCCTATCCTCGTTGCCTCGTTACCTTTGTTAGGCAAGACGTGTTTAGGCCATTTTATTCTTCCTTTAAGATCTATGCTAGTTTGGCGAATTATGCATGACAGATTATTCACTGATTTGTTTTTACAGCGCTATAGGTTTATATTACCTTCCTATTGTTGGTTGTGTCGGACTATGAATGAGAGTTTGGAGCATCTATTGCTCAAATGCCCTTTTGTAGTGGGTCTTTGGCATTCTTTGTCTTCAACATTTGATCATACTATCTCTTTATCAAGACCCATTAGATATGCCTATATTTTTTAATTTATAAAATATTTTCATATCGTTGAAGTGTATTAAAAAAAATTATTCTAATCCACTTTGGTATGAAATCCTAGCTACACTTCTGGCTTTGACCAACAACCTTATATTAAAAAAAGCTTAAAGTTCCTATTTTTAAGACTTCTACAAATTTTTTCTCTTATTACAAGCTCACTCACAGTTTCTAAATTACTTGCTTTTCCTAGATCATTAATATCTAAAGAGAGTAAAGCAATTAAAAGAATTAAAAATTAAAGACACAAAATAAACACAAAGGAATATGCAGCACAATCAACTAAGTAGAATTTATTACTAGCTTTTGTAAAGGAAGCACAATTCAAGTCAGTACTCAAATTGTAGGATAAGCAATTAAATACATACGAAGGATCGATGCATGAAAAAATAAAGTATGCTTCATTATTAAGCTTCTATTAAAATGCCTTCTTGTGGGGATTTTTCGACAAACTAGAACACAACAAACAAAATGCGAAGATGAAAGGCGAAATAGATAGTTTGATAGGATCATTAATGTTTTGAAGATAAAAAGCATAGTCAGCTGCTGCAAACATTAACTGGAAGATAGCACAAAGTAATCCAATAAAATTAGTGACTATATATACCAAAGCGCCTATGACTTGGATTTGGATAATAAAACCAAGGTATTTTCTCCCTCCACCTCCAACCAACTCTTCCCTCTCCACCCTTGTAAACAAGCTCAATTATGCAAATTTGCATGGTCGAAAATGACATTAACATACTTAGAAATGCATATTGAGGCTTGCGCAAGGAAGAAAGCTTATTAAAAACAGCTGATGGAACATCAAGTATGCAGTTGGTGGCCACAAACATCCGCTCTGCTGTAATCTGTTTAACAATTTATAGTCTTGCAAGTTTGATCCGAAACCAAAATGAATCAATAAGTTACAAAAAGAAGAGATCAAGTAGTCTTTTCATTGACATTTTATCCCTACTAGCTTTCACTGGAATAGTGAATATATTGATTATACATAACTTGTCATCTTCATGTGTAAGCTAAATCATATAAGTCATATGTGGGATTCTCAATTGAGACTTTAAGGACATTAATCAAAACTTTGAAGATCTTGACGGATCTTGATCATGTAACAACCCTGTCAAGACTTTCAAAACTTTGAAAAGATAGTCAAAATTTATTCAAGACTTTTCACACCAGAGACATTAATATATAATCTACTATCCATTCTAGTTTTTTAATTTTCGAATTGATAGATCTACCTTATGAATCACCCCATTATCTTCATCGCCTCTATTTTGTTCTGTGATATCTATAAAGTGTGCATTCTCAGACCTACTTGAGGACATGTTATCTAGCTTGTTCAATATATCTTTGACAATTATCTCAATAAGTAGTGACTCAAGCCGAACAAATATGCAAAAAAATCTTTACTAGGTTATTGTAAATTACAAAGAAACAGACACAGTTTATTTGATAATCAAATAACTTTTCACAATCACGTTATATTTTTTATTTGAATGATGAATATTTAATGATACCAACTTACCAAGTAATATCAAGTAACATCCTAATTAAAATAATTCCCATACAAGCTCAGGTGGTTGGTTGATACCAAGGAATCAATACTGGAAATACTTGAAATTACATTACATGATAATATGAAAAACAGATAAGATAAACAAGGACTTTCCCATTTAACCAGGATAAATCAAAACAAATATTTAAATAATTTTAAATCAACTAATAATAGATCCGACAAAATTTATAATATTCTTAATACTAATCCTGCTAGATTTCGTCCCAAATCTATTCCATATCAATGATTTGTGCTGCCATATGATCATGTTGTGTTACATGTTTCAGTTTCCTCAAAAAATATAAAATACTTATTCTTAAAATGTTTAAAAATATTTAATTAATTAATTTTGAGAAAATGTTTGAAGTTTATATTGTTCCTGGTTTGAAAAGTAACATGCTTAGTGCTAGTCATCTTATGAAAAAAAAGGGTATGATTTGCATATGCATGATAATGCTTGTACTATATCAAAAGGAGATCAAGTTATTGCAAAAATTGGTGTAGCCTTTAACAACTTATTTCCTCTTAAACTTGAGACCACAAATTTGTCATGTTTTGCTGTTGTTGATGAAAATGTTCCCAAGCTGTGGCATGAAAGGTTTGGGCACTCAAATTATGGAAGTTTGAAGCTGTTGTCAACAAAGAAGATGGTTAGAAGACTGCCTAAAATCGACCAAGTTGAAGAGATTTGTGAAGCATGTCAACTTGGAAAGCAATACAAAGATCCATTCCCACAATGATAATGCTAGCGAGCAAAAAGGCCATTGGAACTTGTTCTGATCTTTGTAGAAAAATGCTAAATGAATCTCTTGGTGGCAGCAGGTTCTTCATTACCTTTTTCAAGTTGTTCATCAGAGTCTACGCCAATCTTCTCCAAGTCATCCTCCAAGAAGAATGAGAATCGTGGAGGAAATCTTGGATTCAACTGAGCTTATTGAATATGATGATTTGTAATTTTGCTTTCTTTGCAGGGGAAGATCCAATCTCCTTTGATAATGCAAATAAGGAAAAAGTATAAAAAAGAGCCATGAAAGAGGAAATAACAGCTATTGAAAAAAATGGAATTTGGGAGCTCAACGCTTTTCCTCAGCATAAAAAACCATTGATGTTAAATGAGTATACAAAACAAAAATGAATGCCGCTGGCTCTATTAATAAGCATAGAGCTAGACTTGTGGCAAAGGGATATAAGCAAAAAGAATGAGAAGATTTTATAGAAGTATTTGCTCCTGTGTCAAGGCTTGATACAGTTCGATAGTTGATCTCTCTTGCAACTCAAAACAATTGGATTTTTGAAATGGACGTGATGGTATACTTAAGAAAGAAGTCTATCGTGAACAATCCTCTAGTTTTATGAAAAAAAAGAGAAGAAGATAAAATCTACAAGTTGAGAAAAACTTTGTATGGGTCGAAGCAATCGCTAAGAATTTGGTACAGCTGCATCAATTCTTACTTCAAGAAGAATGATTTTCAGAAATGTCCATTATCACACTTTCTACACCAAAATCAGTCCACATATATCCTTCATATTTGTAAGCCTTTATGTTAATGACCTTATTTTTACTGATAAAGCTATTAAATTGTTTTAAGCTCTCAATGAAGAAGGAATTTGAAATGACTTATTTGGGTGAATTACATCATTTTCTTGGAATTGAAAGTTCTTGGATCCAAACATGGAATTTTAATCACTCAAGACAATTATGCAAAAGAGAATTTAAAAATTATTGAGAATGGAGATGCAAATCCTGTTTGGACTCCTTGCATTACAGTATTGAAATTGAGCAAACATGGTGAGGGGAAACTGGTTAATTCAACTGTGTTTCAAAGCTTGATTAGAAATTTAATGTATTCAACAGCGACACAGCCTAATATTATGTATGTTGTAAGTTGGTAAGCAGGTTTATGGGAAAATCATTCTCCAGTCATTATGAGGCAGTAAAAAGAATCTTGAGATCTGTGAAAGAAACTCCTGATCAAACAATGTGCTAGTTAATCTTGTTGGTTATACTGACAGTGACTCAGTAGGCAGTGTTGATGATAGCAAAAGCACTTCAAGTTATGTTTTTTATCCTAGAAGTGGAGTAATATCATGGTGTTCAAAGCCCTTCAGGTTCTGTTTTTTTGTAGGATGTCATCTACTTTGGTTACGTGATATTTGGAGAATCTCAAGCATGTTCAAATAGGTCTAATAACCTTGTTTTGTGATAGTATTTCAACCATTTCAATTTCGAAGGATCCAGCACTTCATGGAAAAACAAACGATATTCAAATCCAGTACCATTTCTTGAGAAAGCTTGTGAATGAAGGTGTTGTTCATGTTGAGTATTGCAGGACAGATGAACAAAAGTCCGACAATTAAAGACTCATCATCTATAATTTGAATCTCAAAACCTTTGGATTATTCAAGGTTGTTGGGAATATCATTAGATTAACAATTAAGAACTTATAATCATATATGATTTAGGACTTATCATTAGTTTTGGGTCTTCGTTTTAGAGTTTTCTTTTTTCTCAATAAGGTTAGCCTTGGTTCTTTCTAGTTCAACCATAAGTTCCCTATCTTTATTATTGTACTTTCCTACATGTTCTAGTTGTTGTAAGGTATGTTCTAACAATTTTACTTTGTCTTGTAGAGAACTACTTTTTGAATTTGTTTTCTTCTACATGTCTGCATAAAAGTTTTTCTAGATCTAAAGGTTTAGGAAACATTCTAATATTCTCGCTTGTTAATTCATCACACTCTCTATCTAGCTCAAAGTTTTTATCTTTAAGATCTCTACAAATTTCTTCTGGTATTGCAGGCTCAAACACAGTTTTTAAATTACTCTATTTTCCTAGATCATAAATCTCTAAAAGAAAGTAAAGCAATTAAAAGAATTAAAAACGAAAGACACAGAATAAACACAAGGGATATTTCAAAAAAAATAAATAAATAAATAAAAACGAGGGAATATGCAACACAATCAACTAAGTACAATTTATTACTAGCTTTTGTAAAGGAAACAATTCAAATCAGGACTCAAATTGTAGGATAAAGCTATTAAATACATACAAAGGATCACTACACGAAAAAACAAAAATATCCTTCATTATTAAGCCTACATTAGAGTGTCTTCCTATGGGGATTTTTCAACAAATTAGAACACAATAGACAAAATGCGAAGATGAAAGGCCAAATAGATAGTTTGATAGGATTATTAATGTTTTGAAGATAAAAAGCATAGTCAACTGCTGCAAATATACACTGGAAGATAGCAGCTGATGGAACCTCAAGTATAAAGTTGGCAGCTACAAACATCCGCTCTGCTGTAATCTGTTTAACAATTTATAGTCTTGCTAGTTAGATTAGAAACCAAAATGAATTAATACATACGTTACAAAAAGAAGAGATTAAGTAGTCATTTCATTGACATTTTATCCTTACTAGCACTACAACAAAACAGGTCAACCATATCGGGCAATGCCCGGTATGGTTGACTATCTATACCGGGCAACCCGTCCGGCGTGGTTGCCTCCGGTATGGATACTTTAGTATCCATACCGGGCGGGTGCCCGGTATTGATAATAAATATCCATACCGGGCAGGACCCGGTATGGATATTTAATGTGACGGGTCGACCCTTGGGTCGACCCGTGAGTTTTTCAATATCCATACCGGGCACCCGCCCGGTATGGAAAATATTTTATTTTTAAAAAAAAATTAAATTAAAAAATTTGTAATTTAATATTATAATAAAACTACCAACATACATAAATGTTAAAAATATATATTATTTAATATATTAACAACATTTAAATTACATATTCTAAAATTAAATATACAACATTTAAATTACATACTCTAAAATTAAATATACAACATTTAAATTACATACTCCAACTGATTAGTCAGATTACTTGAAATTCTACCAGATCAAAAGTTCACACACAAAAAAAAAAAAAAAAAAATCCAACCTCTAGTAGATTTTTGTAATTTTAATTTGTGCTTGCACCTCCAACTGATGCAAGCTTATGATCTTGTAAAAAAATTGTTTAGTAATCAACCATAATTCTCATAATCAACATCATTATATGAGGACTAAAATTCATATTAACACAAAAATCACTACATTCTACTAAAAAGAGGAAAAAATTACTGATTTTGTCCAAGGCCAACACGCAGCAAAAACCAAGAACCGAAAAAGAGAAAAAGAGAACTATTTCTCTAGTTACCTTGCACCTCAACACAGCAAAGCTGAAGTCAGCTTTGGCATGGTCTGAGAGTGAAACTCCAAAGAGACTTGAGTCCTTGAATGAAGCACCAACCTTTCCCTGCATGCAACAAAAAAAAATTAATTAATAAATTCTAAAATTTTAAATATTAAATTTTAATTTGTTACATCAAATTTCTTAATATACATTTGTAATTTTTGGACTACATTCGTCTATATATGAAGAAAATGAAGAACAAGAACAAGAACAAGAACAAGAACAAGAAAAAGAAGAAGAAAGGTAGAAGAAGAAGACATTGAAGAAGAAGAAGAAAATGAGAAGAAGAAGAAGAAATGATGACTCACCGGAGCGACGATCGGCGATCGAGGTAGCCGGCGACGGCGTCGGTCGGCAACCGGAGCGGCGACAGTGGTGGGTGGTGGCGGCTAGGGTTTCTAGAGAGAGAAGATGTGAGAAAGAGATAGAGAGAAGAAAAATGGAGAAAATGACGAAGGGGAATCGGGTATAATCTGCCCAGATTATCCATACCGGGCGGGTTCTCGCCCGATATGGATAATCCATTTTTTTTTTATTTTTTTTAAATCCAAATTATCCATACCGGGCGCCCCGACCGCCCGGTATGGATAATCCCCATATATTTTAGTTTTTTTAAAACTCAAATTATCCATACCGGGCGGTCGGGGCGCCCGGTATGGATAATCCATATTATTTTATGTTTTTTAAAACTCAAATTATCCATACCGGGCGCCCCGACCGCCCGGTATGGATAACCCATTTTATTTTTATTTTTTTAAATCCAAATTATCCATACCGGTCGATCGGGGCGCCCGGTATGGATAATCCATATTATTTTATTTTTTTTAAAACTCAAATTATCCATACCGGGCCTTTAGTGCCCGGTATGGATAATCCATATTATTTTATTTTTTTTTTAAACTCAAATTATCCATACCGGGCGCCCAGACTGCCCGGTATGGATAATCCGATTATCCATACCGGGCCTTTAGTGCCCGGTATGGATAATCTGATTTTATTATTAAAAAATTAAAAGCAACTTATCCATACCGGGCCTTTAATGCCCGGTATGGATAGTCAGGTATTAATAACCTGTTTTCTTGTAGTGTAGCTTTTATTGGAATAGAATTATGAATTGATTATATATAACTTGTCATTTTCATGTGTAAGCTAATTCATATAAGTCATGTGTAGGATTCTCAATTGAAACTTTAAGGACATTGATCAAAATTTTGAAAACCTTGACAGATCTTGATTATGTAACAACCCTATCAAGACTTTCAAAACTCTGAGAAAGATATTCAAAAATTATTCAAGACTTTTCACAACAGAGAGATTAATATATAGTATACTATCTATTCTAGGTTCTAAATTTTCGACTTGATTGATCTACCTTATGAATCACTCTGTTATCTTCATCGCCTCTATCTTGTTCTTTGATATCTATAAAGTGTGCCTTCTCAGGCCTACTTGTGGACATGTTATATAGCTTCTTCAAGATATCTTTCACAATTTCCTCAATAAGTAGTGACTCAGAGCTAACAAATATGCAAAACAATCATTAGTAAGTTTTCGTAAATTATGAAGAGACAGACAGTTTATTTGGTAATCAAATAACTTTTCACAATCATGTTGTATTTTATATTTGAATGATGAATATTTAATGATACAAACTTACCAAGTAATATATCAAGTAACATCCTAAATATAAGTAATTTCTATACAAGCTTAGGTCATGATTATTTGAATACAAAGGAATAATACTGGAAATAGTTGAAATTACATTACATGATAATACAAAAAGTAGATAAAATAAACAAGGACTTTCCCATTTGACCAAGATATATATATAGACCAAAACAAATATTCAAATAATTTTAAATAAACCAATAATAGATCCTATAAAATTTATAATATTCTTAATACTAACCCATCTAGATTTTGTCCCTAATCTATTCCAAATCAATGATTTGTGTTACCATATTATTCATGTTGTGTTACAAATTGCTTAATGATTTGGGAAAAGAATTTCAGCAACAGCTTTTGCACTGATCATCATTACTTTAGATTTAACAATATCCACCTAAATTTTGCAGGGCTTACGTACAAGAGACTAACTTTCAGTTTTCTTTTTAGTTTCCTCAAAATAATAAGACACTTCTTTGAGAGGTTCGATTGACTAAAATTAATAGTGGATTGGTCACTTTTCCACTTATGTAGTTTTAAATTAAATTTATATAATAAAGGTAAATTGACAAATTTAATTATAAAAACTAGAAAGTAGAGGTCAAAGTTCAACCCTCTCCTCTCCGAATAAAATAAAAAACTCCATGCTTAGTTTCCCTAATGAAACCTATTGTTGTTGATGTATGTCATGTTAGTGCACAGGTGTTGACATCATTAGGCATTAAGGCAACAAACTCATGGTTTATAATTTGATTGACCAAAGCAAGGATTGTGACTACTAATGCTTAGCTGTTACAACTACTTTAGGAGTTGTTACAACTACGTCAACAGTTATTACAACAAGGATGTCTGCAGGATAAATGTTTTGTGAATTATGAGATTTGCCTAATTATTTTTGTGATTATTTGCCAAGGATAAATGATTATTTTCATCATACATCTATTTGGAATTAATGAGATATAATTTTAGAATAAAATTATCTTTAGTTGACAATAATCTTCTTCAATTGAAGTTAATCACTGATTATTATTATTATTATTATTATTATTATTGAAATATAATTGGTCAGTGAATCTACCAATGTAGCATGAATCAAAACAACTTCTTGACCAAGTTCGAATGAGCAAAAGGTTTGGAGCCAAGAGGATATGTCAAAGCTAAAAAATAAGATTTATCTCACTATTTTTAGCTTCTTCTTTTTTCGTGACATTTATCTACTGAGCATTATCTAATTTTTAGTTGATTTATTTATTTTTTCTTTTCTTTTTTTTTTTTTTAAAAAAAAGGGATGCACATATCTAGGATAAATGCAGAGCAGTACAGTGCAGAAACACAAGTAAGTAGGATAGAGTTGATGAGCGATAGTGTGAGTGCTTTGTAATCTTAGAGAGTTTGTTCTCTAAGTTGTTTTTCTAAACTTAGAAAGTGAGCTTACTAGGTCATGATTTATACTAGAAGCTTGTTAGGATAACAAGCAATTAGATCTTCGAGAGAAGACATGTTTACGATTGTTGAAGAGAATTCAAGTAGCCAAAGACCATTGAAGGCAAGGGAAGCTTGCATCAACTTAATTGATGAACTTGTAAATGTCTTGCGTCATCTTTAAGAGGGAGTCTTAGGTTGAGTAAGTCAAGAAATGATTGTATAGTTTGAAAGTTCATTAATAAGTTGATTACTCTTAATAAGGCCTCGTGGATATAGAAAAAAACCGAACCATGTTAAAAATATAGCTATCTTCTTTTTATTCTGTTACTTCTTTTTTGTTTATATTATTATGACATGATTAATCTATTATAACATCTTTCCATTTTGGTGTGATAATAACAATTTCTCTGATGTCGTAATTATTAACAAACTATCACAACAGTTTGAATTGTTGTAGTAGTTGCAAAAATTAAATAAGGAAAAATTTTAATTTAGTCCCTAACGTTTAGTAAAACATTACTTTTTTACTAATGTTTACATTTTGAATTCTCATCATCCCTAAAATTTCAAAAATGTATCAATTTAGTCATTATGTTAGTCAAATATTAGTCAACCTTAACATGGAAAGGGTTAGTTTGGTCATTTTAAGTTGAATCTATTTATATATTTTTAATATATATATTTAATATTATATATATTTCTATATTTTTAATTTAATATATAAAAATTATTTTTAAATTAATTAAAAAAAAAAAAACAATTTTCATGGGGACCGGGGTCTCTCATCTAAACCTCTCAATCTGGCAAAGGAGACCAAAAAACTGGTCTCTATCGCTAGAGCGGAGACTGGGTCTCTAGTGAGGGAGACTAACTAGTCTTTATCGCCGAAGACGCAAACTAGAGACCTAACCCTTCAGCTCGAGACTAGGTCTCTAGTGATGTAGACCAACTAGTCTCCGTCGCCATCGCGTCTCCAGTGATAGAGACCAGTTGGTCCTCATCGCTAGAGACCAGTCTCGAGCTGGAGGACTAGGTCTCTAACGAGGAGACCAACTTTAGTCTCCATCGCCGACGACTAGATCTGGTCTCCAGCGATGGAGACCAAAGGGTCTCCACCGTTAGAGACTAGTCTCCAATGATGGAGAGTAATTGGAGTTATCTCCAATTTTTTTTCATTTGCATAAACATTTTTTTTTTAAGATTTGAGAGATGTTTGGTTTGATGTTGATATTTAATTTGGGTGATGTTGGTTTGATCAAGACAAGCCTCCCGAGATTGTGAAGATACTAATTGTCAACCGCATCAAGCGAACTTCGCGTTTGAAAATGAAGATGAGCAATTTGAAGATGATAAAGCCGAGGTGGTCAAAGCAATTGCTCAACTAGAGCTCAGAGGTGACTGACCATGCACAGATGCACGTGATCGGTTACAAAACCATGATCATAGGAGAAATGCACTGTTGTCTATGATTAGAGCGGCAAACCCCTAGCTGTCCCTTGCCATTAGTATGGTTCGACACTCTTTTCTTACAATTTCATCCCCTTCCCCCACCCAAAAAAGAAAAAAAAAGGTTCCCTCTTCTTCAATTTTTTTTTAAGCCTAATGTGTTCTAACTTTATTAGACAACCTCTTTTCCTTTCGAAACAGAGATTCTCCATACAATCCAATTTTACTGTTTTGAATCTTGATACTCACTTTTCCAAAAGAACTACATCCTAAAAATTTAATTTTAGAAAAAGTCTAAAGGCAATTCATTTAATTCAACAAAAAATAAATTATAAAAAAAAATTATTTTATTTTAATATTACACATTATTAAATTTGAATAATTTCTCAAACTCTTTTTAAACTTTAATGATCTAGCAAACTACTATGACCAACTCAAAAGAACCTTATTTAGCTTGAGGTCGGATATATATATATGCATTAAGCATTTATATTATGCATTAATTAGTTGTGCCAATGTGAGAAGATATGATGTTTGTGGTGCTAAGAGCATCTCCAATGGGTCAATGGATTATGAAAAAATTGAAGTCCACATAGGATAGATAGATATGAATTCAAAATATGCTTCTTCAATGCAATTGTTTGCATTCACTGTGAAGCTGAGTTGGCAAAAAAAAAGAATCAACACTGTCAATATGACTCTCTATTTTCAGAGGGTCTCATGGACAACCAACTCAGCAAAATATGAATTTTGAATGAAAGCAAAATATGCAATTGGTTTATTTTTTATTAAGAGTTGACTTTTTTTGGGGGGGGTTTAAAAAAAATGAAAAAAAAAAATATCACCTCAGCAAAATATGAATTTTAAATGAAAGCATTGGAGAACATTTTATAATTTCATTGTCTATCAATTGCTATTCAATGTCATGTAGGAAATAATTCTTTAGACATTGATGACATGACAATGGATTGTGAAAAATAATCCATATTAGCATTGGAGATGCTCTAAGCATCTCAATGTTCAAATTAAATCTCTATTTTTTTTTTTTTTTTGTTATACGTTTTTTTTTCTTTATTAATTCAATATAATTCGCAGATGCCTATTCAAATTCCATTCTCATCTTTATATTTGTTAAATCTTCTAAACAAAAATAATTCAAACATATTTTGTACTAAAAATGTTTGATTACCGGTCACCTTGTGAATTGTGAACCAAGTCAGTGGAAAGTTAAAAAATAGTCCATATGAAAACCAAAGAAAGAGTTTTACAAAAAGCATAATCCTTCATCAAGAAAGCTTCATGACAAATAAATAAATATATATATTAGAAATCTGTCGCAATTCGGTCAGTTCAAAGAGCCTGTAGCATGGTCCATTGGCTGGTTCGATAAGGCTTGTAGCCATAGCCGAAGCTAGGTTTTTTTTTATAATAATTAAAAAAAAAAAAAAGATCATTTGTAGTGTTTTTAGCAATCTTTATCCGCTTTACAAATTTTAATTAAGATTAAAATTGTCATTAACAAAAAAATTAAAATGATGGGCCAATAGATATTTATTGGATTATGAATCGTATTGCTCGTTATTTATTCAATGAAGATGAAGAAAAATATCAAATTGCCCTTCTACCCTAACAGACTAACGGTCACAGTTAGTCAATGGGTCGATAGGGTAAACACAATTTATTAGAAAAAATTCACGATTGTGTGTAAGTATCCACGAAGTCAGAATGGTTAGTGCAAATTAGTTTTCCCTTTAAAAAATTATTCATCTGCAAATAGTAAACATGTCAACATTGTTATTAATAGGTTCCAATCCTAATTACTGCACGCAAAACTTGCACATTAAAAAAGATGCATCACACAAAATAGAAGGTAATTAAAAACTTGATTATTAACAATCAAATTTCGTTTACATGGCATATATAACTGAAAAGTATGAGTATGTTTTGTGAATAAAATATAAGATCTGGGAAATCGTTTACATTGAACTTATCTTCTTTTTTAAAACTCATTTTCATTTTCATTGTCTTTTCCAATCATTCATAATCTTGTTGCTTTTAGAGCAAGGCTGAATGCCACCATGCGAATCTTGCCAAAATGGGCATTATGAAAATAACAGACTGCTGTATAAGTTGTTATATGAAGTTCCTTTTTCTTGTCAAATGAATACAAATTTTCTACAATTTGAGGGAAAATTAATAAATTTCAAGATTGAAATGCTAACTGTTGTTATACAAATATTTAAAATTATAATGCATTAGAGAAATTCCAACAATATTTAAAAGTAGTGTGAGAATAAAATCTCGAATTAAATAAGTAAACATGAGAAGAATGCATCATATCCAAATAAGACTAACAACTAAATAAGGTTACTTATTCAGTTATTCACTAATTCGATAATTTTTTTAATTTTTGTCATATTATTTTAAATATTCATCCACTTTCATTGACCTATTTTTCAATTTTTGGGAACCTCTTCTACGTAAACAGATGTAGTTATACATGAATGAATGGGAGGGATTCTTTCTATAGGTTCTTGGCTAGGAATATGCTGTAGAATAATCTGGGATAATCTATCAAATATTCTTTGAAAATCTTAATAAAAATATTCTGAAAATCTGCCTAATATCTTCATAAAATTCTCGGCCCAAAATTCGTCTTTTTGCTTGACCCAGACTCATCACCAGCAGAAAACCGAATCGCTGAGCACACCCATTTTGGGCCGCCCTCCACGGCCTTCCTAAGCGCACCCCACAGCCTGCCAGTTGCGTCGCGCTGCTTTGGTCTTTGAATTTTTATTTTTTATTTTTTGTCATCTAGTGAATGCATGCATGAGATTGCTTTTTGCGTGAGACTTTTGTCTTCATGTGACTTTGTTTTTGTCTTGTAGTGCTGTATGTGACACATGTCACCTGGTGAATTTTCATGGCTTCTTAGCTTGACACTTGACACATGGCTTGGAAATATGGCTTGACTTTATCATGGCAATTTATTCTTTTATTCCCAACTTCCATATTTTGCACTTTAGCCATGTATTTCAATATTTGCTTGATTGTTGCCTCAAAAAATTAGGATGTGTTTGAATATATTTTTAAAATAACATTTTTAAAATATATTTTAAAAAAGGAAAAACATATTTTACAAATAATATTTTTAAAATAATAATGTATTTGATAGCATTTTTAAAAATATATTTTGAAAACGAAAAATGACAAAAACCGTTTGGTACGATTTTCAAAAATAGATCAAAATTAAAAATGTATTTGGATGAACACTGTTTTTAAAAATGACGATGTGACAGTTAGATATAAGTGTTTTTACTTTTTTGGGTTTTACTGTGCAAATGAAAATGTTTTTTGAAAATAATAGAAAACAAAAAAAAAATCATTTTTTATTTTCACCTTCAAATTTTTGAAAACTTGTTTTTTATTTCCAAAAACTAGTTTTTGAAAAATAATAAATCAAACACATTTTCCTCTATTTTCTATTTTCAAAATTGAAAATTGAAAAATGAAACCAAACAAGCCCTTATTATTTTCTTTTTTGAGATCCTTCATAACTCACTTGCAAATATTAATGAAAAAAAATATTACAACATCAATAATTATTTGAATTTTCATCACAAATTATAGATTTTTAAGTATGAAACAATGCTACCTTTTAGCACTTATCAAGTGTCTTTTCATTCAACTAAGTGTTAATAAAATTCAATTAAGTTCTTTGGTGTTAATTAAATATGACAACAGTTCTTTGGTGCCATTTTGCACCGTTTACTCTAAATTATTCATTTGTAAATATTAAACATGTCAATATTGTTATTGAATAGGTTCCAATTGTCATTACTACATGCAAAACTTGCGTATTAAAAGAGATGCATCATACAAAATAGAAGGTAATTAAAAACTTGATTATTAACGATCAAATTTCGTTTACATGGTATATATAACTGAAGAGCAAGACTATGTTTTGTCAGTAAAATGTAAGATTTTGGGAAATCGTTTACATTGTATTTATCTTATTTTTTTCTCTCATTTTTATTTTCTTTTTCTTTTCCAATCATTCATAATCTTGTTGCTTTTAGAACAAGGCTAAATGCCATCATGCGAATCATGTTGAAATGGGCATTGTGAAAATAACAGACTGCTGTAAAATTTGTTATGTGAAGTTATTCGACCCTTTTTCTTGTTAAATGAATATAAATTTTCTACAATTTGAGGGAAAATTAATAAACTTCATGATTGAAATGCTAACTTTTGTTATACAAATATTTAAAATTAAAATTCATTAGAGAAATTCCAACAATATTTAAAAATAGTGTGAGAATAAAATCTCATATTAAATAAGTAAACATGAGAAGAATGGTTAATATACAAAAACGATTAATGACTAAATAAGGTAACTTATCCGGTTATTCACTAATTTGATAATTTTTTTAATTTTTGTCATATTTTTTAATATTCACCCACCTTCATTGACTATTTTTTTTAATTTTTGGGAACCTCTTTTGTGTAAACAGATGTAGTTATATATGAAACTATAGTGTACCATGATAATGTATAAAATATGATTGTATATTTCACTGTATCAATTCAATATACAAAGGGTTGCCTATTTACAAGCCAAATAAGATAATAAAATAAGCAATTAAAATCCTAAACATGGTAACTATGCAATATGGAAAGGATTGATATAATTGATTAATATTATTTTATTGATATTATTTGTTAACTTGCTTGATATGATAACATCCCCCCGTAAACTCAAGATGATGAGATGGATGCAAAGTTGAGTTTGGATATCAATTCACGAAAATGCCCAAGATGATGAGGTTTTATGAATAGATCAGTAGGTTGATCAGTAGAAGAGATCGAGCATAGTTTAATAGTACATTGATAAACATGTTACTAAACAAAATTACAATCGATTTCAATGTATTTGATGCATTTATGAAACACATCATTGTGGGCAATTTGAATTGCACTATGATTGTCATAACAAGAGTAGTAGCTGTATTATGATGAACTCTCATGTCTGTAAGTAGCCAACATAGGCAAACAAATTCTTGAGTAGCGTCAATGAGGGCTCGATATTCAGCCTTAGTACTTGATCGAACTATAACAGTCTATTTCTTACTACACCATAAGACTAGTGAATTTTTAAGAAAGAAGCAGAAAGCAGTAGTAGATTGTTGATCAGTAGGATTTCCAGCCTAATCAACATCTAAATAAGGATGTAACTCTAAAGATGACTGAGCAAAAAAATGAAGGTCATAGAACATTATACCGTTGAGGTATCATAGAAAATGAAGAACATCAACAAAATAAGTGGAATGTGAAGCAGACATAAACTAACTGGCAACATGTACAGCATATGCAATATCTGAGTGAGTCACAGTTAAATAAACAAGACTACCAACAAGTTGTCGATAAATAATCGAATCGATGAGTGATGTGTCTTCAAAAGGTGTTAGTTTGAGATTAGATTCCAAGGGACTAGCACTAATTTTAGTGTTAGTTAAGCCAGCACAAATAAGAATATTTGAAATATATTTGGCTTGTAAGAGACAGTAACTATTAAAGTCAGAAGAGACCTCAAGACCAAGAAAGTAACTAAAAGAGTAAGATCTTTCATTTCAAAATGTTGTTGGAGAAAAGTTTTAAGTTCAGATATGCTAGCAATATCATCACCGATAATAATAATGTCATACACATAAAATAACAAGAAAACAGAGTCACGACTACTCTTACGAAGAAATAGTACAGAATCATAAGAGTTGGAGACAAAGACAAATTGCAAGATGGTGAAGGAGAATATGGCAAACCAAACTCTAGGAGCCTGTTTTAGCCCATATAATACTTAATGAAGACAACAAACCTTGTGTGAAAGATGAGAATACCCCGGGGGTGGTTTCATATATACCTCTTTAGTAATATCCTTATTAAGAAAGATATTTTTCACATCCATTTAAAGCAAACTCCACTGTTTAATTGCAGCAACTGCCATTAAGCTATGAATAGAAGTAGGTCTAGCAATTGGTGCAAATGTCTCCTCATAATCAATTTCATACTCTTGAGTAAAATCTTTGGCTATGAGACGGGCTTTATGTCGTTTAATAAACTCATCTGACTTTGTTTTGATCTTATATACTCATTTGCACCTAATGATAGATTTATTAGAAAGAAAGTTAATCATGTCCTAAGTGTGAGTCTTCTCAAGTGCTTGCAATTTTTCAACTATAGCTTGTTGCCAAACAAGGTTTATGTTGGCCTCTTTATAAGATTAGGGCTCATACAAAGAAAGAATGGTATAGAAATAATGAAAATCTCGAAGGGTGACAGATAGTTCACTTACCTGGTTAGAGCAATAGGGAAAAAGAAGCAACAAGTGAGTTTGGGCAAAAGGACAAGTGCTAGGTAAGGAGGAGCAGGGGGTGAGATTGAACAAAAAAACTCTAGTGTAGGATCAATAAATGGATGAGACCATTCAAAAATCAACTAGATAACATTAAAAGTATTTGTTTGAGTCTCTAGAATATTTGAATTATCGTCATCGAGAAACAAAGGAACAATAGGATCTATAAACATTTTATAAGGAGAACTATGTGATGTGTGAAATATAAATATGAATAAAAACTTCTTATGTTCCCAAAAGACAACATGATGAGAGACGCAAAGATGATTTGAGATAAGATCTCAACAACGATAACCTTTATGTTCAATTCCATAACCAAGAAAACAACACATACAAGCTCTTTAGAAATGACAGGTAAAGAGGATGATGATGATTGGACAGAAAATTGAGTAAAGTCAGAGGTCATATGATTGCAACAAGCTAAATCAAAATGCCAAAATGAATTACCTTCTGACACGGAAAGAGTAGAAGTGGATTAATCAGCAGATTTGGAAATGTTTTGATGGAGCATAAAGGCAAGATCATGAACCGAGATAGAAGAGGAACCAGCAATAACCGATTTGTCGCCAACTATGGTTGTAGGAAATTGTTGATTGTTTTGACAAGACTTGAGAGAAACACTCTTGGATGTAGTTGAAAATCCTCCGGTACTAGTATTTTAAGGATAATCTTGATTGTAGTGCTCTGGTCAAATGTTGTGGTAATATTTACAGCGTCGCGTAGGACAACAAAGAATATCATATTCTGATAGATTGTAATAATGGCAAATAGGTATCTTCCATGAGTTTTCCATAAAGAAAACGAAAAAATAAATGCAATAAAATATATCAACAAGTCCGATAGACATAAATAAACCAAATAAGAGAGAAGCCTAATAAACTAATAAATCAAACAAGCCCAATGGTAAGAGAGAAGCCTAATTAAATAGTAAAAGTCCAATGAGCAAACCAAAAGCCCTGTGTGGTGGTACGACTGTCCAATAAGCAATTAAATAAAAGTCTTGAGAAAAAAGAATCACAACAAACCAGTGTCCAAAAATTAGAGACAGTGTGGTGGTGCGACTTTCCCAAGCGAACCAGACCAGTCGAAACCAGAACCGTATGGTGGTGCGCGGTAGTGGAGAGACAATGCCGTTCAGACCAGTCACTAGTGCCCGTAGCGGAACAAACCAGAAAACGACGGAAGTCACAGAACAGGCCGGTGGAACGGTGATGAAACAGATCACTGGAACGGCAAGAAAGTGGAGGCGGTGTGACAGCAACAGTGGTGCAGTGAAACAGATGGATAACAGCAGCGGTGGCGTTGAAATTGTGATGGTGCGAGACCCGGAGTGACAGTGGTGGATTGGCAAAGACGATGGCTCGGCAAAGAACAGATGTGACAGTGGCTATGCGAAACAGGCAAAAACAGATTAGTAACGTGGTGGTGGGGGGCTAAGACAGAGATATTGCACAGTAACCGGACAGTGAAAATACCGATGAAAGAGAAAAAATAAACCCTACGGAACTATAGGCTCTGATACCATGATAATGTACAAAATATGACTGTGCATTTCACTATATCAATTCAATATACGAAGGATTGTCTATTTATAAGGCAAAGAAGAAAATAAAATAAGTAACTAAAATCCTATACATGGTAACTATACAATATGGAAAGGATTGATATAATTGATTGATATGATTGAATGTTAATTGATATTATTTGTTGACTTGCTTGATATATAACATACTATATACATAGGAGACACAAAGCCTAACATAGTTAGAACGATTATTATTAAACAAAACCATATGCACCCTCAATAACATTATCTTCTACGTAAAGGGTTACATTCTCTTAATGCTTGTGTTGATATGATTATCAACAATTCGACACTGGACGGTAATAAGATATAGTTGTGCAAATAAATTGAAGAATGAGAGAAATCAAGCCAAAAATGTCCGAGGGACTGCAAAAAATCTTATGACTTGGAGGTGGATCATAAAACCACCATATATTGCCCCTTCTTCTCCATGGAACTTTCTCTTGTCGACCCCTATAAACAATCTCAATTATGCAAACAACCATGGCTATGAAAGATGTGACCATAGCAATTAGCGCTTGCCGAGACTTACGAGGAGAGGAAAGTTGCCCGAATATTATCGTTAAGAGCTCGAACATGAAGCTTGTGACAGCTAAGGTCCTTGTCAAAATAACCTGAGAAAAGGAAACTGCCTGGTTGACTATAACTTTAAAAATAGACTGGTATAATTAAATTATTGACAAACTAAGAAATATCTCACACCCATTTAAAAAAAAAACAGTTTATAAATTAAAGATTCTTACAAATGAGAAGCGGCTGTCCTGTACAATTGTAAACTTAGTGGTAAAATTTTTAAAAGCCTATAGGCTTGATTGTTACCATGTTTAGATTTTATCATGCTCTCACCTTTCTATGAGATTCATTTTTAGGATGACTGGCCTCATTAATCCCGTTCTCATTGTCCATGCAATTGTAGTTCTCGGTACTAACGGGAGAAACAGTGTTGGAGTGAGCTTCATTAGTGTCCCGGACCTCCCCTGCATTAGTATCCAGTTTTTCCTGAATAAGATCATGTCTAATGACATAAGTATAATTAAAGACACATGAAAAGGGAAGGTTTAAAAGGACCTTTCGAAAAGTGTTGAAAAACTTTTATGCATTTCAAAATTATTATTCTGTACTGAATTTATTAAAATATTTTTTGCATTTACAAATTTTATTTTTAAATCAAATCGAACTCGTAACTACAATTTTTTTTTTTTTTTTTAAAAAAAAAGTGATTTTCATTACACGGATGATTTACCACAAGCTTGAAGGATTGTGCTAGACAAACAACGTTAACTATGAGCTTTTAAAAGGCCGTAATAAATGTGACCTTAAAAGCAATATTTCCCTTGTTTCTTTAGAAAGCCCACGGTTTTTTTTTTTTTTTTTTTTGGGGGGGGGGGGGGGGGTTGGGGAGGGGGGGTGGGGCATATTATGTACACAATACAATATAGGTAATACTATCAAGTTCTCCAATCCATATCCAATTCAAAAATTTAAAAAGAAAAAGGAAGTAGTTTCAAGATAATGAAAATAGAAAAGGACCAATAATCTCGTTCTACCACTCGTATTAAGAAATCTCTTAATTAGTAATTGCAACATCGAATACATATACTTCAAAATAATAAATATGAAAACAAAAATAAAACATGAAAAATAAAAAACAGCTACATTTGTTCTTTGGTGGCCGTGGAGACATCCTATGAAGAACTCTCCAATCTCCATAGCCAAAAGGCATTGATCTAAAGTTTCTCAAATAATCCTCTACAAGAGCACTATAGATTGGACAGCTGGCTGCTTCTCAATTTTCTCTCATAAACAATAGTCAACAGTTAACTATATGTTACTATAATCCTAAGGCCTAAACACCTTCTTATTTATAAGAAAACGTGGCTATCACAATAATATACACATTTTTAGAAGGCTGATATAATATATATAGTCTTCACTTGTGCACTATTTTTTAGTAAGAGTGATTAAGCACTTTCTTGATTTTAAATGATTGAGAATTCAAATTTATCAAGGATTCAAATTTCACTTTTATTTTAAAACACAAGGTGTCATTAGTTATCTTTGAATTTAATCTCCTTTCTCCACCAAATATATATATATATATATATATTATCCATTTATATAAAGTTAAATAAGTTTCAGTGTTTTTGTTTTTGCTCCAAATTGTTGTCAAACTTATGTTAATAACTAATTACATAAAACTAAAACGTATAAAGGATTTCACCTTTATGTGAGAGTTATTTCTTGGATCATTTGCCTCATTAATATCACAGTAATTCTCATTGTTGGTGTAAACAGGAGAACCATCGTTGAAGTGAGCATCATTCTCCTCTGCTGGCTTATTATCTAGACTATCCTGTATAAAAATATCCCATTAAGCTAATCAATTAAATAAAAAAATTGACAAAAAAACAAATTCATAAACACACTTACAAGACACGAAAATTAATAAATATTTTGACATCGACTACAATAAAATTAATAGTAAATTATGAATATCAAAAAGTATAATAAAATACATATAATGTTTTGATGTTGATAAAATAAGATATTAAATTTTTAAAGCTATTAGATATATCCAAACCGATAAATTTTGTTTCATTCTTTGTATGTAAATATTATTGATCAAATTAATTTAACAAATAAGAATTTAAGATCAGAATTTTATTCAAAGTGCCACATCCTATCCATCTATATATATACAGGACTAACCTTCATCATTTACATAATGAGTTGATTATACAAAGACATAATATTCATTTCCATGTTAACCTATCTATATATAATATATGGTCTGGCTCAGGCTCAGGCTATAAAACAAGGTTGAAGCATGTTGTTCATGATAATCAGTACTTCACTGGTGTAAAATAAACAAATAGCGTAAAAAGAGAAGAAGTAAAACATTAATGGAAAAGATTGGTAAGCTCACTCACCTACTATCAATATTTTTATATTAAGTGCAACATCATGTGCATATATGATATATGATATACACACACATAAACAGAAAGAATTTATTAACCTGCATGGGATCATTTTTGTGTGTGGAGAAATCATGTCGGCGTATGAACACCATTGCCAAATAGATTGCTCCAAGTTTTGTCAATAAATCCTCTACGACATCCCTACTGGATTCGATATCTAACTGCTTCACTTGCTTTTCCATTAATTATGAGACAAGTGCCTGCAACTCTCGCAGTCTGTTCTCAATTTTAATTGTGTTCAAAAACAATATATATAGCTCACAAATAGCTATATATGATTCCTCAATTCGAAATACATTGATTCTTATTTATAAGAAAATGTCACTATCATTGCAACAAACCCAGAATTCCAAATTTAACCAAGTATGAGAATACCAATCAGTAAAATGATCGTTTTATAGGAAAAATATTAATTGTCGGGGTTCCGTCCTCTTAATTGATTCACTTAATATCATTAGTCTCGTTAAATATCACTTAATATCATTAGTCTCTAGAAACGCCTACTATTTTGATATTGATGGATCATGATAGTCCAACAATGTTTCTCCTGTTTACACTGTAACAGCGAAAATTAGTGTGATATTCATGGAATCCTAACTTATCAAGTCACATTTATAGAGTGATATATATATATATATATTTTTCAATATCAAAATAGTATGCGCGTTTCTAGTAGTCAAAAGAATGGAATCCCGACTTATCAAGTCAAAAATTAATAGTACACGCGTGTTTCTAGTAGTCAAAATAATGGAATCCTAACTTATCACGTCGATAAATTAAATTATATATATATATATATATATATATATATATATACTAGGACAAAGTCACCATCCCTTGGTAGTTTTTTCCCTCATTATATTAATTTGGAATTTTCAAACTTCTCTTTTATCTTTTTAAAAATATCTTTTTACTCAACAATTAATAATTTAATAGTGTGATTGGTTATAGTCATCTTCATTAAGGTAGAGTTATTACCACTCATTAAAATGATTTAAACATCTATTTTCTAAGAATATTTATATGACAAAATTATGCTTAAATAAAATTACAAAGAAGAATAAATACATATTATTAAAAAAATTTATTTACTTTTAAAACTAAAATCAATTTTCCTTTTTTAATTTTAAATTAACAAAACAAACAAAAATCCATAAATATTCTTAACAGAAGATCAAAGTTTATGAATTTTATATATATCAAATAGTCTTTTAGATTTTATTTTTTTTTTAATAAATGCAACACATTATTTTTAAATTTTATTTTTATTCATTTAATCAATAAAAAATGATTAAAACATAAAATAAAGTCTCACTCTTGGTAAAACATTTGGTGGCTTAAATCTTCAAATATGGCTTCTTCTTCTTAAAATTAGGATTAGGATTAAAAATTTATATTTAAGAGAAATAAGTAAAGAACAAAGACAGGGATTTTGTTTTAAATGAATATCATTAATGTTGTTTAAAGAGGGTTGATATTGTTATATTTTTGGGTGCTTAGAGTAATATGTAAAATTTTAAATTTAATTAATGGGTGCATTAATAATTTGGGTGAGGACATCATATTTGTAGGTAACAATATCAACATCATTTTCATTATTATTTTTATTCACTACTCCAATAATTACCAAATATGTGCATTTTTTTTAATTATTCCATACCTTATATTTCACTCTTGATAAATCATTTATACTGTGTAAAATACAATTATATTACACAGTACAAAATATAAATACTTTACATAGCATGAAGTACGAGTTGATAGATACTCATCTCAGACTTTCCAAAACTTTTGAATGTTTCAAGTTTTTATCTTATCAATATTACTTTAACAATTATTTACCGTTTACATTGTGTGAAATACAATTATTTTATACAGCATGAATTATAACTATATAAAAATAAATAAACAAAAGATATTTAGTATGTTTTAAATCCAATGTCAACATAGACAATTCGATTATTCTGTCTCCACTTTTGATTTAACATAACATTAATATTTTTACTACACTTTTGCTTCTTCAATTTCTTTCTCTCAAGTTTGAGGATTGCAGTTAGAGAGTATATGTTTGTAGTCCAAGCCCAAAGCAATTAGTCAGAGTAAATCACAAAAGCAAGCAAAATGAACCAGACAAAATTACGCAGAAAAAGAGTTGATAACTAAGAACAACTTTTTTCTCCCTAATGTTTCATGAGTATGGTTTAGGGTAACTTATATATTCGTAGTTGTTTCCTGATTGTATTGTTTAGGGAGGTGCATGATATATTTTTAAGGATTTTAATTGTGCTTTTAAGTAAATTTAATTAAGGATAAAATTTGAAAATGGAATGTGAAATGAAATAAAGTGATTTGCCAATAGAACAACTATTTGAACCTTTATTTCAAAAAAGCCAAAAAAAAAATCTATTTGAATCTTGACCCCGAGGGGTAGACCGGCTTATTATTGGACAATGGCCACAAATTTTCTTAGTCAATGAAACATCAACTCGGTTTACGTATGCAAAAATAGTTTAGGCTTTGCCGACACCATAAGTCCGTATCAAAGGGCATATCAGACAATTAATTTTTTTTTTTTTTTATTTAATCCCTAAGTTTTTGAAAATTGTCACGTTTTTATACAACATGAACATTAGATTATTATTATTTTTTTCTTTTAAAATATGAACATTAGATTATTTCGTCATCAACAATTTAAAAATGCATCATTTTTGTCATACTGTTAATTAACAGTTAGGAATTGTTTATTTTTCTCACTTAAGATTTAATTGTATTGAATTGTACATATTAAACTATTTTTGTTTTTTGTTTAAGTGATCAAACCAATTAAAACTATCAAAAAACAATTGAAAAATTAAGTAAAAATTTGTATCTTTTCACTTAATTGCAAATCATTTAGTAACATTTAAAAATTTTTATTCCAAATCTATAATCTTCAAAATAACATAATTTCAAATTTATTTTAATTTTATATTATTGAATTTTTTTTTTTCCCTGTTGATACTTGCAAAAAATAAATTTGAAAAGTAAAACTTAAATACATCTCATCCCAAATTATCTTAAAATTAAAGTAATATATTTTAATTTACAATTTAAACACTCATTTTTTTTAGTTGTTTTCTTAAATATATTAATATATTTAAATATATAAATATAATTAATACTACTATATTTTTTAATCATATTTTAATTATGAATAAAATATTATTAATATATATAATATTTTAGAATTTATTAAATTATTTATTTTCTGATGTTTATAGTAAATTAATATAATTATATAATAATAAATAGTAAAAAAATATATAAAAACCAACTTACTAGTTTTCAAATAATTTTAAATATAAAAAACAAACAAGTTTACAATACATTCAAAGATAAGGGGAAAAAAAAAATGTCATTCAGATTTTAGGTTTCAATCACTATTCGGTTTTTAGTTTTCAGTAACACTGTTTAGTTTTCAAATAAAAAAACAAACGACCCATTAATCAAACATAATAAACTTTACTCATCTAGATTTGTGGAAGTGACACATGGCATTTATTTAAAAATTTGAAGCTGGTAAAATTAAAATTATTTTTATTAATAAAAAATTCATAAATAAAAATTTAAAGACCATTCATAAAAAAACAAATGAAAAATGAAAAAAAAAAAAAAAAGAATTAATTTTAAATAGGATGGCCATTTTACCATCAGTGGAGGTGGCCTTTGATCTTTGTTGGCCACTTTTGGAGATTGACAGCCAACGCCCTTGCTCTCCTTTAGGTGGAGGAGATTGTCAATCTCCTTCACCCAGTGGAGATCAACAGGTGCTCGATCCTCGTACCATTTGAGGAGATTAAACGCCCGTCGATCTCTGATCTCCATTGGATGGAGGAGATCAACGAGCTTCCGATCTCCTCCACTAAGGAGGAGATTGACTTCCTCCACCCAGACAAAATCCGTAAAACTCATTAAATAAATTGGTTCATTATCATCAACATTTTAATTCCAACTTCTGGAAATTCGTTCATTGAGTCTCCAACAGATAATATCAATAGGGTGATATCATTTGAAGCATAGAAGTTTAATTTAGATTTGACTATATATGATTTTTGAAGTACAAATGAGTGATGTATAGTATAATAGGATTATAGATTATTTTCAAGTTTTAAAAGAGCAACAAGTTTTATTTTTTTGAAAATATACTCCAAAAGTTAAAATCTTGGCTCTCCTAATGATGCTAACTAATTTATATGAAATTTAGTACTAATCTACCTTTGACTCATTGTGTTTTGACCAAAGATGGGGTGCTAGATCGCATGTGCTTTTGTTTGAAGACAAAGGCTTCGTTTGGTACAGCTTTTCCAAATAGATCTACTAGAAGTAAATCTTTTAGAAATAGATCTTTTGAAAATAGATCTTTTAGAAAAAAGTTATTGGTTGTTTGGTTGTCAATTAAAAAAGCTATTTCAAATTGTAGAGTGTTTGGTTAAATTATTTTTAAAGCACTTTTAGATTATTAATTTACCAAAAATGGTATAAGAGAGATAAATAATATATTCATTCTTGAAATATAATTGCTTCAACCTTAACCATAAAAAATTAATTAATCAAACAACTAATAATTATTTGATGTAAATTATTTTCAAAACATAGATTTTCAATAAAATAAATGTAAAATTATTTTATTTCTCTATTTTTTATTTTCAAAATAGAAGTGTTTATTTAGATTTGTGAAGTTTTACATCTTCAATTTTATTTTATCTAAGTAAATTTTCATTAATATTTCATCAATGGAATATCATGTGACTTTTCAAATCATTCTCTTTAAAACAACTCAATAAAAAAATAATACCATCTTTAAAATTATATATAAAAAACTCAAAATCTAATAATAGTAACAGAAAATCAATACTGCAACTACAGTATATATATACTGCAGTTTATATATATACTGCACTGCTATATATATACTGCAGTATATATATACTGCAACTGCAGTAAATATATACTGCACTGCAATTGTAGTATATTGTAGTATGTATATATACTGCAATTTTGAGTATATAATATATATATACTGCAATTTTGAGTATATAATATATATATACTGCAATTTTGAGTATATAATTACAGTATATGTATACTCTGTAATTGCAGTATGTATACTTCAATTGCAGTGAACACTGCAATATATATATATTGCAGTGTGTATATATACACACTGCAACAGCAATGTGTCAATTACAGTATATATACATACCAATTACAGTATATATATATGAACCATAATAATAAAACCAATTAAAATTAATGTAGTATATATATATCAATGAACCACGAAAACAAAACCAATTACAAATTACAGTGTATATATATATATGTATCTCAATAAACCAATAACAAAACTAATTGCAATATATATATATATATATATTACAAATATAACATATAATATTTATGAAAATAAGATAAAAAAATTGTAATATCAACTAAAACCAATCGAAAAAAAAAAAAAACACAAAATATAGAAAACTTATAGGTTAAAGAAGAGTTCTCAGAAGTTTTGATGAAATAAAAAGTGAATGAATGTGGAGACTATATGTTTATATTTATAATGAAAATGTAATAGGGTTATAAGAGTTTCAAGAAATTAACAAAATAAAATATGGATATATTAGACATTTCAATATTTTAAAAAAAGCTCAAAAAAGTCTACTTGGAGAAACTTAAAATTTGAGCTTCTCCAAGTAGACCTTTTTCAGTTTTTTTAATTCCTCAAAAGCTCTACTAGAATGTCAACCAAACGATACAAAAAAAAAAATCAAGTAGACCTTTTGACATTAAAAAATTACTTTTGGCCAGTAGATAAGCTGTACCAAACGTACACTAAATAGTTTTGAATTTTAGTAATTGAAATTTAAATCTGAATGATATATATAAGTACATTCTAAGGTGCACCCGATATATACATACATTTGAAAAAAAAGAAAAAAAAAATGATTGTACTCTAGAATATGTTATTGTAATTTATTATATATAATTACAACAAATATGTTATTACAATCAGTAAATATGATTATATTTACTGATTATAATAAGATATATTTAGTTGTATTCATATATAATAAATTACAATAATATATTTTATAATTCAATAATGTATTTTTTTGTTAAGCGTATGCACACACTTAGTGCACACAACGTGACCCTATATATATATATATACATATACATATACATATATATACACCTTTGAATGTATAGTCCACCTGCTTTTTTTATAAAAATAAAATTTTTTAAAAGAAAAATAATTTGATATTTATACCTTTTTTATTATCAACTGTTATATATTTTTATTTAGTACAATAAATACACCTTAAGTAAATTATTTAACAATCATCAACCCTTCAACCTAGCAACAATCATCATAGGATCTCTATATTCTCCCTCTTTCTTTCTTTTCTCCCCCTATCTATCTTCCTCCCCATCTTTCTTCTCTCTTCCCCACAGGTTTCTAGTCGATTAGAAACTATCAGGTTTCTACCTAAGAAATCTAGGTTTCTAGATGAATCGGTGAGAGAGTTGTCACTCAGGGAGGAGAGAATGGAGATGAGGTAGATGAATCAATGAGAGGTGAAAGAAAGAGAAATTTTTGTTTATTCATTTTTAAATAATTAAATAATATTTTATTTAATTAATTTTTATTAAAACAAATTTAATATATTTTAATATTATTTATTTTTTATATATTAATTAATTTTTTATCACATTTTTCTCTTTATCCTTTAATCAAATGTTTAACATTTTCAACCTAATAGAATTAGTGATGACCAAAGATGTTATTGTCTTTTCACGTCGCTGGAGGTGTTTTATATATTCATCTGAATATCATATTGGATTTTAGGTAACTTTTAAATTAGATGTAAGAAAATCGAGATTTTAGATAAATTATGGACGATTTTTGGGAATTATCTCTTAGCGGTGATATGATCACCGGTGAGGAGTTCGTAGCCATTGGCAAAGCAATCAGAGATGTAAGAGAGAGAAAAGCGTAATGATGATGATTTGGTGGAACGCGTGAAATCACAACCAAGTCAGAGAAGGTAAGAGAGAAAACAATGTGACGGGAATGTGATGATGGTGACTTGGCGTATCGCGTAAAATCATTAAAAAAAAAAAAAAAACGTGTAAAATCATTGTGTTGGAGAATTTTTTATTTTAAAAAAACATTATTTGATATTGGAATTTAAACAAATTTTTTAAAAATCTTCCTTTTTAAGTGTACTAATAAAATTATGTATATAACTTTTTTATTTTACATTAAATTTACTTTAGTCTCCCCAAAATATTATACATTAGTATATAATAATAATAATAATAATATAATAGTTCTTCCACCATTATGTATGAATTGTCCATCAATCCTCGTATATGTCTTCCTTCTATCTTCGTGTAGGTAGATCCCTTCTATATGGAAGTAATACCGCGAGCCATGTCACTAGTATTTCTATCTCGGTTGCTCTCGATGGTTCTCTAAATCTGTCCCAGTCCTCAAAAAGAAAAAAAAAAAAAAAGTATTTCTAACTCCATCCTTATGTCTGTGCATGAACTAGAAGTAATTAATAATAAATATTATTTTTTTGACAAATAATAAATATTTCTAATTTCTCACAATTGATTGGAAAAGTAAAACATTAATTTTTATTTGTATTTATAAAATAATTTATACCAAAATTTATTTTTTTATGGGTGTGTATTATTATCCATAAATATGATTTTTAGTCCCAAATTATTAATATAATCATTAATTTAATTTAAAATTTTGTATAATAATAAAAACATTCATAAATATATCCCTATTAACATTATTTAAATAACGTTAATTAATTTATTTAAAACAAATTTCTATCTTTATTAAGTGTTTATTTTTCTTAACCATAAATTTTTAATCCTAACCATTTTTCCTCTGCTTGGAGGTGGAATTTGCTGCCAACGAGGCCACCATCACCTGCACTCAAGTCTTCAGTGATTTCAGAATTTTATTGTTATTTTTAATTTTTTAAAATAGTATTATTATAGGTTAAACATATTACATTGCATGCGGTGGAATTCGAATGAACTCAAGCGCAAGAAATTCTTTTCAACCAGTTTAAAAAACATCTAGATTTCCTAGAATACAAAGCCCTTGTCTTATTGAAGGAAACATCATTTGATTAGTTCACATACGTAAGTCGTTGAAGTTAATTAAAAAATATCTAGATTTCCTAGAATACAAAGCCCTTGTCTTATTGAAGGAAACATCATTTGATTAGTTCACATACGTAAGTCGTTGAAGTTAATTAAAAAATATCTAGATTTCCTAGAATACAAAGCCCTTGTCTTATTAAAGGAAACATCATTTAGTTCACATACGTAGGTGGTTGAACGTAAATGCCAAGCTAAAACCCTGAAAGAGAAATCTCTGATGTCACTAAAGGAGACAGAACGAATTAGTTATAGATATAAGGGCTTCTCCATCGTAGCATCAAATTAGTGTTGGTGCCAAAAGTCATTCCAATGTAACATCAAAATAATGTGGATACACAAAAATCAAAGCAAAAATTAATGTTTTTGCTACAGTTTGACACTAAATTTGGTGTCAAACTATAGCCAACATCAAATTTGGTGTTGACTCACGTGAATCATTTTTTTTTTTTTTTAATTCAAACAACACCCCTCATATATTAACTACAATAATTTTTATTCCTTTTATATCATTTACCATATTTAATGTATTTATATAATTTGATTAATAATTATAAATAGAAATTAAATTATTATAAAAAAGTTATACCATTGAAAATATTTTATTGAGATCTTTAAAATGAGTATAATATTGAATATATTTTAATATATTTTTAAGTTTTTAATATATATTATAAGTAATATATTAATATAAAATGAATTAAATTATTTAATGTATATAGAAAATATTATTTTAATAATTATTTGATAGAATTGGTAATATTTTTAATGCAAAAACTCAATAATTTTTTAAATAACAATAACATTAACATTACCATTACCTTAAATTAAGCATACATGATTTAAAAGAAATAAAAAAAAAACAACAATAACAACATAACTTAAAAATAAAATATTTGACATAATTACTTCTAAACAACCATTTAGAAATTTGGAAGGTCATCTCCACTTCCTCCATAACCACTAAAATACTTGTCAAATGCATTGGATAAAAATAAGTTGAAAAATATTAAGTGACTGAAAAATTAGGTGAAAATATAATGAGAATAATTTATTGTAAAAAATTTAAAAAAAAATTGTGAGTATTTAATAATTTTTTAATATATTGTGAATAATTATTTGAGAATAAAATTTTATATGAAATAAATTAATTAATATTAGTTAAAGAATTATATATAGAATATTTTTTGAAGATACCATTTATATTAATTTGGTGTCATACACATTGTAGTAAAAGAAAATTTGGTGTAAAAAAATTTGATGTTGACACCAAAATAGTGTCAAATTTAGTGTTGCACATTGGAGATGACCTAAGGAAGACGTACTTGAACAATATTCGTTATTCTAAATTTCTTACAAGAAAACAAGGTTCCAAAGTGCTGACATAACACTCAAATTATTTCCTAGAACTTTAAGTAAAACTAAATTATTGATTTTTTTAAAAAAATAATATTTAAATTTGTAGGGAGTTATATGTTTAATAAAATATATATATATATAAGAATTTGTATTTGATATGATTTTCTAATCAGATTAAAATTTTTAAATTTATATTATAATAAAAAAAAAAAAAGTTAAGGTGATTTGATAAGAATAGGAAACTAAAACCCTTTTCTTCTTCATTAACCATTTAACACAACTTAAAATAAAATAAAATAAAATAAAATTCTTTACTCTTAACAAATAATTCCCATAGAGTTTTTGAAAGAAAATTTAGTTTGGAAACATATTATGTATTACCTTGTAAAGTTTTAGAATTTTTGAAGTCGTATTTCAAAAGTTATGATTTTTCTTACCCGAATATTTAGCACCACACAATATATGTAAGTCTAAATACGAAAATATTTTAAAAATATTTATTTGAGTTATTTTTTTATCAAAATTTTATTTTGAACTTATAAATAAATGTGTTTTACTTTTGAAAATTTTTAGTGAAACAAAGGTCTGTAGGATATTAAAACAATTTTGAATTAAAGCATATTCTAGACTATACACTAGAAGACAGACCAAAATCATTTACAAAATAAATTTCATTAGGACACTTACGAATTTTATTTAATTCTGAAATTTTTTTTTTTTTTTTGTGTGAGATATGTATATGTAGTATGTTTTTGAAAATTTTTATAATTTTCAACTTGTCTACATTTGATTAAAAATCATAAATCAAATACTGTCTAAATTTTAATATAGCATTGGTTAGCTCTTATTTTAGGTTTTCAGTTAAGAGAATGTTCAATAGTCCTATTTTTAGTCTTAAGGCATTATTTTGAGTTTGATTTATTGTGATTGTGTTAATTTGGGCTAAGGTTTGAATTGTTTGATTTGTAAAGAGTTTGTTACCTTGGATTGTTAGAAGGTAAGTATACTAAACTATTTTCAAAATTGTAATCATAACATTATATATTTTTTCAAAATTATGTTTAGACAATTATTATAATATGAAAATATGTGATGAAATGGTACCATAAAATAATGTTTTGTCTAGGTTTACTTTTATTATTTGTTATTAGTAAGCACCTTTGTAATATTTGTGTGGAGCCTTATGCGATATTTGATTTGTTATGTGTATATGAATATATGAGAAGTGTCTCCAGGGTACATACCTAGAGACTAATGGGTCTTCGCATTCGTGTGTAGGTGATGATTTAGTATATGTGTAAGGATGTATTGATGATCACAACAAGGGTTAACTTTAGGCATGATTGTTTTGTTTTTAAAATTAAGTCCTCACTTGTGCTTACCTTATATACATTAGTTGCCGATAGGTGACTTTGGCTCTATTATGTGTTATGTGTTACTTAAGTCCTACTAGATAACAAAATGTCAAGAGAACCTAAAAATCTATTTTAATATTTGATAAGTTTCGGATTTGGTATATTTTAATTATGAATATAAAATTTATAATTTGCATATTTGTGAATTGTATATTTGTTTATCTATGTTATATTAAAAAGAAAAATTAATATTGATTAGTATATTTATTGAGTTTCCAAACTCATTTAATAGGTTGTGATTTTAAATGATTAATAATCTTATCGCATATAAGATGGATGGGTATTTCAACGATCATTCTTAGTTCTTTAGGAAATAAACATACATATGTCATTTGAATATTTTTAAGAACTTACTTATTTTAGTTTAAGAACTTTGATGGTTGTATTTATTTATAAACATATTTTCTTGGATTTTTAGAAGTTATTTGATATTATGTTAGTTCATGTCTTGACCTTCAAGTTAGGGTGTGGCAATTGATGTCAAAAATTGGTCAACACCTGAATTAATGTGAATATGGTGAAATAAGTGAATTGCAAAGGGTTCAATGAAATTGATATGGAAGTAGTAATGACAAGAATAAATAAGCAGTAATAATAACAACAACAACAACAACAACAACCAAAAAGACAAGATAATTTTTGACGTGATTCGGTCCTAATAATAATAATAATAATCCACGATCATTTTATTTCTAAAGGAAAATACTACGTTTAGCAAAGTTTCTACTATGGTTTCTATGATTTCTTGCTGTCGACTGTGTATAAACTTCTAAGCATGTTTTTTGTACATGTGGAAGACCCTTTATATAGTATTATGATTCTTTGTTTACATACAAGCTAGAATATAGAAAATGTTAAGATTCTTTTTTCTAATTTCTATAATATTGAATGTAGTACTTTATATTCTAATCAAAATGCAATTAATATGTTGGTATTTGAATCATAATGCAATTTTGGTTGCTCGTTGTTTAGGATGATCTTCTACGTGAAATAGAAATTTTTCCATTTTCGGAAATATGCACTGTTAAGCAAATTTATGAATTGATTTTATTTGCAAGCTGCTATATTGCTGCGATTTCGAGCTTCTTCCCATGCAAGCTAATTGAGTCGAGTTGCCTTATTATCTTAACGTTATTTGATTTGTTTCATGCTCCTACTAATGTGACATTTATTGACGTACCTTTTATGGGCTTTATTGACATGTTCTTAATTTTGGAGTTTTAGGTTTGCTAGTCTTTTGAACCTTAATGAACTTGCAGCCCAAGTGTTATGATTGGGTACACCACAAATTCTTTTTTATTCATTTTCCTATCCTTTTAGGTCATTGCTTCCCGTCCGTCCATGTCCTCAAAAATCTCGGTTCTTCTCACTTGGAAAGTTCCAATCACTGTCCATGATTTTATATAATGCTAACTAATTTACATGAAATCAATTAATTGAGTTTCTTGTTGCAATTAAAGTTATTAATTATTTTGTTGACCAAGTTATTCACAAAGGCCATCCAACCACATAAATGAATTAGGCTTCACTTTTTTAAAAACAAAAATTTTAGAGTACATATATTTGTCTGCTAAGGTCCAAATAACTTGATCTGTGCTAGTATTAAAAGTTTTTCTTTTTTCCTTTTTAATTTTGTTTACAATTTATCTTGGGCTTTCTGTACGCCCAAATGACATGTCAACAAAAGACATTTGTTTTTTACTCCAAATGCTTAATAGTAAATAATATGTTCAATTATTATTTATTTCATTCATTTAATGAGAAAATTGCTTTAATTACTCCTAAAATCTAAATTTTAAAAGTGAAAGTTTACCCTTTTTTGTTTACTTTCCCACCTAAAATCTAAATTTTAAAAGTGAAAGTTTACCCTTTTTTGTTTACTTTCCCACCAATTTTATGTGTTACTATTACACATTCTTTTGATATATATATATATATATATATATATATATATAGAGTTTTAACATGTTTTCAAGTCAACCCTTTTTAGACACGATGATTTGTATTTTATGAAATTAAAAGTATATTAAAAATTCAATTAAATTATTATGAATTTGTTAGATTACTCAAAAATTGATTTATTAAAAATAAAAAAATCAATAAAATGTGTTAAATTACTTATTTTTCTTTGTCTTTAAAATATCTTTAATATATTAAAATGTAATTACATATCAATCAATGATTTAAAGGATACATATGTGAAAGTATTTGGGTTTAAATATTTGTGACTTAAAAAAAAATTATCACTTGTATTAAATTTTCATTTTTCTCTCACCGTTCATATTAAGTCTTCAGTAAAATTTAATAGTATTCAATATTACAAAAGAAAAGAAAAAGCAAATGCAACCTACATAAAATCTCAAATTGTATTCATAATAAATGGGTATGATCATAATAGACAAATTAAGTAAAACTAGGTTGTCCAAAAACTTTATCCAAATTCATGTTTAAATAATAATATGAGTTTTAACAGCATGTAAATTATAACATGACGTGATAATTAATTTAATTAAAAACTCAAGTGCCACATCAATTGGACATGAAATCGGATATAATAGTAATTTTGGACAACCTAGTATTACTCATATAAATTAAAATTTTTATTGTACATTCACTTAATTGTACATTCACTTATGTTCTTCACTTCTGCACTTTCCCTTATCTAGGATAAGAGTAATCTCACATTTATCCGTAAAATCATTCAATTTGAGAGATCCCCTACTTATGGTAAATTACCATCTACACATATTTATAGTATTTGATATTGCCAAGTTTTGACATGTAGCAATTGAAATTTCAAAAACAAAAAGGGTAATTGCTACATTTACTAAAATCATTTGTTGTAAATTTTCTTCTCATAAATGAAAATCGTATCACAACAATGACAAGGAGGGTTTGTATATGTGAATAAGGTAAAGTTCCATATGACATATTATACTTTCATAGGCAAAAGTAAAAACAACACCCCAAATTAGTGACAACATTAAATTTAGGCCAAGGGAGACAAATAGCCTCAAAGTTTAATGAGTTAACATTTTTGTATCATCTTAATATTTTTAACATTTGAATTCCAATAACCATGTGATAAGACATAAATACCCTTTGGTGCAAAAAAAAAAAAAAAAAAATCTTAACTTCATTTTATCCAAACTTTTTCTATCAAAATCCTTCTCCGTTTAGTATCTTCTCTATTTTGGCATACTTCCTCATCCATTCGGCATCTCTATTCTTCTTCTCCCTTCATCTTTCTTCTTCAAATTCTTCTACTTTTCCTACTTCTTCATCTTCTTCTTTTTCTTCTTTTGTCATCTTTCTTCTTCCATCTCTAACCGATCTAGTTCCTTTTTCTTCTTCTTCCATCTCTAACTGAAGCAATGACATTAGCAACACCAGTCTGTCCCAATATAAGTAATGTTTGAAACAATACTAGCCATTAGGTGGTTGGCTACCTAACAACTAGTAACTAGTCGACTAGTTGACAAGTACTAGGCGGCTAGTCAACTTGTTGACTAACGATCAAACCTACTCAAACCTTTTCCTAAATCGAATCACTTTATTCAAATTTTGTAAATTGAAAGTAAACTTGCAAGAAATATGATTGATGTATGAGCATACACTTTTAATATTAATAAATTGATTGTATTTGTCAAAAATATGTTGTTTAATGAATATTTTTATTTAATTATTTTTACAAATATAATTAGGTTAATTACTTTATTTTAGTGTATTTTTCTGCTTATGAGAGTTGATATTTTTGCAAGTTTGCAAATTAAAAATTCGAGTTATTGATTTTGGGCTTCTCATGTTTTCAGCAAATATTTTCAAATGGTCTATTTCGCAATTTCAAGCCCAAAACAGAGTGAATGATAGCCGACCCTATTCGTAATCAAATTTTCCAGCCAATCTCATACACCAAGGCCCATTTCCATGGCCCATTTGCCCCTACACCTAGCCAAACAAGGTCAAGTTAAATTACTTCTCCTCCAATCGACTTTCACTTTTCATCTTTAACCTTGGCTGCCACAACCTCTAGAGCTTTCATCTCCAACTTCAAGACCAGCCACTATTGTACCATTTTCTTCTTCCAATTCATATTCTAGCAACCAGGGGTGGATCCACCATTGGGTTAGGGGAGACACGTGCCCCTCTCGAAATTTGAAAAAAAATTGCTAGATTTACTGTGCAGTCCAAAAGAAAAAGAAAAAGAAAAAACTAAACTATTGCAGTTTGCAAATTGTAGACATACAAAAATGTGCGCAGATATTGTGCAGTAACAGTAAATGCTACAGCTGTCAATTTCAATTAATGTTTTTATTTTTAATTATTATTAGTATTATTTATCTTTTATCATTTTTTTTAAAAAAAACTGATTTAAAAGTTACAATTTCTTTTTGCTAGCCCCACTTTTTGTTTAAATTTAGTGCCTTATTTCTTTAAAAAAATATATTTATTATTTTCTTACTCAATTATTTATTTTTCTTATTTCTAATAGAATTAACTTCCTTTCTTATTTGTTACTTCTATTAGACTTAATTTTCCTACTCCTAATTAATTAATATTTTTTTTTTTCAATTTTATTCTTTTAGTTCTCTCCTATATAAGTTCTATTTACTTCTATTTTTTATATGTTATACAAAATTCATTGATAATTTGCAATTTTAGTGAACAATTATTTTTTTTTTCTCTTCATCTTTATTTAACATTTCTTTATTTTCACTTTGATATCTTGTGACTTACCAGGTTAATTTTCTAAATAAATTATTTTTAATTAATTTATTTTTTAATAATTTGAATTTAATATATATCCCATCAATAAACCCTAAAATCTTAAACTATAAATTATTGCATTAAAATTATCCATGTATAATGTATTGTCATGATTCAATTATATATATATATTGTTTACTTTATAGTTTTATTTTATTTAGAATCAATAAATTATTATTAAATTTTTTAAATTTTTTTATTTGTTGTGAAATAGTTATAGAGAGATATTTGAAAAGAAAATCATCACTTGAGTTGGAATCATTTTCTTCAAAGAAAAATTGTGTTGAAGTCAATTTATCAAATCTCCTTGCCGATCCAAGGTTTTGAACTAAAATATGGGATTATAATCCTAATGTCCGTGAGCAAATTCGGAGAGCATATCTGCTAAAAGGTCCTTGTCAACCTCGAGAACACAATTTTCCTATGAGAGCTTTTCGACAAAAGTCTAGACAATTCAACATTATTTGGTTTACTGAACATTCGACTTGGTTGGAGTACAGTATAGCATGCAGCATATTGTCTAAGTTATTATCTTTTCAAACCAGATATTGGAAAACAAGCGGGTGGTGACTCTTTTGTTGGTGAAGGGTTTATTAATTGGAAGAAGATAGATTCATTAAGACAACATGCTAAAAGTTGTGCCCATAAAGTTGCTTGAAGCAAATGTGAAGATCTAGTAAATCATAATCAATATATTAAGTCAACTATAAACAAACAAATAGATCAAGCTCGAATTGAGTATCGAACTTACTTACATGCTTCAATTGATTGTAGTTGTTTTCTTTTACAGCAAGGGCTTCCATTTCGAGGACATGATGAATAAGAAAATTCTAGTAATAAAGACAATTTTCTTGAACTTTTACATTGGTTATGTGCTCAAAATGAGAATATAAAAACTGTGACACTCAAAAGTGCTTCTAAAAACTTGAAAATGATGGCACCCAAGATTCAGAAGGACATAGTAAATGCTATTTCAAGTGAAATTATTAATGCAATTATTAAAGATATTGACAATTCATTGTTTTCACTTATTGTGGATGAACCTCGTGATATATCTTAAAAAGAGCATATGGCTATTGTATTGAGATATATGGACAAGAATGGTAATGTAATTGAGTATTTTGCTAGCATTGAGCATGATATCGATGCTTTTGCACTCTCATCTAAAGTGACAATTGATTTTTTTTTTTTGAAGATGTGGATTAAGTATTTCTAAATTGCAAAGACAAGGTTATGATGAAGCAAGTAACATATGAGGTGAATTTAATGGACTTAAAGCACTTATTTTAACATAGAATGAGAGTGCTTTTTACATGTATTGTTTTGCCCATCAACTTCAAATTAGCTCTTATTGCTGTGACGAAAAATCATACAGATATTGCTAGTCTTTTTTATTGGATTACTTAGGTGGTAAATATTATTGGAGCATTTAGTAAACGTTGCGATATTCTTAAAAAAAAAAAAGCAGCTAAAGTTTTTGAAGTACTAAAGAATAATGAGCTTTCAAGTGGGCGGAGTTTAAATTAAGAAACTAGTCTTAAAAGACTAGGTGATACACGTTGGGGCTCACATTACAACACTATAATCAAAATAATTTCTATGTTTTCTTCTATTGTAGAAATATTTGATATGTTAGTAGATGATGGATCGAATCAGGAGCAAAAATATGAATAAATGCTTTCATTGGATGAAATAGAAATATCTGATTTTATTTTTAGTCTTCATTTGAGGAGAACAATATTGGAAGTTACACATGAGTTACAGAAAAAAAGATCAAGATATTGTCCATGTTATGACATTAGTAAAAGCATGTAAAGAATGACTTTAGACAATGAGAGAAAATGGGTGGAATTCTTATTGAAGTAGGTTTTCGCTTTCTGTGAAAAACATAAAATCCAAGTTGTTAACATGGATGATTTATTTACGCCTTGAGAGAGATCAAAGTGTAAAACTCAGAAGACAAACAATGTGTATCATTGTCGAGTAGACTTGTTTTATGCTGTGTTAGATTTGCAACTTCAAGAACTAAATAATCGTTTCGAAGACAAATACTGAGTTACTTCTTTATATTGCATGTCTTAGCCCAAGAGATCGATTTCGTGCATTTGACAAACAAAAATTGATTCAACTTGCTTAATTTTATCCAAAACACTTCTTTTCTATTGAACTTTCGGCACTTGAAGATCAACTTGAGAATTATATTATAGTCATGCGCTCTAATATTTAATTTTTAGAATTAAATGGCCTTACAAATTTGGCACAAAAGATGGTTGCGAAAAAACAAAATAAGGTTTTTTCATTAGTTTACTTGCTCTTGACATTGACATTATTACTACTTGATGCAACCGTTACCATTGAAAGAGCATTTTTTACTATGAATATTACGAAGACTAAATTACGTAATCGAATAGGAGATCAATGGTTAAATTATAGCTTGCTTGCATATGTGGAGAAAGATATTTTTGATAAAATTGATAAAGAAGTTATCATAAAACCTCATTGAGGAAAATTATAATTGTATGTAGTTTATTTATTTTAATGATTTCATTAGGATTTTTAAGCATAAGACTATTTATTTTGTCTAAATATAATATATATTTTATTTTATTTAAACTATATAGTGTTATCAAACATCCTTTTACATAAAAATATTATATATTTAGTATGTTCTTAATTTTTTAATTTTTTATTATTTTATTCATGTGTCCTCTGAATAAATTTTCTGGGTTCGCCACTGGCTGCGACCCTAAGCTTTATCATGGTTGTCGTCGCATCTCCTCATCTGTTGCCACCGGATCTAATCTCTTTCATCTCCTCCATGATCGCTACTAAACATAATGCATTTCTCTTCTTCGTCAATCAACCACCGCAACGCCAACTCCAAGTTTGATCATTGCCGATCAATCCTCCATAACTATCAAACTAACAGCTTTCTTTTTCTAAGTTTTCGAGTTATTCCCAAGTTAGCGACTGGACCAAAAAATTGGTCTAACTCAGTCGAGTAGTTGGCCTAATGATTAGAACCCCACTTTAGGGGTTCTCGATTCGTTGGAGTGCTGTCGAGTGACTTCTCGACGAGAACTATGTGTTAGTCCCCAAGTTCTTAAAGATTGAATATGCGTCATGTTAAGATAGACCAAATGTCAAAGTGATGTGACAAGTAAAAATGCTTCTATTTTCCAAATCCTTTAATAAACCACTAATCTTGTCATAACACTCATGTGATAAACGTCATTTCAAAATGGCATGATTGGTAAAAATACTTATGTTTTTTTCAAATCCTTCATTCAATCATTAATCCTACCATGACATCGGTGTGATTAACATCATGTCGAAGGGATGTGACTAGTAAAAATATTTCTATTTTTTTCAAGTCTTTTAAGAACCATTAATCTAGCCATAAGACTGGAGTTTCGAATGCTATGTCAAAGTGGCATGACTTGCGAAAATGTTTATGTTATTTTCCAAGTCTTTCATAACACTAATGTTAATAACATAATGACAAAGTGGAGTGACTAGTAAAAACACTTCTGTTTTCTCAACTCTTTCATGGAATCACTAATCTTGTAATGGTTGTCATCTTACTAACGTCACATCAAAATGGTGTGACTAGTGATTTACTCATAGTTTTGTTTTATGTTATATTATAAATAACTAGAAACTTGTTTCATTATTCCCAAAATAAACTTGGAAACATCAATATTTTAAAGTAACTAATATTAATCCATCCCAACATTACTAAATTAGGAAGAACCAGTGTTACTAATACTGGTCAATTCTCATATGTCTCAAGCTAGGACATACCGACACCATAGAATTTGATGGAGAATGAAGAAAAAGAAGAAGGAAGAAGGGGAAAAAAAAAAAGAAAGAAGAAGAAAAGAAGGAAAAAGAGGAAGTAAAAAAAGAAGAAGAAGAAGAAGAGAGATAAGTGGTGCTGGATGGAAAAGAGAGAGATTTCGATGGTGAAAGTGATCAGAGATGACCATTGAAATTTGAAGAGGAGGAAATGGGAGTTACAACTTTGAGATAGTTAAAAGGCATATTGTCCAAAAAAATATGGGTGAGAGTCCAATGTTAAAATTATTGAGAAATGACTCAAATCTTAACTAACTTATTTTTGGTGTCATATGGTGACATTTTTAGTTAAATTTAGCACTCTCAAAAATTTATTTTCTAAAAATAAATTAAAACAAATGATTTTTGAACAAAAATGTCCCCAAACTTTAGTAACCCACATCACCTTAACATATAACTTTTCTTTTTCAATGGAGAGAGAAAAACCATATTTAGAGAAGAAAGAAACCAAAAATGGTGAAACAGATATTGAACCTAGAGAGAGAGAGAGATTAAAAATTTAGGGGCCGTTTGTTTTTCCTACTTAAAACTTAATAGTGCTGAATTGCACCTATTAAGTTGTTTTTGTTTGTTTTTTTAAGTGGTCAAACCACTTAAAACTATAAAAAACAACTTAAAAAATTAAGTAAGAATTTTTAACTTTTTACTTAATTGCAAATCACTTAATCAAATTTCAAAGTTTTTATTCCAAATCTATCCTCTTCAAAATAATATAATTTCAAATTTATTATAATTTTATATTACTCAAATTTTTTTTTTCTTTTTTGTTTCTTGATACTTACCAAAAATAATTTAAAAAGTAAAACTTAAATACATTTCATCCCAAATTATCTTAGAATTGAACTAATATATTTTAATTTATAATTTAAGTGTTCATTTTTTTTAGTTGTTTTCTTAAATATATTAATATATTTAAATATAAATATGCTAATATTACTATATTTTTATATCATATTTTAATTATGAATAAAATATCATTAATATGTACATAAAAATGTTTTAGAATTTATTAAATTATTTATTTCCAAATGTTTGTATTAAATTAATTAAAATTACATAACAATAAATAGTAAAAATGATATAAATGTCAACTTACTAGTTTTTAGACAATTTTAGATTTAAAAAACAAACAAGTTTATAATATATTTAGAGGTAAGAGAAAAAAAACAAACATATTATTTAGATTTCAGATTTCAGTCACTATTCAGTGTTCAGTCTTCAGTGATACTTTTTTGTCTTCAGACAAAAAAACAAACACCCAAGGGAATTACTTGCTTATAATTATAACATTTGAGTTTTCTTTTTTAATCATGATTTTGTATAATAATATATGCTTAAAGGATCATAATATTCTGCTATATTGATCTATTTGTTGAGCATAAAGAGTCAAAGACAAAGCACGACACTTGAAAATAATAAAAATGGAAAACTAGAAAAATAAATCTTAACGATTGATGACATATATCTTCATGTGTATATTGTTTATCACAAATATCAATACAGAATATCATAATTTGTCTTAAAATCGTGGATTTTCATGTTTTCTTAATTGATGTGCTTGATATAGTCGATTTCCTATTTCCAACAACACTACATGTTGATATGTTATTGTGTAATTTTTTTGTCATCGGCACTTGTTATAATCACATAATATTGTTCTTATCATTATTCATCTATTTTAATTGTACAATTATTTGTTTCCATCTTATAATTATTTGTTCTAATTGTCTAATCAAAACTTTTCATTGTGTCTTGGCTTTCATTGTATAACCATTTGTCCACATTATATGGTGACTATTTCTTTAAATTGAGTAACCAATTATTCTGGTCATGTGAACACTTTTTGTTTTCACCATGATGCAAAACACATTTCAAGGACTTATAAGGCAGCAATAATATCACATTTGTGACTAAATACAATCAGGGGTGGGCAACACCATGTTCGGATCGATTCCGATTGGATCCGATCCGAACATGGTAAATTTATGGATCGTCATTTTTGGATCCGAATATGATCCATCAAAGGGAAGGAACCGATCCGATCCGAACACCCAATCGCGGATCGGATCGGATCGGTTCCATATTTGAACACCTATTTTCAATTTCAATGTATACACCAAAACTTTTTTCTACCCTTCTTAATTTCGAACAACTCAAAATACTCCCAACAATCTGACTTAAACCTACGACTACTTTCATTCTTCAGCTTCTTCTCTATTTTTTTTGTCACCCCAAGATTTTGATTTTTTCCAATCGAATTAACATCATCAATATCAAATTCAAACTCTTCACAACTCTTTATACTTTTCCTCATTTATTCACAGCAACAATAACATATATATACATATAAAATCAGCAAGTGAAATATGTAACTCAACAACATAACACAACAAACAAGCATAGAAATCACTAAAATACTAACACCCAATCATGTAAATATCAAGTTAAAACTGCAAATAGACCCACCAAGCTGCTGAGATGAGAGTAAAAGGAAGTGAGAGATAGATGTTAGGGTTAGCTTAAGTGGACTTTATATAAGGGCATATGAAATTATGTATGTATCATTATTCACGGGTTCACGGATCGGATCGGTTTTGGATACCCCAATCCGATCCAATCCATGAAACATAGTGTTTTCACAAGTGAGGATCAGAACACCTTACTTTTGAACATGTGATCCGATCCGAACACCCACGGATCGGACCGGATCAGGATGTTCGGATCGGTTCCATGTTTTTGTGCCCACCTCTAAATATAGTATTAGAATCATTTCAATGAGAAAAACAAAATTGTAAAGAGTAAAACCTAGCAAAGGAAGGGGAGAAAGAAGTAGTGAGAGAAACACAAACAAATAATAGAAATGAGAGGGTGGAAAAAAGAGGGAAACCTAGTGAAAAGGAAGAAAGTTGTGAAGAGAACACGAGAACACAATAAACGAGAGAGAAAAAATAGAAGGGGCAGTTTGATATATCACCTTAGTGAAAAAAGTTGGTAAAAAAAAAAAGGAAAAAAAGAAAGAAAAACTTTCCAAAACTGAATTTAAATTCTCCATAATTTAATGGCTAAATGCAGGAACCTCCTCAATTTCCAAATTTTCTTTCCCTCCAAATAAATGTGATAAAATACTTTGCCACATACTATTTTTTATAGAAATAAATCTTGACCAATTTTTTTCTTCAAAAATCTTTGATTATATGAAAAAGCATTATCCACTAATTTTATTTAAAGACTAAAATCTTCAATAATTTTTTTGTCAAAATGTATACCCAAATGATATGGTATGTTAATTATCAACATCATATTAATTATCATATCATCTCATAATTTATAAGATGTTGATATAATCTTTCCATTTTCTTTTTAAGTGTTCACCTTCATCTTCAACCTTCAACAAGTTTTTAAAAAATTGATTTTCAAATCAAAACTTAAAATGCTTTTTTTCCCTAATTTCTAATCCAAATGGAGCTTATAATATATCTTGGAAAGCTCTTGGAAAATCCTTTCTAATGGTACTAAGTTATCAGAAAATAAAATATGATACAAAGAATTATGGGCTAGTAAAGGTTATGGGATTCATATTTAAATAAATTCCATAATATATTCAAAGCATATAAAACAACAATAAAACTTTTCAAAACATATGATTATACACTAAAGTTCACATATATTCTAGAAAATCAATAAATAACAATTGTATGATGTTATGTCATTAATGGTGTCAAGTTCCAAAAATAAACTTAAAATATCCCTAACATGGCAATTTCTAATAAGAATAATCATCATACTATTAAAAAAAATTGTATCATGGTAGTTATACATATAACTCATACACATAAAAAAAAATAATGTCATAAAGCAAAATATTAACATGCTTGAATTCATCAAATAAAAAAAAATAAATTAAAAAAAAAAGAAGATAAGCATACATACACAAATAAATAAGAAGTTATTCCATTCATTATACTTAAGCCTTGTATAAGTGCTTTAGTGGATGAAACAACATGCATAGCATTTAAAATGTCTTAAGATTGACATTGCAAAGCCTGACAAAGCAAATTAGTTTTCTCCATGATATCTTCATCAGATGCAAGATGAACACAAATTCAAATGAAGTTAATGCCTTATAAGCCACATCTGTTTCTCCTCATTAAGAATTGGTAGTTTTTTTGTCTATAATATTTAGCAAAACAAGACATGTAGAACTGAACATTTTTATCAAGCTAGAAACAGATGCAAAATGAGAACTCCAACAAGTATCACCAGCCCTTTGTAAGGTACGTTAGTTAGAGAGAAATTGCTTTTAAATGTATATTCTTGAGTTTTAGGACTTAGGATTTAGAAGGTGCAATTAAGGTTGAAGATCAATACTGTGTAAGGAAGTTAGCTAGAAGACTATAAGATGCAAGTGCTCATCTTTTCATGGTTTAATACTTGTTCATGCTTAATCATGTTGTATTTCATATGTCAATAGAGTTTGAATATAATTTTAGATCTTTAGGATTGCATGCATTACATGTTGTACATGTTTGCATGTTTTTTTCAATTTGTCATCTTCTAAGGGTATTTTGGTCATGTTCAGATTTTGTTTAAGATAGTTTCTGTATGAAAAATGTAGCCCTATAGCTAGGTTAGCTAACCATGAGAACAAACCATGAATCAATCGGAGTTATTGCCCAACCTTAAGGGCTATGAGTGCAATTAACCTTGGATCTGTACATATAGTTAAATCTATTTTTGAATTACAATTGAAGTGATTAAAGAATAAAAGAAGGAAAACTTTCAATTTGGTCTCTATTTTTAAGGAAATATTATCTTTTTAACCATGAATATTATTTTAAGGAAATATTATCTTTTTACCAAAAATACGACTCGTCAAGAAAGGTATATATAACTGGTCAAGAAAGGTATATTTTTTCTATGTAAAAAAAAAAAAAGGGTAGATTTTATCATTAATTTGGAAGTTCTTAAATAGTTGAGTCTTAAGTAAACAAGAGGCTGAGGCCCCTGGTTTGGTGAAGTCAAAAGTCTAATCCAGCCCACTGAAACAGTCTCATATACACACACACCTTTGTGTATATTTAAACAAATTCTAATTGAAACCATAGAATTTTGTGACTTTTTTTTTCTTTCCAATTAGAGGAAAAACATGATGGAAAGTATATTTGTAAAATTAAATTATATATATATTCATTTCAAAAGCTAGAAATTATTTCAAAATTGGAGTTTTATCATGATATTGTGAAATAATGTGATTGGATTGGATTTGGATCCTCCCGTGATTTTAGCATATGATTGGTGCTTGAAAAAGTAAATATAAGAAACAATCACATCTCAATTATTTATTAATTATAAAGCTGATATGTCATAAGATTAGATTAAGTAAACAAAAAGCTTATATTAGAAGAGGGTCCAAATTCGTATGACTACATCCTAATTGTTTGATAGGAGCCCAAATTATCTATCTAAAAAAGTACGGTGAGAAAAAAAAAAAGACAAAAAGACAAAAATATATTGACCAATAATTGGGATGGGGCAGAATCAAGAAAGAACATAGGAGAATGGCAGTGCTTGGGAATGCAGAGGAAGGAGAGAAGTATAGTGAGCATAGGCTCAGAAAGTTCCTCCGTACTCGGGCTCCTTAAATCATGCCTTCTATCAACCATTTCTTCTCCAAAGATGAATAAACATCACTTTGATATGTACTGTTTATCTATGAAATTTCAGTTCTCATTTGTTTATTTTATACACAGTTTCCTTTTCTCCATTTTTAATATATAAATGTAAACTATATATACTGCTCTTACTTGATTGTTATTTTTATTATCAAATCACTTAAATGATTTGATACATGATAATACATTAATTAATTATTATATCATCTTATAATTTATACCACATTAACAATCATATGCCGTTTTATTTTGACAAATTTTTGGACAATCAAACATATTGAGGAAGAAAATATAATAATATAATGTTGGTAATTTTTATTGATCTCCCTTAAAGCATCTGATTCTTAATTTCAAATATCTGAAATAACTATGAATAGTAGGAGCGTTATTAATGAAATTAGAAAAATTAAATATCTTTTTATTTGAAGTTAACCATACAAAATTTTAACATTTTTTGCATCTCTTTAATTTAAAAATCAACAAAGAATTGGGTGCAACTATAGCAAGAGTAATGTATTAGATTCAATGTTCCAAAAAAATCATCGATTAATGGCTATTTTGCAGTGATTAATCACTGACTGGTACTCTGTCAATTTGATTAGGACGAGAATAGGGGTCCTACTTGTTGGATATGATTACTCAGTCTAACTCAATCAACTCTGCCCAACTTGGCACAAAATTGGCTATAAAAGCAGCTAGAAAACACCCCAAGCACCACCAAAAAATGGACAAACATCAACAAAGAAACATACCGGAGAGACAACAGTAGAGGAAAGTGAGAGAGGGATCGGTACAACATCGACGTGTGGGTGGATGAGATCGGATGAAAGGCTACAACACCTTTACTGGATCTGATGGTGACACCTATTGTGGCTTTTAGAGCTTTGACCACAAGCACAAATATGACTAAAAATGCTATGCCAACGATGATTTCTATGAGGGCTGGTGGAAGGAGAATCTCTAGAACGGCCACAATTGCTATGTTAGGAAGAACGACAATAAATACATTAGCAAGTGGAGGAATGATGTCATTTTTTATGGTTTTAAAGAGAGAGAAAGAAAGAGTGGAGGGTAGGAGCGGCGGTGAAATGAAAAGCGATGGCTTTGTGCTTATGTTTGTTTATATTAGGGTAAATTACACAAACCTCGCTTGAGGTTTGATAAAATTATACTAATATTTGAGTTTTAGCCGTTGTTGTTTAGAAAAATATTAATTTATGCCCTCAAATTTCAAAAAGCAATAATTTTCTCTCAAAACAGTACTACTTGATTACTTGCAGAGTAACTAATAAATTGCTAATCGTTGTCTCTCCAGTTGATTAGCAAGTAATGATTTTTAAAACCAAGGTTAATACATGAGTCAAGAGAGTCAGTGACAACATTAGATGTATGTTGTTATGATTTACCACAATTTATAGTATACATAAACATTTGCCCTAAGATAACTTGTACTGCACGTTGTCAAAGCCTTTTAGTACTATGACAACATGCACATCAGCAATGTGCACCTATATGTTGCGAAAAATTATAACAACGTATTTTGCATATTATGATAGGCCTAATTTCTTATAGTTAATATAATGTTGCTTGATTTTATATCCTTATACAATACACATTGTTCTCATTCTTTGTGTAAATACATTAACACTGATGCCAGATCTTGTACAATTGTGCATCTCACATCCCATGGTAGTAAGCTTTTCCCTTTGAAAAGATGGGAATCTAGGCAACCATTAGACATGAACTCTTAAACAACAATCCATTCTCTTTAATGGCACCAACCTATGAGCTTTACTATATTTTTGTACCTAAATCGACTAATGATTTTGACTTATGTGACATATTCCTTACTTCCTTTTTTACACTGGCTTGAAACCTTCTTCACTATAACAGAACACTTCAAGTCCTTCAAGAATCCTTTATACGCTACCCCAAAACCACCTTTTTCAAGTTTGTCCTTTACTCCAAAATTATTTGTGGCTTTAACCAATTCATTATAAGAAAACTTCTTCGGTCTCATTCAATTTTCAAATTTATCAACGAAGGGCACGTCAAAGATGAACTTAGTCACATTCCACTTCCTCTTCCATCTTAAGACAAGCCAAATTATCCCTAAATCAATAATTAACATATTTGCTACAACAATTATGCCTGCCACAAGTTCTGTCTTCTTTCTTTGGTCTTGAGAATTGGAAATCGACAGTACTCCTTTAACAACAGGATAAGGTGAACGATCATGCCCATAATCAGTAATTTACGATACGGATGCAATGGCCTACACAATGTGCATGATGACGCACGTTGCCAGCACATTTAACCTTGCATGTTACCTGTCATCTTGAGCTAAGGCTATAGATATTAATAATATAGCGAGGAGGACCATGCTAACATATTTGTTTTTATTCAGATATATAGCATGCAAAATAGACCATTTGAATGGAGAAAAAGAAAATGTCTAATTTAAACAACTAGTCTATTACATGAAATTTAATATACAAAAACACTACCCCAATGTACGTCTTACAATTCTATGCAACAATTCTTTCATTAATTCATACCGCCCAAATTTTGGTTCTTACTTGGATTAGATAAAAAAATAAAGAAAAGAATATGATACACATAAAATTAAGTCCCAAGTTGACATTGAAATTATCATATTCTTTTCCTAAGAGCCGGTATCTTCTTTTCTAAAATTTCAAACCTGAAATGTATGCATGTTTTATGATTTATTCTTATTTGAAGAATCACAATTTTGTTAAAGAGTAATTATTTATTAATATATATGGAGAGTAAAACAGAGGTTTGGTAAATAGACTATAGAATTTGTGGGTGTGTTTCTCTTGGTTTTTGTGGAACATTGTATGTGTCCACTGTCCAATGCAAATATACAATAGGTTGTTAATATTGCAAGTATTTCCAATTAGCATTTCTATTTATGAATACTTTATTTGAATGACATGTGTCAAACGAAATTGTTTCTTAATTAATAGGACAAATTGTACATATCCCTCCTGAGGTTTGGCAAAATTGCACAAAAAAGACAATGTTTGGATAAATCGCACTGACCTCCCCTAAGGTTTTAAAAACTTAATATAAAACTACCATATTGTTAGTCTACCATTATTAAATTCTCATAGTCAACGTCAAAGATATAAAAAGACTAAAACACCTTTCAAGTCAAATTTAAAGTTAACATTTTATTTTTTATAAATTTAAAATTAACATAATATATTTTTTGATTTAATTAAAAAGCGAAAACAACACAAACAGGGATCCATCATCATCAATCATCAACACAAACAAAAGCCATTGCCATGTTTAAACAAAAATCACTACTTTTATCATCAAGCAGACCCAAAAGCATCATCATTAACACCATTTACAACCAACACAATCATCAACACTATATGTAAAATCATCAAACTATTGCTATCTTCAAACAAAAACCACTGTCATCATCATTAAACAGACCTAAGAGTATCATCATTAACACATACAATCAACACAATCATCAACACCATCTATAAAATTATCAAACCACTACCATCATTATCAAACTGACCCAAGAACATCATCATCATCACCATTTACAATCAACACAATCATCAACACAATCTATAAAATCATAAGCCAACATAATCAATCAATCACACATATAACAACAATAACATCTGAGGGCAAACATCAATCGTAAAATCATCAACTCAATCTTGTTAAGTGCAAAAAGAGGGAAGGGGGATTGAGAGGACTAGCGATGGATGCAAATGAAGACACGATGGTGATGAACTAACAAGGACTGGGAGCTTTAAGATCGACATAGACATCAGTCTGGGTTGGAAACCCAAACGCAGATGATGAAGAAGAAAAAGAAAATATGATAAAGATGGATTGAGGGTTTCTTTATTATTTTCTATGATGATGAAGAAGGAAAAAAAGAAAAAAGAAAAAATGTGGAAAAAGATGGATCTAGGTTGGATCTCCATAAGTTTTAATGATGATGGGGAAGAAGAAGATGATGAGTAAAAAAATGTGACTTTTTTATTTTCTAAAGTTTTTTTTTTAAAATTAAAAAATATATAAATATATTAAATTAAAAATATAAATAAGCTATGTATTAATCATTTTACCCTTGATAACCATGATTTAACCGAGGTTGACTAACAGTAGAGGAGATTTGTGCTAAGTTTTGGAATCTTAGGTAATAAGAGTGCGAATTATTTTTATGCAATTTAACCAAATCTCAACGGAGGTTTGTGCAATTTGCCCTAATTAATATACACATTTATATTGTGAGTTGATTTCAAGAGCCATTTTAATTGGAAGGTTTTTCCATGTTTATTTACTAAGTCATCAAGTGAGAGTATACCTATCTTCTATAAAGATATTACAACTAATCTCGATAAGTGTTGGCAAACCTTTGCCTTAATTAATGTCTAATTTCTAAAAAATAGTAAATTTTAATTTAATCCCTAATATTTAGTGAAACATTACATTTTCATTAACTACTACATTTCGAATATTCATCATCCCTAACGTTTCAGAATTTCATCTCTTCTATTAGTTGATCATTAGTCAAAATTAACAGTTTGAAGGGCATTTTGATCTTTTTGTTTCACTAATCATTTAGAATTAATAAATCATAAAATGTAGATCTTCACCATCCATCAAAATTGTGGTAGATGGCAAAGATTTAATGATTTTAATTAAAATAAATTAAAAATAAAAAACTAATAAAATATTATATAATTATTGAAGAAAAAAAAAAACAAAATCCCATTCAATCAGATAAAAACACTAAATCCCTTTCAATACCAAGTCCAGATTAAGTCAACACCTAATCCCTTTCACCACCATCATCTCTTTGCTTTCAACAAACACTGACACCAAACCCTAAACTCTGGTCTAAGCCATGGTCCAACACAAAGAATACGAAATCGAGCTCTAGTCCAAGCTGTGGTCCACCATATCTTTGTTTGAGTCACTGTTTTATTATTATTTTTTTTTTTAAATCATCAATTGAACCCTAAAACCATATTTGGTTTTGGGTTCAATCAGGTTATGGGTTCAATTAAACCCACAACCATCTCTAGTTCTGGATTTGTTCGAACCTAAGACCTCAAGTTTTGGGTTCAATTAAACCTAAAACCATCTCTTTGAATGGTCTTGTGTTTGATTTGTTCTTGGCATATTCTAGATTTTTTGGTTTGTTCTTGGTTTGCTGAAGTTATGCCTTAAATTTGATTTGTTATGGATTTTTTTTTTTCCTTTTAAATTTTAAATTTTGATATTCAACTAATTCAACTGTTTTATTATTTATTTATTTATTTTTTTGAAGAATATGTTTGTTCTTTAAGCTATTCTGCATCCCTACCTAGTGGAGATCCAATTATTTTCTATTTTTTAATTTATTTTTATTTTGGATTTATTTGTATTAAAATTTGTTTTTGATTTTTTAATTTTAATTTAATTAAAATAAAATGAAATTGATTAAGCATATTTTGGTCTTTTTACATATTCTGTGAGGATTGATTGTTAGTTTTTTGGTCAAAGAGACTAAAATGATGAATTTATCAACTGTTAGAGATGATGGGTATGCAAAATGCGATAGTTAGTAAAAAAGTAATGTTTCATCAAACGTTAGCGACTAAATTAAAATTTGTCAATAAAATTTGAGGATAAGTTTAATAATATCATTTAACAAAGGTATAATATTCAAGAAACTTTGTTATGTAATTTCATTATAAATGATATTACTAACAAATAATTTACATTCTCCACTTTTTTCATTGTATTTATTTCTAATTTCCATAATGATTAAAAATTGATTATTTGTTTACAAAACGTAATATAACGATATGAATATTGTCGACGTCTAAATTCAGTCGACTTGAGTTTTTGACACAATACTGCAAATTAAACGAATCAAAGACAGAGACAAAAGAAAGAGAAGAGGAAAAACAATAAATCCAAGGAGATCTTTTACGTGATTTGGCCTAAAAAGATGTCTATGTTCACGACTATTTTTCTGGTTATTTTAACAGAGTCACGGTATGTTATTGATTGTTGTCATTATGTCTATAATGAATTTTCAACCCCTATTTATAATATGGGATGTTACAATTTAAGTACAACAAGAATAAAAAAAAAATTATACATTAATTATACTTTTAAAACCGATGTCCATAATTAAGGGATAGATTCCACCGAAATAGGAGTTTAATTTTATTTCCAATTCTGGTGCTTGACTTTTTCCTCAATTTAGGCTGTTACTTTTATGAAAAAATTCATTTAATGAACACTTCGAGCTATGAGCCGAATCCTGCTCTAGACGACCTTGAGCTGAACATGAGACAACCTTGACTATGGTTGACTAGCGACCTAAGAACTATAACAGGGATTTGAGAGTTCATTTCTACGAGCTGACATTGGCAAACTGAGTTTTTGTCTATTGAGTTAATCCATTGGATTAGTTCGTTAGACTTTTACTAATCCACTTATATAGCCCCAAATATACCCACAACAAATATGAAATATTATTAAAGTGATGAGACATTCTTTACTACAAAGTTGGTAATAAACTTATAATTGTCTTAAGTTATAGTCTATAGGTAAATGTTGAAAGTTGTAAAGTGGTTTGAATAACGTTACCAGAATGGAGGATTATATATGTTGTTTTGACTTTGACGTGAGAAGTCAATCGTAGTGTTACCGTAGACTGAGTGCGCTTGATCTCCAAAGGACAACTGCAATTCTGCTCTCATCCTTTCATTTCTCTAACAACCGATTCTAAGATTCCATTCACATAGTTGCACAATTTTTTTTTTTCTTTTTATGTCAATTTATGTTGAAAAAAGACAAAATCAGATTTTTTTTCTCCTAATTTTAATTTTTTTGAGATATTAAAATATGGGAAATTGATGGATAGTGAAAAACGATAAAAATTTATAACTAATAAGTTGTTCCAAAACAAACAATAATCTATACATGTTTTCAAAAATATATATATTTTAAAAAGGGATAATCTCAAAAAAGACCCCTAGCTTTTGATATATTATCTATTTTCCTTAATATAGTTTTATTTTTATCCAAAATATTACGTGCTTTAAAATGAACACCCAAAATATCTCCAGGAAGCATATGAAAGGATGACAATACCCTTAACGGTAACATATTCCGTTAGGTGAACATGGTTAACCATTTGACTCCAATAGCAAAAAGGGAAATGTGATGAAAAATTAATTAAAAAATAAAAAACCAAATATAAAAATAAATAAATAAATAATGTAATTTCATTTAAAGGAGGTTGATGGTGGTGGTTCAATCCGTAGATGATGGTTCCAAATCTTCAATCCGTGGGAGATTGATGGTGATTGATGAAACTCATAATCTGTTAGGAACTCTCTAAGAGTCATACCTTGAATTCAGATATCTCTAAGAACTCTCTAAACGGTTACACTCATAAGTCCATTGGCGATCTAAAGAAATTGTTGTTGATGAGAAAAATTGGTTTCCATTATAAACAGAGTTGGTCTAATTTTATTTTATTTCACATTGGTAAAATTTTTGCAAATCCATTTGAATAAAATTGCAAGAATCAACTTATCTTCTCCTCAAATAAAAAGGTTAATCGGATTAGGTGTTAAACTCTATAGGTTCATCTATTATGGGTGAAATGAGTAGCTATTGGGTCATGTGTGAGTCAAATTGGAATATGCCTTTAGTTTGGTGATAAGACTTAAGGAGTTTATTTTATTTATTTTGATTTTTTATTTTAATTAATTTTTTATCACATTTTCGTCTTTGCTCTCGAATCAACGGTCAATCATATTAACTTAATGAAATAAGTGACCATCTGGGACAGTCCTTTCATACCCCTCTTAGAGATATTTTGACAGCTTATATTAACTTCAAGTGGTATTTCAGCAAAGCAAATCCAGTTGCTAAGGTAGATTAGGCTTGTTTTTATTTTTATTTTTGCGAAACTGGCTTTCATTAAAACAGAACAAGAATACAAGCAACAGAAAGATACGGGGGCGGGCTTGATGACCGTACGTACCTACCTACATACATACATACATCAAAGTGAATCAATTATCAAATTTGATGTTTAGTCGGTTTGGTTGGTCGTTGTGTCACTGTTTTTTGGAACCACGGTTTGAACCTCCACACAATGCATTATTTTTCTGAAAAAATTGAGAAAAAGCTATCATTTTGATGGGAAGAAGGATGGAATCCCCATAGTACTACCACAAAACGTGCAATCCTCAAGCCACCAATCCCTTTCTATGACAATGATCATATTCATTTCAAAATCTATATATTACAATTTATTTATATATTATTTTTTTCAAAAAAAAAAAGAGAAAAATCTATAATTTTGATGAACTCCTTCACTACCACAGAAGGTGCAAACCTTAACCCACCCGTTCCTTTTTATGATAATGAACATATTCACTTCGAAATTTTTATATTACAATTTATTTATATATTATTTTTCACTGAAATTTTTATTTTTGTGAGTTGAAGAATGTGTTGTTGTCTACTCCCTGTTTGATAAATTTTGCTTCTTTCGAGCTTCGGTTGATTGTTTAGGAGCTTTGGTTGATTTTTGCTGTTGAGAAAGATAGTGGAAGATGGAGAAGAATAGAGATAGTGAATGGTCAAAACTTCATTATGTGGGAGTGTTGTATTGTAGATTTCCACCTAAAATGAGACTGATATGATTATTTATTTCTATTGATTCATGTGTTTTGGTCCTCACATGTTGACTCAACATGTAAGAATCTTATTTCTTCGATTCTTTATTCGATTTTATTGGAAGATTTATAGTCATTATTGATTAAATTAAAGGTATGAATAGTGCTTAACATTTTAGAAAACATAAAAGGGAGGGACGGACCCAATTTTTTTAAAATCGATTAAGTTAATGATATTAGTTATAAAAGACTTTAATATACAATATATTATATCTATAATTTGAGGTAGACAAAGAGTGAAAACACTAAGCAGCGCTGCTGGCTTGAGGCGCGTCTTCCAAATACCTTGATCCCCCACCCCAGTATAACTATTTTCCTCGTTATTTTTCAATGGAAGCATAATGTTATGTTATATATATAATGTTATATGTATTTGAAGTTTGGATAATGGCCGACATTAGATGGTGCGATAGGTTTGCAGTCCCTTTTTTTAAGTGCTTGTTATAGGTTCAATTCCCAGTACAACAAATTTTTTTTTTCTCATTTTTAAGTTAAAAATGCATCATGTTATTTCATATATAATTTTTAAAGTAAATCAGATATCAAATATGAAAAGGTGTCGATGGCATGAGGTTTGGTCTTTCTATATATATAACATCATGGTTCAATTCTCCACCATAACACTTTTTTTTTTCAAAACTATAATAACATATAATTTTTTTCTCTTTTTTTCTTTTCCAAAAAATGCATGGTATATAAGTTCAAATCATAGAAAAAAAGATGATGAAAATGTATAAAGAATTATTTTTCTTCTCCATAAACTATTTTACATAAAAAACTAATATGAATTATAATTACTTTTATCTTTAATTTTTAATTTATTTTGTTTTATTATAAGGTGTCTCCTAAAATAAATGTTTTAAGTCTGTCACTGCGTGTGAGTGTGAGGAGGGGAGAAGAAGTTCTCAGACGGCGGTGACAGAGAAAGTGTAAGGGACTGTGTTGTATCTCCATTTTCTTTGGCATTGTAGAACTAGCAGTTCAGTGTTTTAGAGAGGGGGCAAGGTTCGGCTTCGCAGAGAAAAAAACAGAACAAGTAGGTTCAAAATTTTAGAAAGAGGGGGTTCAGTTTTACTTTTAGTATGTCTGCTGTTGCTAAGAAACATCCGATGGGGAGTGCTGGCCAGCTAACGCACACTCTCGTTCTTCTTTATACGCGACCTGTCCCCGCCATCATATAACTTTATTATTATTTTTTTTATTTTATCTTCCGTGCTAAAACAGTGTTTTTTTTTTTATTTTTTTAAGTACAAGAATAATGTTTGAGACAGACCCAGAGAGCTATCAGGATCAATCGAAATAAGATACTGGTGATACAATTCGAAAAGTTATTCACAATTAGGAGGGATCCACTCACATGAAGGTGGAAAAAGATCCACATGAAGGTGGGGGATCAACCCACATAAATAGTGGAAGACTATAATTATTATAATTATTATTATATAAATATTATATTATATATTATATTATTATATAAACGCACACACATTTGGATCTTGCAAGGATGTTGAACCCCATGCCTCTTACAAAGGGAGGCATGGGGGTTACTAGTGCCCACCAACGGTGCTATCAACCAAATGATGCTTGGACAGTTTTTTTGAAGTCACTGAAACCGTCAAATTGATTATTTCAAAAAATAAAAAAGCAACAGATGAATTTATTACACTTTGGAGAAGTATGTAGAAGTTTACATGTATCTAGTAGGGATAATTTCAAAAAAATCATTATAGATTATAAAATTATTCATTTAATAATTTATATTTTATTTTTATCTAAAATCTATCTTAATATTAAAAAATTAACATAAAATATCAATTTTACTTTCAATAATTATATCATCAATTTATATCCATTGAGGGTATTTTTGTCATTTTACATATCTTAAGGGAGTATTTTTAGTATTTTGATTAATATTAGGAGAGATTTTTAATAAAAATAAAATTATAGCCGGTAAAATGAATATTTTTTTTTTAAAAATTATAATGGGATTTTTGGAATTATCACCATTTAGTATTTGGCTTTTTTAAAAATAAAAAATAAAAAAAGTAATTGACTTCACCAGTAATATGGTGCCCTTCACAAAAAGTATTTCAAATTTATTTTGCAGAAAATTATTGCTTTTTTTTTTTTAAACAAAAAATTATTGTATATATATATATTGGATCCAAATTCGCTAAATTGAAAATGAATTGAAAAACAATACTGTCATATGTATTTTCCGGGTCCATTAATTGGGTTGGTAAAAGTCCAATTTAAGCTCATCAAAGACCCGATAAGAAGGTCTGATCAGGTCAGCATAGTTAAAGCCCATCAGACAAGGCCCAATATTAACTCTAAGCCCAGCAGGTTCTTCAATTAGCTCAAGGAGATTCTCCAGCTGGCATCAACAAACCCATAAAAACATCCAGGTCGCAGCTCGCATATTGCACAGCTCGTCGCTCAACGAGCTCGAGCTCGAAACCATCATAGACACGTCAGCTCGTCCAAGAGCCTAATAAGTGCAGTATCTTCCAGAAACAGGCAGTTACCAAGTTCAACCATGATTCTCTCTCCAGATATGGCAATTACCCAGTCAAACCGTGATTTCCTCATCAGATATGGAGATCTATTCAAATTCAAATTTAAATCAACATTATCTCGAGATAATTATAGTAATTTCTTGATATTATCTAAACATATTAGGAAGTATAATTAATGTATAATTCTTTTCCTTATTTTCCCTGATTATTTGGGAAGTGTAATTAATTCAGGATTCTTTTCCTGATTTGCTATAATCGGAATTGTAACACCTCTTTCCGTATAAATTGGGATTAAAATCATTGTAACATCATCAGACAATATTCAATAATATACTGTCGCTCTGCAGAATTTAAGAGAAAGACAGTCGTGGACGTAGGCCTATTATTGCCGAACCACGTAAAAGATCCGTGTTCCTTGTTTGATTCTAGGTATTTGTCTTTGTTCTTTCTTGGTATTTGTGCTTTCTCACATTGATTGCAGGTATTGGGCATTGATTACTTGTCGACTGAAATCCAACGTCGACATTTTGGCGCTAGAAGGAGGGCCCAAACTGCAGTCTTAATCATCTCGATTTCTTGATTCCTAACAATATGGCAAAGACTAGATCAAACAGGTTCCTTGGAGATGATGACCAGGTGGAGAGTCACATGAACCAATCTCAGCAGAACTTACACCCTGCGCAAGATGCAACCACGCATGCAGCAGGCCCGTCCCATGGACAGACACTAGGCGCTGCGACAGGCATCCCTCATCTGCCTCACCGTCAAACGGTTCCAATTGCCCAGATGACCGAAGGGCAGAATGCGTTGCTACAAAGGCAAGAAGCATTGGAGGATACGGTTAGACAGCTCACAGAAGCCGTCAATATGTTGGTGCAGGCTCAGGTTCAGAATGTAACTAGGGTGGAAGTTCAGGCACCTAGAGGAGTGCCCCAGCCGCATGAAGCGACGTAAGGACTTGAAAGGATAGCGAGGGAAGTCCCGTGACCTGCAGACTCGGCTCGCTCCTCCAACGCGCGTTCGAGGGCTGAAAGACATCCTGTTCAAAACGAAAGGGAGGTCGCGCGCCGGCTAGCCTGGTAGTGAGGTTGAGCCAAGGTGGAAACCAACGAGTAGAGGTTAGGCATGATAGAGTCCGAGCTGCAGCTCGGTATGTCGATGAGGTGGATGGGCAGCAGGTAAGATCCCATCATCATGAGGGTCAACTCGAGGAGGACGAAAGGTATGACCCTGAACATCCGGCTCCAAGTCATGATCACAGGAGGAGATACGAGCTCCGAGATCCCCAAGTAGAGAAGCTCCTCCAAAGGGTCCAGCAGTTGGAAGCACGACCTGGAGTTCCGGAGCAGCGTGGACTCTATGGAGATAGGACCCCATTTACAAGGGAAATTGAGACATAGCCTCTTCCTCCGAGGTTCAAGATGCCAAGCATTCAGCAGTACAATGGGGACAGTGACCCATATGACCATCTAGACGCTTTCAACGTTCAGATGGATCTGCAGACAGGCAATCCTATGGTGAAGTGCCGAGTGTTCCCAGCTACATTGGGGGATATTCCGAGGACGTGGTTCAAGAATCTCCCAGCTCGCAGCATAGGAAGTTGGGAGCAGTGCCAATAGAAGTTTGTTGGTCAGTACAGGGCACTGAGAAGGCAGCTCGCTCCATCCTGCCACCTAGCTACGATTTTTCAGCGTCAAGGTGAATCATTGAAAGAATACATCACCAGGTTTAGACGCGAGGTCGCGAATGTTGAGCATCCATCAGATGAAAGCATACTGACAGCGATCTCAGCTAGGCTGCGCAAGGATGGAAAGTTATACGAGAGTATTTACAAGTTCCCAGTGAAGGATCTGGGAGAGTTCTACGAGCGAGCTGCGAAAGAGATCAGGTGGGAAGAGACCTTCGGCCCGAAAAAGCAGAATCAGAAGAATGAAGCGGCCAGTTCCAGCCAGCCAAAGAGGAGAAACAATGGCCGAAATGAAGAAGGAAGAAATAACGGCTCAAGTAATCAGATCGCCAAAAGAGCGAAGAGAGAGCCAAGGTATGAGCGACCTCAGCGTTGGGGTCGCCAGGAAGGATACAGCATCCTGACGACATCACCGGACAAGATTTACGCTGCGGAGCGGAATAAGGAGGATTTTGGGAGGCCCAATCCTATAAGGGCTCCCGTTCAGCAAAGAGATCAGAACAAGTTCTGTGCCTATCATAATGAGGTCGGGCACAGTACTTCGGATTGTTGGGCGTTGAAGAACGTCATTGAGAAATTGATCAGGCGAGGTCGCTTGGGAGAATATTTGGCAAGACCTGCTGATCAGCGACCTCACCAACAACGACCTCAGCAGCAACAGCCAACACACCAGCAGCAGCCCCAACGAGCTTCCGAGCAAGGTTAGGAACCTGCGGTAAGAACCATCTTTACCATTTATGGTGGCCCCCATATCGCAGGTAACTCTAACAGATCACATGAGAGGTACGTCCGAGAGGCGAATCATTCATTTCAGCTTAATGGGTCAGAGGGACCTGCCAAAAAAGCAAAACCGACCTCGGACGAGATCGTATTTACAGATGAAGATGCTAGAGGAGTGGTCTGGCCTCATAACAACGCGCTGGTTATACGAGCTAAAATTAGCAATGCGGAGGTTAGGCGCATCATGATCGATACCGGGAGCTCGGTGAATGTGATGTATAGGAGTTGTTTCGACCAAATGGGGCTGCGAGCAAAGCAAATGAGACCATCCCCAGAGCCTTTATTTGGATTCACTGGAGATGCTGTGGTACCAGTAGGGCAGATTAAGTTGCCATTGACTCTTGGGGAAGCAGGTCGTCAGACAACAACCTTGACGAATTTTTTGATAATCGACTGCCCATCAGCATACAATGTGGTCCTCGGAAGACCTGCTATGAACGAGTTGGACATGGTTACTTCAACCAGAACTCTGACAGTGAAGTTCCCAACTCCTAATGGCATCGGATGTGTTCGAGGAGAGCAGCATCTAGCTCGACGCTGTTATGAAGATGCTGTTAAGATGGGCGTGAGAGGAAAGAAAGTGAACGTGGTCTCAAGGGGCGAGCCACGAGCTATGACTGAGAAAGGAGTCAGTCGCGACCTGGACCCTCGCAAGGTAGATGCGGACCGAGCTACCGGTCCAATTGAGGAATTAGAGGACGTACAAGTCAGCGAGATAGATCCAGAGCGATGCTTGAAACTGGGAAGAGGATTAACTCCGGAGTTGAGAACCCAACTCGCTGACTTCTTGAAGGTGAACTTGGATGTGTTTGCGTGGAATCATGAGGATATGGTGGGAATAGACCCAAAAGTGATGTCTCACAGGCTGAACATAGATCCTCATTTCAAGCCAGTTCGCCAGAAGAGAAGAGCAATGACAGGGGAAAGATACCTAGCACTGAAAGAAGAGGTAGATAAGCTTCTGGTTAACAAGTTCATCAGAGAAGCCTACTACCCGACCTGGGTTGCCAATCCTGTACTAGTGAAAAAGAAGAACGGGAAGTGGAGAACCTGCATCGACTTCACTGACCTAAACAAGGCGTGCCCAAAGGACAGCTTTCCCCTACCAAGAATAGACCAACTCGTAGATGCCACAGCTGGCCACGAGCTGCCGAGCTTCATGGATGTGTATTCAGGGTATAATCAGATCCCAATGAAGCCCAAAGACGAAGAGCACACCTCGTTCATGACTGATCGGGGGTTATATTACTATAAGGTGATGCCCTTCGGTTTAAAGAACGCTGGAGCGACCTATCAACGCTTGGTGAACATGATGTTCGAGGAGCAGATTGGAAAGACCATGAAGGTCTATGTTGACGATATGCTAGTGAAATCCAAGCAGATAGGTGATCATGTTCACGACCTGAGAGAGATGTTCCAAATTTTGAGGAGCTACCAAATGAATTTAAATCCGCTCAAATGTGCATTTGGAGTAGCATCTGGAAAGTTCCTGGGCTTCATGGTCAACAGTAGGGGAATTGAAGCAAACCCTGAGAAGATCAGAGCACTGATTGATATGAGGTCGCCTACCAAGGTAAAAGATGTGCAGAGCCTCAATGGCCAGGTCGCAGCATTGAGTAGGTTCATTTCGAAAGCTACAGACAAGTGTGTCCCTTTCTTCGACATTCTGAAGAAAGCAAAGAGTTTCGAATGGACTGAGCAGTGTGAAGTAGCCTTCCAGCAGTTGAAGGAATATATGGGGCGAGCTCCACTTCTTTCCAAGCCCAAAGAAGATGAAAAGCTGATCTTATACTTGGGAGTGTCGAAGCAAGCTCTGAGTGCTGCACTGGTGAGAGAAGAAGAAAAGACGCAGCTTCCAGTCTATTATGTAAGCAAACGGTTACAGGATGCTGAAACCAGATATTCGCAGATGGAGAAACTAGCTTACTGCCTGGTGATTGCATCAAGGAAGCTACGACCTTATTTCCAAGCTCATACAATTGAAATCCTCACCCAATACCCGTTGAAGTAAGTCTTGTAGAAAGCAGACACCTCAGGTCGTTTATTGAAATGGGCAGTGGAGCTCACGCAGTTCGATATCCAGTTCAAGCCAAGGACGGCTATCAAAGCTCAGGCTTTGGCAGATTTCATTGCAGAATTTACGGGACCTGTGGATGATGAGGCTGAATCTTCTGAAGGTCCAGCCTGGGAGCTTTATGTTGATGGATCGTCCAACGAGCAGAGGGCCGGAGCTGGAGTTCTACTGATCAGTCCTGAAGGACACAAAATCCTCTGTGCTCTAAGGTTTGGCTTCCAGGCAACAAACAATGAGGCTGAGTACGAAGCCCTGCTCACGGGTCTACGTTTGGCTAAAGAGATGCGAGCTGAACGCTTGAAAATCTTCAGTGATTCACAGCTCGTCGTTGGCCATGTATTGGGGGAATATCAAGCTAGGGGATCAAAAATGGCCCTCTACCTCCAAAAAGTGAACGAGCTACTAAGTGCGTTTCAGAAGTACGAAGTGAAACAGATCCCGCGAGCTCAGAACTCGCATGCTGATGCACTAGCTCGCCTCGCGACTACACGAGATGCAGATTTCCTTGGGGCGATCCCAGTTGAGTTCCTACCAGCTCCAAGTACAGAAAAAAAGAATATGACGATGGTCATATCTGTGCAGCCTGATTCCTGGATGAGCTCCCTTCTCAGTTATTTGCAGAATGGAAAGCTATCAAATAATAAGCTGGAAGCCCGACGTCTACGAGCTAGAGCAGCCAGGTACTGCATCTACGATGATGCCTTGTACAAGAAAGGATTCTCAGCTCCACTATTGAGATGTATTGATGGCCCTGAGTGTGAGACAGTACTAAGGCAAATACATGAATGCCACTGCGGCAACCACGCTGGGGGGCTGTCTCTAGCTCAGAAGGCACTTCGTCAAGGCTTCTACTGGCCCACCATGAGGCAGGACGCCATTAACTTAGTAAAGAAATGCGACAAGTGTCAAAGATTTGCCCATATTCCGCGAGCTCTACCAGCTTACCTCCAGCAGATGGTGAGCCTGTGGCCCTTTGCGATTTGGGGGATGGATCTGATCGGACCCCTACCAATGGCTCGTGGAAGATGCAAACACGCAGTGGTCGCGGTAGATTACTTCACCAAGTGGGCAGAGGCAAAAGAGTTGGCTGAAATCTCCACAACAAGATTGAGAAATTCGTGTGGAGCAATATTATTTGTAGGTTTGGGGTTCCACAGCAGATCGTAACAGATAATGGGACCCAGTTCGCTAGCGAGCAGTTTCTCAGGTTCTGTAACGACCTCAAGATCGTTAAGAGCTTCTCAGCAGTGGACCATCCACAAGCCAATGGCCAAGTTGAAGCTGTCAATAAGATCATCAAACAGACCCTGAAGATGAAACTGGAAGCAAAGAAAGGAGCATGGGTAGATGAGCTTCAAAAAGTAATGTGGTCTTACAGAACCACAGCTCGCAGCTCCACGGGAGAGACCCCATTTTCAATGGTATATAGATCAGAGGCCATGATCCCAGCTGAGTTTGAAGTCATCTCGCAAAGAAGAGCGACCTTCAATCCAAACGACAACGATCAGTTACTTGCAACAAACTTGGACCTGCTTGAAGAGCACAGGGAAACGGCTAGGTTAAGGGTAGCTGTCTATCAGCAGAGAATAGCGAGGTACTATAACAAGTATGCTCGGATTCGTAGATTCAACATGAGAGACTTAGTCTTACGCCTCATTCTACCAGGAGCCCGCAAGCCAAGTGATGGATCCTTAGGCCCGAACTGGGAAAGACCATTTGTTGTCAAAACAGCCTTGGGAAATTGAGCTTATAGCTTGACCAATGTAAATGGGGCAGAAGTCCCTCGAGCTTGGAATGCCGAGCATCTCCGCCCTTATTATCAATAAATTTTTCATGATTTGTAATATGAATTCATTATAAATGAAAGCTCCATTTTCCCCTGTTTTTTATTCAACTTACCTCACTAGGCTATCGGGCTCCGAGCTCAACGGCTCGCAATCAATAAAAGAGCCTAAAAAGCAAGTGACTAAGTGTCCTTGCATAGCTCGCGTAAAGAGCCGAAAAAGCAGGCGAGGTGACGACCCCTGCATAGCTCGCTACAAAATGAAAGAGCCTAAAAAGCAAGTGACTAAGTGTCCTTACATAGCTCGTACGAAGAGCCTAAAAAGCAAGTGACTAAGTGTCCTTGCATAGCTCATACGAAGAGCCTAAAAAGCAGGCGAGGTGACGACCCCTGCATAGCTCGCTACAAAATGAAAGAGCCTAAAAAGCAAGTGACTAAGTGTCCTTGCATAGCTCGTACGAAGAGCCTAAAAAGCAAGTGACTAAGTGTCCTTGCATAGCTCATACGAAGAGCCTAAAAAGCAAGTGACTAAGTGTCCTTGCATAGCTCATACGAAGAGCCTAAAAAGCAGGCAAGGTGACGACCCCTGCATAGCTCGCTACAAAATGAAAGAGCCTAAAAAGCAAGTGACTAAGTGTCCTTGCATAGCTCGCACGAAGAGCCTAAAAAGCTAGGTTTTGTCCTTGCATAACTCGCTAAAATGAAAAGATAAAGGAAACTAAAACTCATTAAACATTGTATAGTTAAACAGCTCGTCAACAGCTTCCATTTTAAGGACAAGGTTGTAATCTATGCCAACAGATTACTAATTAATGGGCCAAGTAATAACTTAAGTTATAAATTGTTATACTTGGTTAAATACGAGTTTATGTCATGCTGATTGGCTCACATAAATAAAAAGTACAACTCATCGCATACATGATCAATACAGAAAACGCGAGGAAATGAAAGAATGAATTTCATTAAGAATAAAATTACAAAGTAAAAATAAGAACAAGCATAAGGGAAAAATGCTACAGCTAAACAGGGAGATCTGTGCACTGAGCTGGATTGTCGCGGGGAGAAAAGAGCTAGTCAGCAGGCTTAGATGAAGAGGTCGCACCAGGAGCTTTTGCTTTGAAGTCTTCAACGGTTTCAAGACCTATGTCCCCAAAGATAGAAAAATCCACTTCTGGATGGGACATCTATAGTGTGTAGAGGAAGTCGCGACCTGTTCTTTCCTCAGCTTCGTCCCTCGCATCCGCAATCCGCACTTCCAGTTCTTGAGCTGCTTGCTCTCTAAAGGCCGTTAGCTCTTCGAAGGCATTATCAGCGAGACGGTTGACGACCTCAGCCTCTTTCTTCATGTATTCGACTCGCTGCTCCGCTACCTCAGCCCGCTGAATAACTTCCCCCACTTGTTGCTTGAGTATATCAGCCCGTTGCGCTGCTTCCTCGGCTCGTTTTCCTGCAGCCTCAACCCTCTGCACTGCAGCATTAGCCCGCTGCTCGGATTCTTCAGCTCGTCGAGCAGCACTTTCTATCTCTCCAGCTCGCTTCTCAGCAGCCTCAGCTCGCTCTGTCGCAGTCTCGACTTGTCGATCGAGCACTTCAATTTTATCTTCGGCAGTCGAAGCTCTTTGCTCTGCCAGCTCGGCCCGCTGCTCGGACTATTTTAGATCTTCCCTTATTTTGAGTACGTCCCTTAGCATGTTGCGCTCATTCTCCATTTTACGAAGAGCTTCCTCGGCTGCCTGCCTTGCAGCGTTTGCTTCAGCGATCTGAGCCTCCTGACCTTGTATTCTGCCCGTGGTCAAGCGAGCTATATCATCAGTGGCCGCCTCCAGCTCGAATTCCAGCTTCCTTATTTCATCCTTGGTAGCCCTTGTCTCTCTTCTCCGTTTCATTGCAGCAAGGGCGCCCAGAAAATGATGTACAGGTTAAAATCTAGTTAAGTAAGGAAATCAGTAGATGAGGAAAAAATAATTTACTAGCATGCAATGACGAGCCGCGAACTCATCTAGATCCTCGCCCTTAAGACGCCTATTCTCCAGAACATTCGTATGAGTAAGCATAATTGTTGCCCAGTTGTCAAGGAAGGAATTTAAGTATCTTCCTCCAGGACCCAGCTCGATGTCTGATCTGGTTGGCGAGGGAGTTCTCTCACGCTCCGGAATATCACGCGCATCATCATGAGAAGCACTACGTCGCGATACAACAGTACGCCTAGTCGTATGTCCACTGGGCCAGCTCGGGTTGCCTGGGAAGCAACCTTAGGAGGAACACCTCCTTTTTCAGGCTGCGAACTGGAAGCCGGAACCGATTGAAGATTTGCAAAAACGTTCGAAAGTGGCACTTCGCTGGGGGCAGCAGCGGCTTGATTCTCAGCAGCAGCAGGCACCTTGCTAGAGGCAGCGACCGCAGGAGCCTGGTCCTCGGCAGATGATTTCGAGCATTTTGAAGGGGCCGCTGGAGTGGCTAAGTCCTCGGCAGGCCGTTTCGCTGAAACAGTCGAGGAGGTAGGAGATATAGCAGGTCGTTCAGGAGGTGGAGATTTCAAAATAACAAGTTTCCTCCTGTTGGCTGGAAGTCGCCCAGAGGAAGGAGCTGGAGTTGGAGCACGAGCTGGAGATGGCAATGAAGCCCCTGGAGTAGATATGTGATGTGGAGAAAAGGATGGGTCAACTTGTGCAGTAGAGACTTCAGGGACTGGGTCTGATCCTGTCCGAGTTGAAGCAGGAACTGAAGAAGAAGTTTTTCTAGACGCACCCTTTGAAGGGGTGCGAGCTGAAGACGATTTCGCCTTCGTTGGTGTGCGAACTGAAGATGATTTTGCTTTAGATGAGGCGCGAGCAGGAACACTTTGAGATGAAGTCTTCCGAGCTGGAGAAGGTGAGCGAGTTGCACCCGCTGATGATGAAGAGACTGGTTGCGGAGGTCGGGAAGCAGACGCATCCTGAACTGGAACCTCAAAAACAGAAGGAAGTCTAAACTTATCACTGATCTTGCCTATATTCTTCTCAGATCGTAGAAGAAGGGATTCCTTAGAAGGAACAAGACTGTAAGCTTTAAGGATAGCATCGTCGAATTTGCTGCTGATGCCCACGTCCTCAGCTTTGGCGAGCTTGTTAAGAGCTCGTTCTTCCTCGCTGCTAAGATGGGACTCGTCCATTTTCAGCTCTGCATAGCAAATGATCAAAAAATGATAGTAATGAAGATACAAAATAAAATCAGTTCGCTTTAATTTCCTTATGTATACCTGGTTTTAGGACGAAGCTGAAGTTTTGGAGATCTGCGAGAGATGGGCATGAGATATAAAACCAGCTCGTCTTGTACGGCCCGACGTTGGACTTGCCCTTCGCTTCTCCTTTGGGCAAGAGATCTTTGTATTGCGATTGACGGGCTGTGAGGTAGTAAATACCATCTGGTTTCTCTCCCTCTGCCGTGCTCAGAGCCTTGAAAGAGTAGAATTACCGTATCGTTTTTGGTGTAGGGGGACGAAGGCCGTTCCTGAGGAAGGCTATAGCCAGCGAGATCAGCTGCGTATAAGAGTTCGGAGTCAGCTGAAATGGCGCGAGCTTGACCTTGTTAAGAAATGCGATCAGGTACGGTGGAATGGGGAATCGCAACCCTTGCTCGAAGTGTTGAACGCTAACAGCAATGAATCCCCTGGGTGGATAACATGCATGATTTTGTGAGTCAGGCAGCAATATACGACAACCAAAAGGGATGTGGAATTGCACGACAAGCCCTTCCATATCAGGACGCTTTAATGATGTGGGATGTCGAGCGAACGTATCACGAGCCTCTCTTCCCTGTATAGCGTGAGCTCGGGCTTTATCATGCTCACGAACTTCATTGCTTGGAACCATTCCCTTACGAGTTCCACTTGAAGACATCTAAAAAAAAAAAAAAAAAACACACATCATTGCAGGTACAACAATGGTGACGAAGCAAAGTAAACCTAAAATAGAAAGTCTGAAGAAAAAGGTGCCCCACCTTGAATCGTAGATGAGTAGAAAAACGGCGAGTAAGGATGTTGATTTCGAGAAAAGGTAGAAGGTCCTGGTTGCTTGAAAGCTTGAAACATTTGTTTGCCCTGGAAGAAAATGACAAATGAAAGAAGGAAATGAAAAGGTGTCCATTGGTTTATATAGACGAGCAAGCGTGAGCCCCAACCGTCAGATTTTGGAAAGTGTAACCGTCATAAATCTGACGGTACAGCGTAAAACATGGCTTTGGAAATCATACAGCCGTCAGTTGAAAGACGTGCGCATTAAATACGCATGTAAAAGACGTGCAGGCGTCGCTTCAGTTACCACCTGCATGATCGCCACATGTCGCAACTGAAAAAGTGGAATTTGAAAGTGCACAGAGACAGTTATAAAGGTAAGCGTGCCAAGGAAGCCAACTTTTACCAGCCAGATTGAGCTCCCAGCTCGCAGAAGCGAACTGAGAGCTGTGGGGCTAATGTCATATGTATTTTCCGGGTCCATTAATTGGGCTGGTAAAAGTCCAATTTAAGCCCATCAAAGACCCGATAAGAAGGCCCGATCAGGTCAGCATAGTTAAAGCCCATTAGACAAGGCCCAGTATTAACTCTAAGCCCAGCAAGTTCTTCAATTAGCTCAAGGAGATTCTCCAGCTGGCATCAACAAACCCATAAAAACAGCCAGGTCGCAGCTCGCATATTGCACAGCTCGTCGCTCAGCGAGCTCGAGCTCGAAACCATCATAGACACGTCAGCTCGTCCAAGAGCGTAATAAGTGCAGTATCTTCCAGAAACAGGCAGTTACCAAGTTCAACCATGATTCTCTCTCCAGATATGGTAATTACCTAGTCAAACCGTGATTTCCTCATCAGATATAGAGATCTATTCAAATTCAAATTTAAATCAACATTATCTCGAGATAATTATAGTAATTTCCTGATATTATCTAAACATATTAGGAAGTATAATTAATGTATAATTCTTTTCCTTATTTTCCCTGATTATTTGGGAATTGTAATTAATTCAGGATTCTTTTCCTGATTTGCTATAATCAGAATTGTAACACCTCTTTCCCTATAAATAGGGATTAAAATCATTGTAACATCATCAGACAATATTCAATAATATACTGTCGCTCTGCAGAATTTAAGAGAAAGACAGTCGTGGACGTAGACCTATTATTGTCGAACCACGTAAAAGATCCGTGTTCTTTGTTTGATTCTAGGTATTTGTTTTTGTTCTTTCTTGGTATTTATGCTTTCTCACATTGATTGCAGGTATTGAGCATTGATTACTCGTCGACTGAAATCCAACGTCGACAAATACCAACTAGTTCTGTGTTCCTGAAAAAAAAAGAAAAATGATTCTTTGTGGCTTACATTTTCTATTTTTAAATTGGTGATACAGGAATGTTTGCAATCACAAAGCGCAGGAATGATGTAGGTTTGAAATGTTCGCTCCTAATTGTTATAACTCTCTGCATCTAAGACTTGGAACAACACCCTTTGTGTTGATGCTCTTCATCTCAACCACCACACAAAAAATCTGCACTTTTTTTCTTGTCATTTGTAAATATTGAAATCTAGTACATTATTATCACCCTATTACATTCATTCACTGCATTTAAAAAATTATATTAGTATACACATAAATTTAGTCATGATAAAGAAGTCACGTATATATGATTTCTTGATGATGACTCTTCTACTAATCATGGTATTTTATGTAAGATAATTATTATAAATCTGAGTAAATTTTAATAAAATATATGTAGTGTTGTTATTAATTCAACATGTAACCCTCATTCACATTCGTATTTCTTTTTTAAAAAATATATTAATATTTGATGTGATTAAGTTAATTATTAATGTTTACTTAGGTAAAATGGGTTGATTTACCTAATCTTTATTTAAAATTTTATGTATATATAACAACGTTATATTTATCAGTATAAAGTAGTCAAATCAATAGAAATCGGTAGTCAAATTTATAGTTGTAACTCGTAAATTGTAACCCTAAATCAAACTAAACAAATTTTAAAATGATTGTTCTTAAGTCTTCATTTTGAACCAAAAAAATAAAAAAAGTTAGTTGATCGTTCACATCTACCGAAATTTCATTGTTAACAACTTTTGCTTAAATATTAGAAATAATTTTGGAATTTTTTACTATTATTAAATAAACATCTTTCTAAAAGTGAAAGTGTATGAGTCCTAATTTTTTACGCAATATGTGCAAGTGGTTTTAATGAGTGGGCTATGTCACGAGCACAACCACCCTTTTCCTCCATCCGACTCTGTTTAATTATTAGTGTTAAAACCTTTAAAGATATTAGTGACCGTTCGCAAATCTTTTCATTATACTTCAATTATTGTTCAGTAACAACACTTAGTTGGGTTAATTGAGAGGGTTGTACCCATTTAACTTTTTTAGGGGGAGGGGGAAAGCAATTATTAGAGGTGATAATTTGGTATTCTTCGCAATATTTAGCTTAAGCCTTATTCATTTTTGCATGCAAGCAATTATTGGGGGTGATAAGTTAATAATACACCCAACATCATTTAATAAGAGGAGCATTCATTTAGCTTACTAACATGTTAATATAATTTAAAAATTTTTATATAATTTTATTTTTTTAAATAAATTTAAAATAATTTTATTTTTATATAATCTTATACTACTACATTTGATCTTATTCCATTAAACATAAGATATGATAATTTTTTGTTCAATATCACGTTTGAATAGGAGTAGAATGTTAGATTGGAAAGGGAGCTTTAATTGATTGTCATTCCCAATATAAGCACATTGCATGTGGGTTGATGTTACACCAAATACTCATATATATATAGAAAAATTCATCTATAAGATTGTATTAGGATTGATGTGTGGGATAGATTAATAAAATAGTATTATTTTATTTTCTTTTATTTTTCTCATTAGTTTTTCTTTTCTCTCTCTCCATTAATCTGTCACACTATATGAATCGTAAAACAGTCTCAAAAAAAATATTTCTCTCTCATATATATAGCTAAAAATAATTAATTAGCTATAAGACTGTCCTATGAATGATGTGTGGGATAGATTAATAAAATAGTGTCATTTTATTTATTTATTTTTTTTCATTAGTTTTTTTTCTCTCTTCATTAATCTGTCATATCATATCAATCATGAAATAGTCTCAAAAAAAAATTTTCTTCCATAAATATATATGTAGTTAAAAATAATTAATTAGCTATGCTGACAGTATATATGTACAGATTGAAATGCATTTACCTCTATAAAATTATTGTTATTAGGTCTTCCTTTTGGACCAAAATTCCAAAAACTAGCTGGTAGTTTACATTTATAAAAATGGTTTTCGATTGTCACATCTATAAAGTTATTGTGATCAATGGAACCAGACATTGGACAAGTGTTTTTGAAGCTTCTGCAAAAGCATTTTCTGAAGTTAGACCGTGACTTTTTTGAAACTCTTTGAATGCAAACAAACATGCTTTCCTGTGATCCCTGTGAGTAGGCCCAACCCTAATCATAATGCTTTCTCCCTTTACTTTCAAACCAATCAATTATGACTGCTAATCCATGCCTATCTTGTCTCTTTTTCTTTTTAAAATCACTGATTGCTTCAGCGATCCTGTTACTCTCCATGCTTATATGCATGACATTTGTCCATTACTTTTTCAAAATAATAAACCACTAAACACTAATCAATCTCTCATTCTCTCTCCTTTCTCTACACCTTTGTCTTATTATCTTCACTAATTCAATATTCATTTCTTTCGTTTTGGTCTCTTACATGCAAGTTTGACTCGCTTCCATTCTTAACACCCAATGGTCAATTTGGCCCTCGGTCTTGTCCACAATATTCATTTCATATCATTTGTCACTTTGGCTCTCAATACCTCAACTCTGTCTTCCACTTTGGCTATCCCAATTTTGTTCGTCTTTTCCTAAATTTGACTTCCTTTCATGGAATCCAATTATTTAATAGGCTGGACTTGACCCATTATATAACAATTAAATTGAACTACGATTGGACCATAACTAAATCCAACCATTAGATTCCTATAACTCCGGTAATATTACTATTTTGATTTATACTTAAATTAAGCTAGATTTTATTTTGAGCTTAATTTATTTATTGGACCTGCTTAAATTCGAGCCATACAGTAGGGTCAAGAAATTAGAATTATTTTGGTTTCACATGTTAACTTATTTTACTTTTAGAGATTCGAAGCAAAGGTGGTCTATTTTTTTGAATTTGTAATGGTGTCAATAGGAGTTTATTCCAATGTCGAAAATAGCATTTGCATGTTAATCATTTATAGTTACAGCTGTCTAATCTAGAGCACCTATTCAATGAAATATATATCTCATTTGGTTTCGTATGTTGAACTGGTTAATGTTCAACGCAGAATTTTTTTCAACCGCTCCTTTGATGTCATATATCTTCCAATCTTTTAATTCAATGAAATTAATATGATAATATTCAATGATGATATATATATCTCAATAGTGACATTAAGATACCGAGTGGACAAATGCTCACTTTCAAATTTTTTTATTTTATTTTATTTTTCTAAAGAGGTGCATTTAATAAAAGAATGGGATGTATTAGGCCTCACTTTTATAAAATGATTTTTACGTATTTTATTAAATTATGTTAAAATATAATTGGACTAACAAACATAATATTTTGTAGTTATACAATTATATTTTGATCATATGATTCTTTTTTTAATTTTTTTAACATGTTTAATTAAGTTTGACCATCGCTAGTTCTAGGTTCGTTTGAATATAAAACCTCAAGTTCTGGGTTCGATTGAACCCAATACCATTCTCTTCGCATGGTTTTGTGTTTGATTTTTTCTTGGTTTATTCTAGATTTTTTGGTTTGTTGAGCTTATGCTTCAGATTTGATTTGTTATGGATTTTTTTTTCTTACCTTTTAAATTTTAAATTTTGATATTTAATTAATTCAACTTCTTTTTTTCGAAGAATATGTTTGTTCTTCAAGCTGTTCTGCATCCCCATCTGGTGCAGATCCAATTATTTTCTAATTTTTAATTTATTTTTATTTTGGATTTATTTGTATTAAAATTTATTTTTGATTTTTAAATTAAATTTAATTAAACTAAAATGAAATTGATTAAAGCTATTTTGATCTTTTTACATATTCTGTGAGGGTTGACTGTTAGTTTTTTGGTCAAAGAGACTAATATGATGAATTTATCAACTGTTGACTCAGTTTGATGGTAGGAGTTGTCAACCCAAAAAACATATAAGGTTGAGGATTCAACTCTGGACATGACTTCAAGAGGCTAAAAAGGGTTATCTAGGGTCTTCACCTCCGGCTCGGCACGGTCTTCACTGCCGGCCCGTACAAATCATTCCATAGGCGAGGTTCTGACCTCCCGGGTGTTGACTAATTCTGATCGTTAACATCAATTGTTAGAGATGATGGATATGCAAAATGCGATAGTAAAAAAGTAATGTTTTGTTAAACGCAAGCAACTAAATTGAAAATTTTCAATAAAAATTATGGATAAGTTTAATAATATCATTTAACAAAAGTATAATATTCAAGAAACTTTGTTATGTAATTTCATTGTCAATGATATTACTAACAAATAATTCACATTCTCCACTTTTTTTTATTGTATTTATTTCTAATTTGCATAATGATTAAAAATTGATTATTTGTTTACAAAACGTAATATAACGATATGAATATGAAATATTGTTAAAGTGATGAGATGTTCTCCACTACAAAGTTGGTAATAAACTTATAATTGTCTTAAGTTATAGTCTATAGGTAAGTGTTGAAAGTTGTAAAGTGGTTTAAATAACCTTACCAAAAATAGTAAGTTAGAAATACCCTTCCTAAAATTTAAAACTAGAATGGAGGATTATTTATGTTGTTTTGACTTTGACTTGAGAAGTCAATCGTAGTGGTACCGCAGGCTTGAGTGCACCTGATCTCCAAAGGACTACTACAATTCGGCTCTCATCCTATCATTTCTCTAACAACCGATTCTAGATTCCATTCCCATAGTTGCACAATTTTTTTTTTCTTCTTTTTATGTCAATTTATGTTGAAAAAAGACAAAATCATATATTTTTTTCTCCCAAATTTAATTTTTGAGATATTAAAACATGGGGAATTGATGGTTAGTGAAAAACAATAAAAATTTATGGCTAATAAGTTGCTTCAAAACAAACAATAATCTATACATGTTTTAAAAAAGAAATATTATTAAAAAGGGATAATCCCAAAAAATACCGCTGAATTTTGACACATTATTCATTTTACCTCATGTAGTTTCGTTTTTATCTAAAATATTATGTGACTATAAAATAAACACTCAAAATACCTCTTAGAAGCGTAAGAAATGACAACAATATTCTTTACAGTAACAAATTCCATTAGGTAAATATGGTTAATCATTTAATTCCAAGGGCAAAAAGGAAAATGTGATGAAAAATTAATTAAAATGATATTAATTAAACAATTCAAAATCAAAATAAATGATATCAAATATTAAAAAAAAAAAACATAATTTCATTTAAAGGAGATTGATGATTGTGGTTCAATTTGAATATGATGGTTCCAAATCTTCAATCTGTGGGAGATTGATGGTGATTGATGACACCCATAATCTACTAAGAATTCTCGAAGAACCACACTTTGGATTTAGATATCTTTAAGAACTCTGTAAATGGTTACACTCACAAGTCCACTGGCGATCCGAAGAAATTGTTGTTGATGAGGAAAATTTGTTTCCATTATAAACAGAGTTGGTCTAATTTTATTTTATTTCACATTGGTAAAATTTTTGCAAATCCACCTAAATAAAACTGCAAGAATCAACTTATTTTCTCCTCAAATAAAAAAGTTTAATCAGATTAGGTGTTAACCTCTACAGGTTCATCTCTTTTGGGTGAAATGAGTACCTGTATTGGCTTATGTGTGAGTGAATTTGGAATATGCCTTTAGTTTGGTGACCAAACTTCAGAATTTTATTTTATTTATTTTTATTATTTATTTTAATTAATTTTTCATCACATTTCTCATTTTGCCCCTAAATTAAATAGTCAATCATATCAATTTGACGGAATATGTGACCGTCAGGGACAGTCTTTTCATGCCCCTCTTAGAAGTATTTTGACAATTTATATTAACGTTAAAAGATATTTCAGCAAAGCAAATCCAGTTGCTAAGGTAGATTAGGCTTATTTTCTTTTTATTTTTTGAAACTGGCTTTCATTAAAAAAGAACAAGAATACAAGCAACAGAAAGATGCAGGGGCGGGCTTGATGACCGTACAGTGAGGGTGGTAGAATTTTATAAAACATTATTAAGTTTGCAAAGTGAATCAATTATCAAATTTGATGTTTAGTCGGTTTGGTTGGTCGTTGTGTCACTGTTTTTTGGAACCACGGTTTGAACCTCCACACAATGCATTATTTTTCTGAAAAAATTGAGAAAAACCTATCATTTTGATGGGGATGGAATCCCTATAATACTACCACAAAAGGTGCAATCCTCAAGCCACCAATCCCTTTCTATGATAATGATCATGTTCATTTCAAAATCTATATATTACAATTTATTTGTATATTATTTTTTTTCAAAAAAGTTAGAAAAATCTATAATTTTGATGAACTCCTTCACTGCCGCAGAAGTTGCAAACCTTAAGCCACCGTTCCTTTTCATGATAATGAACATATTCACTTCGAAATTTTTATTTTACAATTTATTTATACATTATTTTTCATTAAAAAAATGAGAAAAAGCTGTCATCTTTTATGGGGAGGACTTTTGATGTGAAAATGACACACTGGTGTGAAAATATATTAGAAGCTACCAGTTCGTTTCTATGGTTTTTGATGTGAAAATGACACACTGCTGTGAAAATATCCATTTGAATATGCGAGGTCTTCATACTTATTTCAACGCCACCTACTCAGCTCTTGCATCCATCCCTCTTTTTTTAATCAAAAATCTATTTTCCAATACATTATGTAATAAAAATGCGATGAGAATGATAAGTAGTGCTAAAATTGTAAACCCACTTGATATTCATTTAAAATAAAAATCACATTTTTATCCTTATGAAAATATAAATCATCTTATCAATTGAAGGGTGTATATATATAATAGTGAGGGTGCTAGAATTTTATAAAACATTATTAAGTTTGCAAAGTGAATCAATTATCAAATTTGATGTTTAGTCGGTTTGGTTGGTCACTATGTCCTGCTTTTTGGAACCATGTCCGTTTGGACCTCCACACAATGCATTGTTTTTCTGAAAAAAATTGAGAAAAAGCTATCATTTTGATGGGAAGAGGGATGGAGCCCCTATAGCACTACCACAAAACAGAAATGAACCTTTTCTGATCAAAGGGTCGTCCTCCAGCCCTCTCTCCTCAAAATATGACTCTCATGTGTGTTTGCCGAAGCTTCCTCAGAGGTTCTTAGTTGTACAGACAGATTGATAACGTGTAGGAGGGTTTACTTTGTGGTATTGGAAAACCACCTTTGACAGGTAGCGGGATGCTTTTGAGAGGAGAACGCTTTTTCTCTATAGTTTTCTGATGATATTTGCTTCATCAGTAATGAAGGGTAAGTGCGTTAGATTTAGAAATTGAGAGTTGGGTGGTGTTTATGGACGCGTGAGAAGCGGTTTGGGTAGTGGAAAACAGTAGATAGTTGGCATTGTGGACCTGGTGATGATGACCTTGATGGCGACATTAGGTCGGTAGTGGTTACAAAGCAATATAAACGTGGAGTTTTGAAAGAGAAAAAGAAAAAGAGAACCAGAGAAATTGAGTTAGGTGGGTTTTACCTAAAATGGAAAGTGATGATTAAAAGCTACAAACAAAAGCTCCCTTGAATTTATCTGAAACAAAAATCACGTTTCTATCCTCCAGATGCGTACAGTAGTTGTCTACCTCACGCGCACCTTCACATTCTACTCTACGCTCATTCTCTCTCTCTCTCTCTCTTTTTCTATTTCTTCAATCTTTTTCTCTTACATTAGTTACAGATTTTAAGTCCAGCCAGGTTACAGAGGAGACTTAGCTTGTCAAATAATCAAAACCAGATCCCGAAAACATTTCCTTTCTTTCTTTCTTTCTTTTTTTCTTTTGGCAGTTCGCTATTGATATTTTGTTATTTGCTTTTACAATTTTTTTTTGGTTCAAAACCCAGAAACAATGAAGGGTGTCTGGCGTTGTCATTCTTGGATTCAAGGCTGAAAAACACAAAAACTAAAAAGTTTCTCTCCGCAATGGCAACCCTCCTCAATATTCTTGCTGCATTGTTTTTCTTTAGCTTCTTCATTTCCCAAGGTATATATATGTCTTTCATATAGATTTCATGCATGCATGTCAATATTTCCAGCCGAGTTTTCTGTAATTTTTTTTCTAATTAATTTTCTCTTTTCAATTACACAATGTTGTGTGTGTTTTCAAAAAGCACTTTGAATAAAATAACTTTGTAAAAATACTTCTCCTAAAAAGATTTATCAATTTCTTATCACTTTCTTTTCTCTTGATTTCGAAAATCATTTTTGTAATTCAATTAAATACTAAAAACGGATTTAAAATCACATTTTAAGTAGGACTTTCTCCCAAAACCTAAAAAATTGTGGAAAAATATTATATTTATCATGTCCAATTCTTTTTCTGAAACCATTTATATGATCTATAAACCACTTTTTAAAAGACACTTATTTCAATTAAACACTCTAAATAGATCTAAAAACAATTCATGTCAAAATTATTCTCAAAACAAGGATGGATCCATCATAGATCCATATGGGTCCCGTTTCCCTATTGAAAATTTGAAAAGAAGTTCAAAGTTTTGCACTTTGGAGTTGACTCATACAAAGTTGTTCTCCCTTTATACGGAAGGGTTTGGTGTTCATGTTATGCTTTTTTTAAAAAAAAAAATTTTTGGGTATCATTTGTTGTTGTTATTTTATCTTATTTTTTTTCTTAGTGTTATTATTGTTTTTTATTTTTTTTATGTTTTTTTTGTTTTTGCCGGTTATCAAAATACCTTCAACAAATGATTTTTTTTTTTAATTCATTTCAAAAAAATGATTTTTTAATTATTATTTATTATTTCTTTTTTTTTAACATTAAATTTTATTTTTGGTTTCTAATATAACTAACTTTCTTTTCTATTATCTTTTAATGCCTACAATTCATACTCCTAGTATTTTTCTTACTCCTAATTATTTAAAGCTTTTATTTTTGTAATTTTTTCTTTTATTTTTGTAATTTTTTCCTTTTATTTTTGTATATGTTTTCTTCTATATAAGTATTATTTACTTCTACTTTTAGTGGATCACACTAATTCCATTAGCAATTTACAATTTTACTGAATAATTTTTTTTCTTTTCATCTCTACTTGGTATCTCTTCATCTTCACTTGTCATTTTATTATTTACCAAATTAGCCTACTAAATTTATTACTTTTTTTTTAATTTTTAATTTTTAATAATTTAAATTTAACATATATTCCATCAATAAATTCTAAAATCTTAAACTTTATGTTATTACATTAAAATTGTCCATGTAGTATTATGATTCAACCTTTTACTTATATTTTATTTTTTTACTTTATAGTTTTATTTTATGTAGTTTATTAAAATAATAACCTTACATAGGTTTTTTTTTTTTTTTAATTTTATTTATTTAATGATTTCATTAGGATTTTTAAGCATAAGGCTACTTACTTTACTTCAGTATGATGTATCTTTCATTTTATATAAATTATATTATGTTGTCAAACTTGGTATTATATAAAAACATTATGTATTTAATATGATCTTAATTTTCGAAGTTTTTATTACTTTATTCTTGTGCCATCCTTAAAATTTTTTTTAAGTCTGCCACTGCCCAAAACACAATATTAATTTATAAAAGTTTCTTTATATATATATATATATCTTAACTTATAATTTCTCTACATTTATTTCTTTTTTTTTTAATTAATTGCAGGCTATTGTCAAGAATGCACAATCAATAACCTAAAAATCAACCAGCAACAAACTGGAAAACGTGTGCAAAATAAGCCAGAATGGAAATTGACTATTGCCAACAATTGTAAGTGTGCACAATTGCATATAAAACTTGCCTGCAATGGATTTCAGACAGTAGAACCTATTGACTCTTCGGTGCTGGCCAAATCTGGAGGTGAATGTCTTGTTAACAATGGGAAAGCTATTTACTTCCAAAGAGTTTTCAGCTTCACTTATGCCTGGGATACTTCTTTCCCGTTCAAGCCCCTTTTTTCAGATTTTATATGCTCTGGAGAGTGATGTTTTATATGTTATTCCTTTTAGGGCATATATATTTTAGAGTTTTAGTTTTATAATAAATGTGACAATAATAAGACTTTGGTCTTGTATTTCATCCTAATTAAATGTCATAGATGCTCCTATTTATGTTATTGTCAATTTATTTGTTGTGCTTGATTGTGGTTATAGTAGTATTGTTAGAAGCACTGTGAAATGGTCAAAAGTCCGCTAAGTTTATACTATGTGATGTTTGTTTAAAATATAAAACAACAATTTTGAAACTTTTTTTTTTCCTAACTAACATTCGATAGTGTATAGGTTAAAAGTCTCTCATGAGGAATAAAATCAATTATTATAAGGTTTTACAAATAGCAACTCTTAAGAGGTTTCTTTTCACTTTACAATTGTAAGGCCCAAATCCTAATAAATCTCAAAGATTAATCCCAGTCCAAATTTTAAGGGGGCTGAAATTAATTTAAGTGGGTCCAAGTGGAAAAAAAAAGTGGTTAATTAGTCGAAGCAAGCCCAATTGAATGGGCTATTATCAATAATAAAGCAAAAGCAAAATTGACATTTAAATGGATAAGTTGGATGCTTGACCAAAGGAAATGGTTAGTGGGGAATTTTAAAATAAAAAAAGGGGCAAGTGGACAATTAAAAAAAAAAAAAAAATTGGACAATTTCAAAGCAAAGCCAATGTACACAAGAGACCAATTTCGGTGGTTGGTTAAGAAATGGATTAGTGGCCATAATTTTATATAAAAATTGGACAAGTGTAGTTAGAAGCATGTTCATGGTCAAAATCCAATGCCAACATCTCATCAGATAATCCTGTTTAATGAATCCAAAAAGCTGATCAGAAAAGGTATTAAATTTACACAAATTTAATAAAGTGCATTCTCTTATAATCATTTCTTTGAGTATCAAATGCTAGGAAATGAGTATTGTGTCCCCAGGCATCCAACGTAGCAAAATTTCAAATTTTCTCGGTAGCCAGTTTAGCAATATATCTATCAAGCCACAGTTTCAAACCACATGAATTTTTTTTCTTTGGAAGAATCATCATGTATTAAAGTATGAAGCTGAAAATATTTCCATCCTATGGATATGTAATGAAGAGCTCCCCTCCTTTCCTTTCTTGAGAAGGACCTTCAAAGTTAAAAGTTGTCAACTCGTTTTCCCCTTTCTCTTCTGACTACGATGCAACCTTTGGTATTGTCGGCTGCTCCCAAATCCTTATGGTCTTTTTTCTTTTTTTTTTTCCCTTTGAAATATCTTTATGTTCTTTTTTATTGAAAGAATTTAAAACCTTAGGAGAAGGAAAAAAAGCAAGTATCCTTTGGTATTGTGGAATTTTCACCATTTTATGGGTTATTTGAGAGAAAAGAAACAAAAAATCTTTGATGAAGTCGAAGAGAATGACAATTTTTTAAAGGGTAAAACGTATTATTTGACTTCTCTCTAGGTATTTTCTAGTAAAGAATTCAAAAACCTATCATTATTTCTTATTATGCTAGATTGGAAGATTATTATTTGTTGATTATTTATTCCAATCTTGCTTTTAGTTTTTTTTTTTTTTCATGGGTAGAATACTAGTTCATAGTTGTAAATTCTTTCTTTTTATTAATAAAGTCTTTGTTTCCTATATATATAATTATTAAAAAAAAATAAAAAAGATGCAACCTTAATTTTGAGAGGAAAATTGGCGGAATTCAAAAGAACTAGCATTTATATATTGGCCAACAAGTCCTGATAGATCTTACAAAAGTCACCCTAAACCTACTGTACTCATCTTAACTTATCTTTCCGAGAAAAGTAACATCCAAACAAACTACAAAACTACTTTCCACAGTCTGCTACAGTTCTCCAAGCTTTCCCAAGGTCAGGCCAAACAATGATTTATTCATGCCCTTTAACATGGCTGTAATAGTTAGAGACAATCTTATCTTCACTTCATAATCACTATTGCCTACTTTAACACCACTTTAAGAGGTAGAGAATAAAATTCTAGTGACTAAGTGCACGTAAGCATTATTTGTGTTTTTTTTTCAAATCATAATATGAAAGCAAATTATTGATGTAGGGTAGAAGTCTACTATATTAGAAATTTGTTATAGTTAGATTCATTTAAGAATTTTTAATACTTGTTGTGGAATTTAAGTCCTTTTTTTTTTTGCTCAATAGGATTTGTCTATTCTTTTTGGACTAGGAATGTTTTAGTAAAATTGGTTTATTATATTCATTTTTCATAATGAATTGTTTATTATAAAATTCACATCCCTTGGAACAAATCCTTTTATTGCGGATTTGATAGATTCTTGTTGAGGCTTGCTTCATGAAGCATTTTGTGGTCATTACTATATAAAATTAAATATGAAGAATAAAGTGAGCATACCGCTTTGGTGGAGCTCTCGTTGGCTGCAATATCTTCCCAAGTTTCATATTCTTCCTGCAAATAATGAAATTACTGTTGATTCTTCAATGACTTAAACACTTGGCTTCTAAATGTACAAAGGAGTATATACGAGAAAAGGTTAACATACGAGAAAAGGTTACACTGATAGGCAATGCTCATCAAAAGATTAAATCTTTAAATATTTTCATATCAAAAAGAGCAATGTAAACAAGAAATTTATCTACTATGGAAAGCTCTATTGTCCCATTCACTTTTATCCATCAAGTGAAAAAAGAAAAAAATCATTATGTGCAGAGGCATAATAAGCAAAGCGAAATGCCCATGAACCTCTTCTTGTTGTTCCATATATTGCCGAATCCAATCTGCTTGAGACTTTTGGCATGAAGCTAAGGCATCATCATCCTGCTGGCCCTTGATCCTAACAGATATTTCTTGCACTTCCTCCTTAATTTCCATAGATGGGCCCACAGAAGGAGTCCAATCTTCCTGCGCAACAGACAGGACACCAACAGTAGCTCCTAACACATGCCATAACAATGGTGTTAACATCAATGTCAAAATATAAAACAGGTTCGCTTAATTCCTATTATCTTAAAAACACACCAGAATGATCAGAATATAACATCAAAATACTGAGCACATAAATCACCTCCTTCATTGCGCAATGACATCCCACTTGAAAACTTCAAAGGAAGTTCATTCCCTGGCAAATTCAGGCATAACCAATCAAGAGCAGCCTCAAATGTGGCATCATCCTGCAAAATACAATAACAAACTATTAAATGTATTTGGGTTTTTAATTTTTTTGGAATTATTTTTTTTTAATTCTTATTTTCTGGGTTTCAAATCTTATTGACTGTGAATTGGGTTGAATTTTTCCATGAGTATTTGGGAAAAGAGATTTGTTAAGATTCATTGGGTTTGTTCTTTTTATTATTTTCTTAATATATATATTTTTTTATAAATTGTTGAGATCTTCATTATTTTTTTGAAAAAAATAAAATGGTTGAATTTTTTAAAAAATATTGTTTAATTTAACCAAAAAAAAATATTATACGTGTCAACTTTTTATTAGTTAAATGATATGTAATATTTTGATTTTATTTGAGGTAAAAAAGTCATTTTAGGTGATGAGAGACAATTTACAGCTAATCTCGATAAGCAATGTAAACCTTTAACTTAATTAATGTTTAATTTTTTAAAAAATAGTAAATTTCAATTTAATCTCTAATGTTTAGTGAAACATTACATTTTCACTAACTATTGCATTTCGAAAATTTATCATCCCTAACCTTTCAGAAATTCATCTCTTCTGATTAGTTAATCATTAGTCAAACTTAACAGTTTGAAAGGCATTTTAATCATTTTGTTTTACGAACCATTTAAAATTAATAAATCATAAAATATAGATCTCCATCATCTATCAAAGTCGTGGTAGATGACGAAGATTTAATGATTTTAATTAAAACAAATTAAAAATAAAAACTAATAAAAAATTATATAATTCTTAAAGAAAAAAATTAACAAAATCTCATTTAATCAGATAAAAACACTAAATCTCTTTCAACACCAAATCCATATTAAGTCAACACCTAATCCCTTTCCCCATTGTCATCTCTTCACTTTCAACAAACACTGACACCAAACCCTAAACCCTGGTCTAAACCATGGTCTAACACAAAGAATATGAAATCGAGCTTTGGTCCAAGCCATGGTCCACTATATCTTTGTTTGAGTCACACTTTTTTTTTTTACTAAATAATTAATTGAACCCTAAAACCATCTCTAGTTCTAAATTTAATCAGGTTATGGGTTCAATTAAACCCAGAACCATCTCTAGTTTTAGGTTCGATCGAACCCAAAACCATTCTCTTCGAATGGTCTTGTGTTTGATTTGTTCTTGGCTTATTTTAAATTTTTTGGTTTATTCTTGGTTTGTTGAGCTTATGCCTCAAATTTGATTTGTTATGAATTTTTTTTTTTTACTTTTAAATTTTAAATTTTGATATTCAAGTAATTCAACTTTTTTCTTTTAAAGAATATGTTTGTTCTTTAAGTTGTTTTGCATCCCCATCTAGTTGAAATCCAATTTATTTCTATTTATTTATTTATTTATTTTCGATTTATTTGTATTAAAATTTATTTTTGATTTTTTTATTTTAATTTAATTAAAATAACATGAAATTGATTAAGAATATTTTGGTCTTTTTACATATTTTGTGAGGATTGACTATTAGTTTTTTTTGTCAAAGAGACTAAAATGATTAATTTATCAACTATTAAGGATGATAGGTATGCAAAATGCAATAGTTAGTAAAAAAGTAATGTTTCATTAAACACTAGCAACTAAATTGAAATTTGTCAATAAAAATTGAGGAAAGTTTAATGATATCATTTAACAAAAGTATAATATTCAAGAAACTTTGTTATGTAATTTCATTATAAATGATATTACTAACAAATAAGTTACATTCTCCACTTTATTTATTGTGTTTATTTCTAATTTGCATAATGATTAAAAATTGATTATTTGTTTACAAAACGTAATATAACAATATGAATATGAAATATTATTGAAGTGATGAGACGTTCTCTACTACAGAGTTGGTAATAAACTTATAATTGTCTTAAGTTATAGTCTATAGGTAACTGTTAAAAGTTTGTAAAGTGGTTTGAATAACCTTACCCAAAATAGTAAGTTAACAATACCCTTCCTAAAATTTGAAACTAGGATGGAGGATAATTTATGTTGTTTTGACTTTGACTTGAGAAGTCAATCGTAGTGGTACCGTAGGCTTTAGTGCACCTGATCTCTAAAGGACTACTGCAATTTTGCTCTCATCCTTTTCATTTCTCTAACAACGGATTCTGGATTCCATTCACATAGTTACACATTTTTTTTTTCGATATTAAAATATGGAGAATTAATGGTTAGTGAAAAACAATACAAATTTATAGCTAATAATTTGTTTCAACACAAACAATAATCTATACTTGTTTTCAAAAAAAATTATTATTAAAAATGGATAATCCCAAAACATGCCTCTGAGTTTTGACACATTATCTATTTTGCCTTATGTAGTTTCATTTTTATCTAAAATATCGCACGATTATAAAATAAACACTCAAAATACTTTCTAGAAGCATATGAAATGACGATAATACCCCTAATGGTAACAGATTCTGTTAGGTGAATATAAGCGATCATTTAACTCCAAAGGCAAAAAGGAAAATGTGATGAAAAATTAATTAATTAAAATATCAAAAATCAAAATAATTGACATCAAATATAAAATAATAATAAAAAAAAAACATATTTTCATTAAAAGGAGATTGATGATGGTGGTTCAATTTGAAGATGATGGTTCCGAATCTTCAATCTGTGGGAGATTGATGGTGATTGATGAAACCCGCTAAGAACTCTCTAAGAACCATACCTTGGATTTAAATATCTCTAAGAACTCTCTAAACGATTACACTCACAAGTCCACAAGCGATTTGAAGAAATTGTTGTTGATGAGAAAAATTGGTTTCCATTATAAACAGAGTTGGTCTAATTTTATTTTATTTCACATTGGTAAAATTTTTGCAAATCCACCTGAATAAAACTGCAAGAATCGACTTATTTTCTCGTAAGAAAAAAAAAAAAAAGGTTAATTGGTGTCATATGTATTTTCCGGGTCCATTAATTGGGCTGGTAAAAGTCCAATTTAAGCCCATTAAAGACCCGATAAGAAGGCCCGATCAGGTCAGCATAGTTAAAGCCCATCAGACAAGGCCCAGTATTAACTCTAAGCCCAGCAGGTTCTTCAATTAGCTCAAGGAGATTCTCCAGCTGGCATCAACAAACCCATAAAAACAGCCAGGTCGCAGCTCGCATATTGCACAGCTCGTCGCTCAGCGAGCTCGAGCTCGAAACCATCATAGACACGTCAGCTTGTCTAAGAGCGTAATAAGTGCAGTATCTTCCAGAAACAGACAGTTACCAAGTTCAACCATGATTCTCTCTCCAGATATGACAATTACCCAATCAAACCGTGATTTCATCATCAGATATGGAGATCTATTCAAATTCAAATTTAAATCAACATTATCTCGAGATAATTATAGTAATTTCCTGATATTATTTAAACATATTAGGAAGTATAATTAATATATAATTCTTTTCCTTATTTTCCCTGATTATTTGGGAAGTGTAATTAATTCAGAATTCTTTTCCTGATTTGCTATAATCGGAATTGTAACACCTCTTTCCCTATAAATAGGGATTAAAATCATTGTAACATCATCAGACAATATTCAATAATATATTGTCGCTCTGCAGAATTTAAGAGAAAGACAGTCGTGGACGTAGGTCTATTATTGTCGAACCACGTAAAAGATCCGTGTTCCTTGTTTGATTCTAGGTATTTGTCTTTGTTCTTTCTTGGTATTTGTCTTTGTTCTTTCTTGGTATTTGTGCTTTCTCACATTGATTGCAGGTATTGGGCATTGATTACTCGTCGACTGAAATCCAACGTCGACAATTGGATCAGGTGTTAACCTCTGTAGGTTCATCTCTTTTGGGTGAAATGAGTAGCTGCATTGGCTCATGTGTAAGTGAATTTGGAATATGCTTTTAATTTGGTGATAAGACTCCAGGATTTTATTTTATTTATTTTGATTTTTTATTTTAATTAATTTTTCATCGCATTTCTCCTTTTGCCTCGAAGTCAAACAGTCAACCATATTAACTTGATGAAATATGCAACCATTAGGAATATTGTCTTCATTTCAACACCTCTGAGAGGTATTTTGACAGTTTATATTAACGTTAAGTGGTATTTCAGCATAGCAAATCCAGTTGCAAAGGTAGATTACGTTTGTTTTTATTTTAATTTTTTGAAACTAGCTTTCACTTAAAAAGAAGAATACAACCAACGGAAAGATACATGGGCCGGGCTTGATGACTGTAGAGGCGATATATATATATATATATATATGTATATATAGTGAGGGTGCTAGAATTTTATAAAACGTTATTAAGCAAAGTGAATCAATTATCAAATTTGATGTTTAGTTAGTTTTGGTTGGTCATTGTGTCATTATTCTTAGGAAACACGGTTTGAACCTCCACACAATGCATTATTTTTTTGAAAAAATTGAGAAAAAGAGATCATTTTGATGGGAAGAAGGATGGAATCCCCATAGTACTACCACAAAACGTGCAATCCTCAAGCCACCAATCCCTTTCTATGATAATGATCATGTTCATTTCAAAATCTATATATTACAATTTATTTATATATTTTTTTTTCAAAAAATTGAGAAAAATCTATAATTTTGATGAACTCCTTCACTACCACCGAAGGTACAAGCCTTAAGCCACCCGTTCCTTTTTATGATAATGAACATATTCACTTCGAAATTTTTATATTACAATTTATTTACATATTATTTTTCACTGAAATTTTGTTTTTTGTGAGTTGAAGAATGTGTTGTTGTCTACTCCATGTTTGATAAATTTTGCTTCTGTCAAGCTTTGGTTGACTGTTTAGGAGCTTTAGTTGATTTTTGTTGTTAAGAAAGATAGTGGAAGATGTAGAATAACAAGGATAGTGAATGGTCAAAGCTTCATTATGTGGGAGTGTTATTGATAGGATTCGACCCAGATTCCCTTTAATAAGCTCGGTGGGCCTGCCGGTAAATGAAGAGAGATAGAAAGCCAATTAAATTGAGATAATGAAAGGAAATGATGTAAAATTGAGATAATGTGGGGGCCCGAAAGTAAATAAAAATTGAGAAGATGGTGTAAGATGTGAAATTTGGCGTGTGACAAAGTCATGTAGTTTTGAGTGGAATATTGGTAGTCCGTGAAATGTAGAAGAGTAGTGAAAGAGTGATAAAGTGGGTTATCAAAGAGAACAAAGAATAAACGTCAAAGCAAGCCTCCTTTTCGTACAACAAAAGCTGTCGTGAAGAAGAGTAGTGAAAGAGGTAAAAAAGTGGAACCTTTTACAACTATCGATTTAAATTGAAAAAATAATCTTATAATTTTGAAATTAGACAATAACTTAACGTTGTTACCTAATTAATTTTCAAAGCAGATTATTATTATCGATTTTTAGAGTTCTAACTTTTCAATAGTAAGTGTGATATAATAAACTAATCAGATTACTTGGGTCCGTAAAACAAAATGTTTAATCACAGAATACCTATAATTCTTATTAGTTTAAAGATAGTTAAAAAAAGGGGTTATAATTAGGACATATTCATAGTATTTTCGAAACTAGTGTGTAACAGTAATTTCCTTTTACATTCTTTTCCTGTACATTTTGGATTAACATGTTAGTGAAATTGCAGGGAAAGCAGGTTGATCGCCATGCCATCTAGCATTCAAATTTTGAAGTGAGGTTGAAGCACGAGGAGTAGCTCGAGGGCATTCACGAGAAAAAGCACGTACATGCATGGCAAAATGAAGCCAACCAACGTCCTTTTAAAGTCAGATATGGAACCCTCTTACAACTGTGACTGGGACAATCTTTTTTTTTTTTTAAAAAAAACAAAACCATAGGCAGTAGTCCACAGGGTTTAGATGTAAAACTTAATGACATTGCTTCAAGTTTAATATTTGCCATACAAGGTTGACAATAGCTATCATCATTTGGTTTATAATTTATATTCCCAGCTTGTATTGTTTTAATAGTGGATTGGGTCAGGTGGAGAAAGTTCACGGATTTATATTAATTTGAGTATGCGAGGTAGGTAGGCTAATTTTATGTTTCACGCCAGTGTCTCATTTTCCATCAGAAATTATAGAAAGGAACTAGTACCATTGCGGAGCAATGTAGTACATGGTGAATCCAACATTGTCTCCCTTTGTGGGCCAATGGTCCCAACGCATTACCAATGGTCTTGTATTATAGGCACTCACGTTTTACCAATATACTACTAGTAGCACGGTCCCTATCCCTATTCAAATGGTCCTCTTTTTTTATTATTCAATTGGTCCCTACCCGTATTCAAATGGTTTTTGTGTGATCAAATACTCACTCACTAATCCATTATCAACCAAAATGGTCCCAACATTTGTTTGAGTGTTTAGTCAAAAAATGCTCACTTATAAGTCCTTACTCATTAACCCAATTTGAAGATCTTTTATATTGAGTTGAAATTTCATTTGTTTGGTTTATATCAAGCTCGAAAATATTAAGATATTAAATTTGACTTATGGGAATAAATATTTTTCCATATTTGATAACGAATGAAAAAGAGATTTTTTACAGCCATAGAAGGGGGAAAAAAAATGCTTTATCCAGCTACTTTTGCTAGGCCTGGCACTTCTGGTTTGGTTGGGATATTGTTGCTTGAAGTTTAATTTTTGCCATGAAAGGTTGACAATTTTGATAGTGTCTAAAATACACTCACCCTTCTTAGAAAGACAATAATTCCTTCACATTAATAAAAATTTTAATAAAATATACATATAATAATGTTATTTATTTATTAGTGCAAATTTAAATGATTGTTTTTTTTCAACTATCAAACTCATAAGTCAAAACCTACTGCTACTTTAAAAAAACAAAGTGATACCCTAATGGAAGAGGGAGGGTCCCACAATAGAAAATCGTGCAGTCCAACGTAACAATGTGCTCTGTATGACTTATGTCTTACAAAGCAATATAAACGTGGAGTTTTGAAAGAGAAAAAGAAAAAGAGAACCAGAGAAATTGAGTTAGGTGGGTTTTACCTAAAATGGAAAGTGATGATTAAAAGCTACAAACAAAAGCTCCCTTGAATTTATCTGAAACAAAAATCACGTTTTTATCCTCCAGATGCGTACAGTAGTTGTCTACCTCACGCGCACCTTCACATTTTACTCCACGCTCATTCTCTCTCTCTCTCTCTCTCTTCTCTCTCTCTTTTTCTATTTCTTCAATCTTTTTCTCTTACATTAGTTATAGATTTAGCTTGTCAAATAATCAAAACCAGAACCCAAAAACTTTTCCTTTCTTTCTTTCTTTTTTTTTTTTTTGGCGGTTCTCTATTGATATTTTGTTATTTGCTTTTACAATTTTTTTTTAGTTCAAAACCCAGAAACAATGAAGGGTGTCTGGCGTTGTCATTGTTGGATTCATTTTGGCGATGGGAGTTGAAGAACAACACCAACTGACTGCTTTTGGCTGTACGGAACTGCATCTCTGGAGCGAGTTGACCCAGTTGTAAGACTGAGTTGCCGAGTTGGTATTTTCTGGAGAAGTGTGTGGTCTGGTGTTGTTGTTTTGTTGGTGGTGAGATATGGACGCTGGTTGTAGACTCATTGCTGGGTCTCACAACACGAACGAGTTTGTTCTCATTAATGGAGATGAACATGCAAGAGTGAGTCACTCTATAAACCCCTTTTTTTTTGGTGAATCTCTTAATTTATTCGACACCCCATTTTTTTAGTTTAAGAATTCCCTTGGCCAAGGCATGATGATGTAAGGCACTGACAGGTTGATGTTGTGAAAAATGCCTATTCATAAAGTTGGAAGTTCTTATCACTCTATTGTCTTGCTTCTACTGTCCCCTCGGTTGAAAAGAGAAGATCATTAAGCTTTAGTCCTCCAAGAGCATTAAAAAAGGCTGCCTCAAAGCTTTCCTTTAAATGGAGGGATGGACATGCTAACTCTACTCTATGTGAGTTTTAATACCCCTCAACAAAGTTTTCACTGAATACATATATGAGCATTCACCGAGTGCTTTTATTTGTTGATAGCTTCAATTTAAATTTTTTTATAATTATACAGAGTTTTAATTATCTTTTATTTATCAAGCATTTTATCCTGTCCAAAATCCAATTGTTCGATTGATTGTGGTTCTTGGTAGATACACATCTGCAGAGCATATGAACCTTTTTTATTTTACCTCTTTTTTTTTGCTTTTCTGTTAATGTGTTTAACATTTTACTATAATTATATTGTTTCAGTTTCTTCAAAGATGCTTCTGTCAAGACCAATAGCTGGTTCTCAAGTACCTTTTTGCCCCCTAGAAAAGAAGATGCTAGATAGTTGGTCAAATATTGAGCCAAATTCTTTTAAAGTCGGAGGGGAGAATTACTTTAGGTGAGATTGTAAATCAAGTAATCAACTGTGATTTTTACACACCCGAACACATATATGAAGTGTACACAACGGCAAACACTTGAGCAAAAGCTTCTAAAAGTTTTATCTGAGACTTCACATAGGTGGACTTATCCCATTATCAGAACTGTTCTTCATTTCACCTGGTCCTGAACCTTTTTATATGGCAGGGACAAGAAGGACTTTGCATCAAACTATGCTGCATATTATCCATTTGGTGTTGATGTATTTTTTAAGTCAGCGAAAAATAAATCATATAGCTAGATTTGTGGAACTCCCTGCTATTAGATCTTCTGGGAAGCTTCCGCCTATACTTGTTGTAAATGTTCAGGTACCCTTCTTTTTTCTTCTAAATGCTGTCTGTGCAAATGTTTGCGTGTGTGTTGTTTGTGCGTAGTGTGTATTTAGGTTTTCATTTCTTTTTTTTTTTAGGGGGGCGGGGGCGCAGGCGCGGGTAAGGGAATGGCTTAAGAGGCCTCATTTCCTTTATCTTTTCTTTGTTGGTGCAATCAATGATTCAAACCATCTAAAATTATCCTTGACTTATTGTCATCTTGATCTATTGTGCCTTTTTGATGTTTGCATTTTTTTATGTTGTCTATATTATGCCTGAATATAATATAAATTTTAAATCATGCTTTTTTGGCTGTCTGTTCTATATTTTCAAGTTAGATTGTCCTGATAGTCATTTTATAAATTTGTTTTGGGAATTTTCTAGAGCCTCAAGAGTGAGCATCAAGATAATTTTGTGCAAAAGAGGATCATATTTTATTGTAGGTTTATAATTTTTCTTTATCGTGTATTTTGATATTGACTGCCTTTCTTGATTCTACTGATTCCGTTGTATCCTACTGCAATCTTTAAAAGTGAAATTGATGGTGAAGGAATGATTTTTGTTTTGTACTTTAAGCTTTCCGATAGTTATAGTAAAGAACTTTCGCCTCATTTTCAAGTTGGTTCCTTTATAGTCTTACATTTCGGCTTTTTTTTTATATATTTGTTTAAGGCAGATGTCATTTTAGTAACGATGCTGCTTGCTAGGATATTGGTCCTATTAGTCACGCAATAAGAATACTTATTTAATAGTTACATTTCTCATTCTAGCTGATATATAAGTTGTCAAAACAGAGGTTAATCGATGATGAAGTTGAAAAGGTCAAAGGTTTTCCTGTAGATACAATTGTACCTTTTCGGGAAAGGTTGAAAATATTGGGCCGTGTTGTAAATGTTGAAGATCTCCATTTGAGTGCGGCAGAGAGAAAACTGATGCAGACTTACAACTAAAAGCCTGTTCTGTCACGCCCTCAACATGAGTTTTATTTGGTAAGTTTATATCTAACTTAGTTTGTTGATCTACAGTGAATGCATTCTTTTATACACCTAATTCATTTTATAGTTAACAAGACTTGAAATTATGTTCGACAGTCTGAAACATGTTCTAACATTTTTTGCGGTTACTATAACTTTACCAAAAAAGCCATTTGTTGATATGATTTATCAGAAATTTAAAGTCCACTCTAGGACTGATTTTGTTATCTGTTAGTTACCATATAAACTATAAAATTATGTGTAAGAGTGAGTTAACTTTGTACATATCATAGTTTTAAAAGGCGCAAGATGCCTTTTCAACGTGAGGCGCAAAAAAAATAAATAAATAAAATAAAATAAAACATTATAAAAAATAAAATTGGAGTCTTATTTACATATGTATATATAATTGTAGGGATTTTTATTTATTTATTTTTCAAATTAGAATGTTTAATTGAGTATTTTACCATAGTTTAGGGGTTATTTATAATTTTTTCTGATCAATTGGATATTTTATCATAAATGAGGGAGTTATTTATAATTTTTTGGGTTCAATTGGATATTTTATCATAAATGAGGGGTTATTTTCAATTTTTGTATATCTATTTAAGTTTTGACATATTAGAGGATTAAGTTTAGCCGACACTTTCTTCCCCACCCCACCCTCACACGTTCCTCTTCCTCACTCTCTCTCTTCATTGTAATTTTCGCTCTCCTCTCTCTCTCCTCTCATCTTTACTTTCTTCTCCCTCTTTCTCCTTGTCTTTACTTCCTTTACTCTCTTCATTTTTGTCATTCTTTCTCCTCAATTCTCACCATATTCTTCATTGCAGTCATGAAACCACCTTCAGATCGTCGATTTCAACTATTGGAGTGTTGGTTATTGTTGGTGTTTGCCAAGGAACGCTTAGGCTCTCCTTAGGCTTCTGCGACTAGATGCTTCAGGTGCGCGCCTCTTTGAGGGGGTTACGCTTAGGGGTGGCAATTCGGGTTGACGTGTCGGGTTGGACACAACCTGAACCCGACCCGATAATTTTTGACATGACTCGAACACGACCCGATAAGGAAACGGGTTGAACCCCCTCAACCCGAACCCGACACGGTTACTAATGGGTCAACCCGTTAATGACCCGTTTAACCAATATGTTAATAACTCATTTAATCGACATAAATAATAACTCGTTTAATCAACCCGTTTATGACTCATTTAATGATAGTTAATACATTTAAATTTTAATATAGATATAATAAAAAACAAAATTAAAATAAAGATACATAAGACGTAAAAAATATAATTATCCACAAATACAATCCAAACCATAAAAATACAAATGTTTACAAAGATGATTATAAAAATATCTTTACAAATATAATCATTCATATTAAAAAAATAAAATAAAATAAATTTTTTTTTAATGTAGTATTTTATAATAGAAAAACAATATCAAGCGTTGATTACATCCGCCAAACTAAACTTGTCAAAAAATAATAATTAAAAATTAACTAATTAGGAAATTATACATTTATACATGAAAAAAATAGTTTAACAAATATTTTATCAAAACCAATAAAATTTTACTACTACATGACAATTTGTGATGAGATGAAGTGTAGAGATGAAGTTTGGAGACTTTTGTTTATGTTAGAGTTTAAACTTTGAAGGATATATATCTATATATATATATATATATATATATATCTACCACTAAAATTACATGACTACCCCTCCAAAATAAAATTACTTTTTTATCCTTATTTAACGGGTCAACTTGTTACCCGTTAGATAGAACCCGAACCCGACCCGATAATTAAACGGGTTAAACGGGTTAACCCGTTTATTTACCCAACCCGTTAATGCTCAACCCTAACCCGTAATAATCGTGTCAGTTTCGTGTCAACCCGTCGTGTCGGGTTCCAAATTGCCAGCCCTAGTTACGCTTGGCCATTGTTTAGGTGCTGGAGGAGCGCCTTGCTACGCCTCTCGCTGTGCCTTTTAAAATTGTGCCGATGTTTGTCAATTGGAAGATCGCAAATAAGCCTTTTATGAAACCGTCATTCATGAAGGTAGAGAATTGTAACCAAGTCATAAAAAGGGAAACAATTTAAGTTTTCCTTTGCATTGTTCGTAAATACGGTTCGACATGGCCGTATTGTCGTATCGATCCCAAAACATACTTGTACTGGCATATCGAGGCTGAACCAAACTCCAACCGTCTCGAACATGTGAGACAGTTGTATCTGATCGAGCTATGTCGATACGATAGTATAGACCCATATATGGCTTAGGTCGGATAAATAAAAAAAAAAAAAAAAATTAATTTGAAACCTTAAAATCTTACTCAACCCAACCAGTCAGTTCTCTTTCATTTCTGTCAACGTATCACTAGGCTATCTCTGTCTCTCAAAAACCAACAAACGCCTTTTCGAACTCTTTTTAGCGACTTCTCTTAGCTGATCAATGCTCGACCTTTGGCAACTTCACTAAAAAGTAAAAGCCTATATCAAAGAAGATTTAACTGTTGAGAGGAAAGGACAAGAAGAAGAGAAAACAGGTGAGATAGAAAAGTAATTGAAGAGGAGGAAAAATGAGAGAGAGATTTTTGTGTTTTAATAAATTAAAATTTTTATAAAAGTATTTTAATATTATTTTGAGGGAATTTATTATATTATCTTTGCAAAAAATAAAAATTAGCTTTTTATTTATTTAATACAATTAAGTAAATTTTAAAAAATAAAAAAAAATTAGTAAAATAAAAATAAATATTAAACATAAATATTTATTTAATACAAAATAAATATTTAAAAATGTAACTAAATATTATTTTTTGAAAAATAAATATTAAAAAATTCACATCTTTATTTTTTTTTTTAAAAGTCATTTTCGGTTGATACATTTGTACTAATCGTACTGGACGTGTCGTACTATACGATAGTGGGGTGCCTATATCACAACATATAATGTACTTTTGAACATTAATTTTGAATCCAACATTGACAGGACCTGATCCGGTTTCCTTATAATGAACCCGTCGGTCCTGTCAGGCATCCCACGAAACCCTTCTGAAGTCTAACTATTCAGATCCAAAAGGATGTTGTGGAGCGAACCCGTATCTATAAGTAACTTTGCTAAATAAGAAAATCATCTACTTTAAAATTTTATTGCAATATCCAAGCAAATCATATTGTAATTAAAAACATTATCATAAATATGCAAAGATATAAAATAGGCATGTCGTCATCTTTATATAAAAATTATACAAAATTTATTCGAGTTTGAAGTATGCACGATAACATAATTAATAATAATGTTAAAAACACAATGTTTACAAAAGAAACTCTACAACGTCGTCAATCGTCTAATCCACTTAGTCTGATCGCAGAGGATTGGTACATTGATTCCTTGTTCCTACATTTGAGAGGTTTTTGTAACATAAAACCAAAACATTATAAGCTATGAAACCTAGTGAGTGTAAGAGTTCTATTTAAATAAATCATTTTCCAAAAATACCTCCTAAAAAACATTTTCGAAAACATTTTTCTTTAAAATAATTGATTTTCTAAAAACTTGGATTTTATAATTTATCTTTGGGTTTTCAAAAGCTTTTTCTAAAATTCTTTCTAAAATATTTTCTTTCTAAAATCTGTTTTTTATGGTATGCTTATCTTTCTAAAATCTGTACTAATGGGGAACCCAAGGAAAGCTACAACCATATAAACGGGTAGACTAGCTCTGCTTAGTGTGGGGGGGGGTCACGTGACGGAATAACTATAATTGTACATCGTGACAAAGCTACAAATATATCTCGTTACTGCGTGACGAAACTATCATCGCACATTGCAAACGAGATAATACCCCACAAGTGTAAAGGGCGACTCGACAGACATGACAGACTCCATCCTCTCGATGTTAGCAGGACTAACCCTCCCAACACTTGCCTTACACTATGGGATATACCAGTCAGGTCTAATACTAGAAGGTCTGTCTATCTATAAACTTGGGTCGTTCCATTAGTCTTTGAAAATCTTTTCTTTCTATAATTCAAATAAATTTCTTTCATGCTATACACATAGAAAATGCGAAATATTGCATACCATAAATCAAATAAGCTATTTATTTTCATACTAAAATATAAAAGCATTTATGAGCTAGAATAAATAATGAAAGCTATAAACTGTTCAAACAATAAGTTGAAAACTATTTTAAAAACATTTGCACACCCACAGTTTGTTGTCCTAATCGCTTGCACCACTGCTTCAGTGACCTCCTCGGCAACCTCTTCTCAGCTCGCTGTCACCTAAACTTATTCATAAATGAAATATTCACTTAGTTAGCTGAACTATTATCTCTAACTCATAATTCATACAAGCTGCTGGGGATTGCAACACTGCCAGTCCAGCTCGAGCTGCGAGCTCGCATCTCAGCTCACCCCAGCTCGCACCTTCAGCGAGCTCCTACCTTGTCTAGCATAGCTCGAACTGAGGGCATTCATCTTAGTGAGCTTGCTTAGCTCACTCTCTCAGTAAGCTGCTACCTTCTTTTAGCTCAGTTCGTTCCTCAACTCCTCCTCAACTCGCCCTCACGAGCAACTGCCTTAAGCCAGCTTGGCTAAACACCCCTGATAGGTTGCGACCTCATTTAGTTCCTTTTGCGAGCTTGCACTCCAGCTCAGTCCAGACAGGTGAGATGGAGAGCAATAGGCATAGCCCAGTTCACTCCCCAATCGACCATCTCGACTAGCTGAAATGCACTAAGGGTCTCCTTCTACTCGCATCTATCGAGTTTGCCCTAACTCAGACAACTCATTTCCTAATACCTTATTTTCCAGGTTTCACATTTTACATTACCATCAACCCAACTCGATCTCATTTCACATAGCTATACTTAATCAACATTTCATTAGTTCTTTACTAAACTCTCTGATCGCGACTTCATCAGGTTCAGTGACAGAAACTAAATAATCTTAAATCATAAATAAGCCACCACAAATCAGCATCATTTCTAAACTATTTCACTTTCCAGATTCTTTCATAGCTTTTTGTCTTACTTTCTCACTCGCTTACAGCTTTAAATCACTAGATCTACATACCAAAAATCTTGTTAAGCTCTTGCAAACCAGAAGTTGTTCTCGACAACTTTCTCACCAACATAAAATCATAAAAACTTACTCTTGTTACTTAGATCTTACCAGATCTGCTTCTTAAATATGTTCTTCACCTTCTAATAGCTTGATTTTCCTAAAAAATTGCAGAAATCTGCTTGGCACCGTTGCAGATCTATCTTCCTTCTCCTCTATCGATAACTTTCTCTCCAGATTTTCCTCTTCTGTTGACATTACTCGCTATACACCTATATTTATAGATATGGGTTAAGCTTGATTTCACCTTTAAACTTTCTTAAAATTATGACTCCGTTCACTCTAGAGAATTCTTTACTTTTCCCCAATGTCCTTGTCATTTCCTTATATTTATAATTTTGTCATTCTTTATAAAATCTTTTATTTTTACGAATTTACCCTTTAACTTTTAACATTAAATTTTGCTCTTGATCCTTTCGAAAACTTTATAAAAATTAAATTTCATTTATGAACACTTTAAAAATCTTTTTTATTATCTTGTAAATAAAAATTATCTTATTTCGTACATGAGTACAGTACAAACTCGGGAGAGGGTGTTACAAACATAATGGGGGAATTTTCATCTGTTGCAATTGTGACATTTCTTGCAACTTCGTGTTTAATTCATAAAATCAAACACCTCTTACTCCAATAACATATAATTCTTTTTCTCTATTACCTTTAATTTCGCTTAATCATGAAGTAGTTCCACCAAAACTTTATTTACCTCTTTCACCTTATCTTCTTATTGAAGGAGTACTATCGATTTCCAATTCTCAGGACAAAAGAAAGAAGACAAGACTTGTGGCAGGCATAATTGCCGGAGCACATGTGTTGATTGTTGGTTTAGGGATAATTAAACTTGTTTTAAAATGGAAGAGGAAATGGAATGACTAACTCTATCTTTGATGTGCCCTTTACTAATGAATTTAAAAATAGAATAAGACCTTAAAAGTTTTGCTATAATGAATTTGTTGAGGTCACTAAAAATTTTGGAGAAAAAGACAAACTTGGAGAGGGGGGTTTTGAGCGGTGTATAAAGAATTCTTCAAGGACTTGAATTATTTTGTTGCAGTGAAGAAGGTTTCAATGTAGTCTAAATAAGGAAGTAAGAAATATGTCATAAAAGTCAAAATCACTAGTTGATTAAGACATATAAATACAGTAAAGCTTATATGTTGGTGTCATGAAAGAGAATTGATTCTTGTTTATGAGTTAATGTCTAATGGCAGCTTATATTCCTATCTTTTCAAAAGAAAAAGCTTGGTGCTGCCAAATGTGAAATACAAAATTGTACAAGGCCTGGCCTTGGGGTTGTTTTACCTACACAAAAAATGAGATTAATATGTATCGCTCAGGGATATAAAACCAAGCAACATTATGTTGGATTCAGAATTTATTGCTGAACTTGGGGCTTTTGGGTTGGTTAGATTGGCTGACTATGTAAAAGGATCTCAAACTGTATTGGCTTGAGCCATTAGATACATGGCTCCTGAATGTCTCACAACAAGAAAGGTTAGTAAGGAATCAAATGTCTTTAGCTTTGGAATTGTGGCATTGGAAATTGCATGTATGAGAAGATCAATAGAACAAAGAGTCGAGGAAGTTCAGATTTCACTAATGGCTTGGGTTTGGGAATTATATGGAGAACAAAAACTTATTGATGTTGATAAGAAGTTGTGCATAAACTATAACCGGAATCAAATGGAGTTTTTAATGATTGTTGGATTGAAATGTGTTCATTCTGATCAAAATCTAAGACCATCTATAAGATGAGTTATGCAGGTACTTAATTTTGAGTCACCATGCCAATTCCTCCTTTCAAAATGTCTATTCCCAAGTATGATGTGCCTACTGCTTCTATTGTAAGCTTAGGTTCAGGTCTGTTTTTTATGTCCTTCACTGTCTCCTGTTGAATTGTTAGCTCACTGCAATACTTTATACGAGTTATAGTACCAAACTTTCATTATCCAGAATTGACAATAATTTATAAAACCTTACCTATAGTCATTTGTTGTGCTCTTTTTGTCATTTCAAACTTTTGGATTTATAATATCTTAAAAAAAAAAAGGATTTGTTAATTATTAACATGATATTCGAGTTTGGTACTAGAATTCTTGTATAAATTATTGTAATGAGCTGATTTACTATGACAATTTAGCGATGGATGGTTAGAGACATCAAAGACAGACCTTAACATGAGTTTACAACAATGGTAGTAGGCACATTATAGTTAGGAATAGACATCTTAGAAGGACGAATTGGTAATGGTGACTCAGAATTAAGTACCTGCATAACTTGTCTTATAGATGGTCTTATATTTCGATCAAGATGAGCACACCACAATCCAATAATCTTCAAAGACTTCATTTGATTCCGGTCAAGGTTCATGCATAACTTCTTATCAACAACATCAATAAGCTTTTGTTCTACATATGATTCCCAAACCTAAACCACCAACGAAATCTGAGCTTTCTCAGCTCTTTGTTCTATTGATCTTCTCCCATATGCAATTTTCAGTGTCACAATTTCAAAGTTAAAAGACATCTGATTCGTTGCTAACCTTTCTTGTTGTGAGACATTCAAGAGCCATACATCCAATGGTTCTAGCCAAAGTAGTTTGAGATCATTTTGTATGGTTAGCAAGTCTAACCAACCCAAAAGTCCCAAGTTTAGCAATAAATTCTGAATCCAACATAATGTTGCTTGGTTTTATATCCCTATGCGGTACACATTGATCTCCTTCTTTGTGTAGATACAACAACCCCAAGGCCAGGCCTTGTATAATTTTGTATATCACATCTCACAGCACTAAGCTTTTCCCTTTGAAAAGATGGGAGTTTAAGCTGCCATTAGACATCAACTTAAAAACAAGAATCAATTCTCTTTTGTGGCGCCAATATATAAGTTTTACTGTATTTTCATGCCTCAATCGACCAGTTATTTTGACTTTTGTGGCATGTTTCCTATTTCCTTGTTTAGACTACCTTGAAACATTATTCATTGCGACAAAACAATTCAAGTCCTTTAAGAATTCTTTACGTGCAGCCTAAAACCACCCTCTCCAAGTTTGTCTTTTTCTCCAAAGTTGTTAGTGACCTCAACAAATTCATTATAGGGAAACTTTTAAGGTCTTATTTTATTTTCAAATTCATCAGCAAAGGCAAATCAAAGATGGAGTTAGTCATTCCATTTCCTCTTCCATTTTAAAACAAGTCAAATTATCCCTAAACCAACAATCAGCACACGTGCTCCAGCAATTATGCTTGCCACAAGTCCTATCCTCTTTCTTTCCTCCTAAGAATTGGAAATTAATTGTTCTCCTTTAACAAAAAGATAAGGCAAAGGAGGTAAACAAAGTTTTGATGAGACTACTTCAGGATTAAGAGAAATTAAAGGTGATAGAGAAAAAGAGTTATGCGTTATGGGAGTAAGAGGCGTTTGATTTTGTGTAAGTTGATAATGGGTAAATGCGAAGTTGTCAGGAGGGTCACAATTGTAACAGATGAAAATTCCCCTATTATGTTGGATTCAAAATTAGTGTTCAAAAGTAAGCTCCTTTTGACAGCATGACATCTGTTATTGAACATCACAACCTAGATTTCCATCTTTTTAAAGGGAAAAGCTTGTTGTCATGGGATGTGAGATACAAAATTGTACAATATCTAGTGTTAGGGTTATTGTATCCACATAAGGAAGGAGTTCAATGTGTACCACATAAGGATATAAAACCAAGCAACATTATGTTGGATTCAGAATTTATTGCTAAACTTAAGACTTTTAGGTTGGTTAGACTTGCTGACTATGTAAAAGGATCTCAAACTCCTTTAGCCGGAACCATTGAATATATGGCTTCTGAATGTCTCACAATAAGAAAGGCTAGCAAGGAATCAAATGTCTTTATCTTTGGAATTGTGACATTGGAAATTGCATGTAGGAGACAATTAATAGAACAAAGAGTCAATGAAGTTGAGATTTCACTGGTGGCTTGTGTTTGAGAATTATATGGAGAACAAAAACTTCTTGATGTTGTTGATAAAAAGTTGTGCATAAACTTTGACCGGAATCAAATGAAGATTTTGATGATTGTTGGATTGTGGTGCGTTCATTCTGATCGAAAGCTAAGACCATCTATATGATGAGTTATGTAGGTATTTAATTTTAAGTCACCATGTCAATTCTTCCTTTCAAGATTCCTATTCTTAAGTATGATGTGCCTACTGCCTCTGTTGTAAGCTCAGGTTCAGATATGTTTTTAATGTTCTTAACTGTCTCTCGTTGAATTGTTTTAGTAAAGTAGCTCACTTTTATAATTTATATGAGAGTTGTAGTACCAAACTTTCGTTATCAAGCATTGGCAACAATTTATAAAACCTTACCCATAGTCATTTGTTGGGCTCTTTTTCTCATTTCAAACTTTTGGATTTATAGTGTCTTAAAAAATAAAAAGAAGGATTTATTAATTACTAACATGATATTCGAGTTTGGTACTACAACTCTTGTATAACTTATTGCAATGAGCTGATTTACTATTACAATTTAACGATGGATTGTTAAGGACATTAAAGACCGACCTGAACCTGAGTTTACAACAGAGGCAATAGGCACATCACACTTGGGAATAGGCATCTTGAAAAGAAGAATTGGCATGATGACTTAAAATTAAGTACCTATATAACTCATCTTATAGATGGTCTTAGATTTCGATCAGAATGAACACACCACAATCCAATAATCATTAAAATCTCCATTTGATTCCGGTAAAAGTTCATGTGCAACTTCTTATCAACAACATCAAAAAGCTTTCGTTCTCCATATAATTCTCAAACCCAAGCCACCAGTGAAATCTGAACTCCCTCGACTCTTTGTTCTATTGATCGTCTCCTACATGCAATTTCTAATGCCACAATTCCAAAGCTAAAGATATTTGATTCTTTGCCAACATTTCTTGTTATGAGATATTCAGGAGCTATGTATCCAATGATTCCAACCAAAAGTGTTTGAGATCCTTTTACATGGTCAGCAAGTCTAACCAACTCAAAAGCCCTAAGTTTAGCATTAAATTCTAAATCCAACATAATGTTGCTTGGTTTTATATCCCTATGCGGTACACATTGATCTCTTTCTTCGTGTAGATACAATAATCCCAACACTAGGCATTGTACAATTTTGTATCTCACATCATACGGTAACAAACTTTTCCCTTTGAAAAGATGGGAATCTAGGTTGTAATGTTCAATAACAGATGTCATGCTATCAAAAGGAGTATACTTTTGGACACTAATTTTGAATCCAACATAATGGAGGAAATTTTATCTGTTGCAATTGTGACCCTCCTAGCAACTTCATGTTTACCCATTATCAACCTACACAAAATCAAACGCCTTTGACTCCAATGACGCATAACTGTTTTTCTCTGTCACCTTTAATTTCTTTTAATCTTAAAGTGCCCCCACCAAAACTTTATTTACCTTATTCGCCTTATCTTCTTGTTAAATGAGTACTATCGATTTCCAATTCTTAAGACAAAAGAAAGAAGACAGGACTTGTGGCAGGCATAATTGTTGGAGCACGTTTGTTGATTCTTGGTTTAGAGATAATTTGGCTTGTTTTAAAATAGAAGACGAAGTGGGATCAGACTAACTCCATCTTTGATGCGCCATTTGCTGATGAACTTGAAAATAGAATGGGACCTTAAAAGTTTTCCTATAATGAATTTTTGAGGTCACTAATAATTTTAGAGAAAAAGACAAACTTGGAGAGGGTGGTTTTGGGTGGTGTATAAAGAATTCTTGAAGGACTTGAATTGTTTTGTCGTAGTGAAGAAGGTTTCGAGGTAGTCGAAACGAGGAAGTAAGAAATATACCATAAAAGTCAAAATCACTAGTTGATTAAGGCATAAAACGCAATAAAGCTTTTATGTTTGTGCCACGAAAGGGAATTGATTCTTGTTTACGAGTTAATGCCTAATGGCAGCTTAGATTCCTATCTTTTCAAAAGGAAAAACTTGTTGCTACAAGATGTGAAATGCAAAATTGTACAAGGCCTAGTCTTGGGGTTATTGTATTTACACAAAGAAGGAGATCAATGTGTACCGCATAGGGATATAAAACCAAGCAACATTATGTTGGATTCAGAATTTATTGCTAAACCTGGGGCTTTTAGGTTGGTTAGATTTGTTGACTATGTAAAAGATCTCAAACACTTTTGGTTAGAATCATTGGATACATGGTTCCTGAATGTCTCATAACAAGAAATGCTGGCAAAGAATCAAATGTCTTTAGCTTTGGAATTGTGGCATTAGAAATTGCATGTAGGAGACGATCAATAGAACAAAGAGTCGAGGAAGTTCAGATTTCACTGGTGGCTTGGGTTTGGGAAATATATGGAGAAGGAAAGCTTCTTGATGTTGATAAGAAGTTGTGCATGAACCTTGACTGGAATCAAATGGAGTTTTTGATGATTGTTGGATTGTGGTGTGTTCATTCTGATCGAAATCTAAGACCATCTATAAGATGAGTTATGCAGGTACTTAATTTTGAGTCACCATGCCAATTCTTCCTTTCAAGATGTCTTTTCCCAAGTATGATGTGCCTACTGCCTCTGTTGTAAGCTCAGGTTCAGGTCCGTTTTTTATGTTCTCAACTGTCTCTTGTTTAATTGTTTTAGTAAATAAGCTCACTCCGATAATTTATACAGGAGTTGTAGTACCAAACTTTTGTTATAAAGAATTGGCAATAATTTATAAAACCTTGCCCATAGTCATTGGTTGGGCTCTTTTTGTCATGTCTAATTTTTAGATTTATAATGTCCTAAAAAAAAAAAGGATTTGTTAATTACTAACATGATATTTGAGTTTGGTACTAGAGTTCCTGTATAAATTATTGTAATGAGCTGATTTACTATGACAATTTAGCGAGGGATAGTTAGGGACATCAAAGACTGACCTGAACATGAGTTTACAGCAATGGTAGTAGGCACATTATAGTTAGGAATAGACATCTTGGAAGGACGAATTGGTAATTGTGACTTAGAATTAAGTACCTGCATAGCTCGTCTTATAGATGGTCTTATATTTCCATCGAGATGAGCACACCACAATCCAATAATCTTCAAAGACTCTGTTTGATTCCGGTCAAAGTTCATGCACAACTTCTTATCAACAACATCAAGAAGCTTTTGTTCTCCATATGATTCTCAAACCTAAACCACAAACGAAGTCTGAGCTTTCTCAGCTCTTTGTTCCATTGATCTTCTCCTATATGCAATTTCCAGTGTAATGATTCCAAAGTTAAAAGACATTTGATTCATTGCTACCTTTCTTGTTGTGAGACATTCGGGAGCCATATATCCAATGGCTCTAGCCAAAATAGTTTGAGATCCTTTTACAGGGTCAGCAAGTTTAACCAACCCAAAAGCCCCAAGTTTATCAATAAATTCTGAATCCAATATAATGTTGCTTGGTTTTATATCCCTATGCGGTACACATTGATCTCCTTCTTTGTATTGATACAACAAACTAAAGGTCAGACCTTGTACAATTTTGTATTTCACATCTCGCAGTACCAAGCTTTTCCCTTTGAAAAGATAGGAGTCTAAGCTGTCATTAGGCATCAACTCGTAAACAAGAATCAATTCTCTTTCGTGGCACCAATATATAAGCTTCACTGTATTTTTATGTCTAAATCGACTAGTGATTTTGACTTTTATAGGATTTTTCTTACTTCCTTGTTTAGACTACCTTGAAATCTTCTTCATTGCGACAAAAGAATTCATGTCCTTCTAGAATTCTTTATACCCGGCCCAAAACCGCCCTCTCCAAGTTTGTCTTTTTCTCCAAAATTTTTAGTGACCTCAATAAATTCATTATAGGGAAACTTTTAAGGTCTTATTCTATTTTCAAATTCATCAGCAAAAGGCACATCAAAGATGGATTTAGTCATTCCATTTCCTCTTCCATTTTAAAACAAACCAAATTATCCCTAAACCAACAATTAGTACACGTGTTCCAGCAATTATGCCTGCCACAAGTCCTATCTTCTTTCTTTCCTCCTGAGAATTGGAAATCGATTGTACTCCTTTAACAAGAAGATAAGGTGAATGAGGTAAATAAAGTTTTGGTGGGAATACTTCAGGATTAAGAGAAATTAAAGGTGATAGAGAAAAAGAGTTACATGTTATCGGAGTAAGAGGTGTTTGATTTTGTGTAAGTTGATAATGGGTAAATGCGAAGTTGTCAGGAGGGTCATAATTGTAACAGATGAAAATTCTCACATTATGTTGGATTCAAAATTAGTGTTCAAAAGTAAGCTCCTTTTGACAGCATGGCATCTGTTATTGAACATCACAACCTAGATTTCCATATTTTCAAAGGGAAAAGCTTGTTGTCATAGGATGTGAGATACAAAATTATACAATAACTAGCGTTAGGGTTATTGTATCCACACAAGGAAGGAGTTCAATGTGTACCGCATAGGGATATAAAACCAAGCAACATTATGTTGGATTCAGAATTTATTGCTAAACTTGAGGCTTTTAGGTTGATTAGACTTGCTGACTATGTAAAAGGATCTCAAACTCGTTTAGCCAGAACCATTGGATATATGGCTCCTGAATGTCTCACAACAAGAAATGCTAGCAAGGAATCAAATGTCTTTATCTTTGGAATTGTGGTATTGGAAATTACATGTAGGAGACAATCAATAGAACAAAGAGTCGATGAAGTTTAGATTTCACTGGTGGCTTGGGTTTGGGAATTATATGGAGAACAAAAGCTTCTTGATGTTGTTGATAAAAAGTTGTGCATAAACTTTGACCGGAATCAAATGAAGATTTTGATGATTGTTGGATTGTAGTGTGTTCATTCTGATCAAAATCTAAGACCATCTATAAGATGAGTTATGTAGGTACTTAATTTTAAGTCACCATGCCAATTCTTCCTTTCAAGATGCCTATTCCCAAGTATGATATGCCTATTGTCTCTGTTGTAAGCTCAGGTTCAGATCGGTTTTAGATGTCCTTAACTGTCTCTCGTTGAATTGTTTTAGTAAATTAGCTCACTGTTATAATTTATATAAAAGTTGTAGTACCAAACTTTCATTATCAAGCATTGACAACAATTTATAAAACCTTACCCATAGTCATTTGTTGGGCTCTTTTTCTCATTTCAAACTTTTGGATTTATAATGTCTTAAAAAAAAAAAAAGGATTTGTTAATTACTAACATGATATTCGAGTTTAGTACTACAGCTCTTGTATAAATTATTGCAATGAGCTAGTTTACTATTACAATTTAATGAGGGATGGTTAAGGACATTAAAGACCGACCTGAACCTGAGCTTACAATAGAGACAATAGGCACATCATACTTGGGAATAGACATCTTGAAAGGAAGAATTGACATGATGACTTAAAATTAAGTACCTATATAACTCATCTTATAGATGGTCTTAGATTTCGATCAGAATGAACACACCACAATCCAACAATCATCAAAAACTCCATTTGATTCCAGTCAAAGTTCATGCACAACTTATCAACAACATCAAGAAGCTTTCGTTCTCCATATAATTCCCAAACCCAAGCCACCAGTGAAATCTGAACTTCCTCGACTCTTTGTTCTATTGATCGTCTCCTACATGCAATTTCTAATGCCATAATTTCAAAGTTAAAGACATTTGATTCTTTGCCAGCATTTCTTGTTATGAGACATTCAGGAGCCATGTATCCAATGATTCCAACCAAAAGTATTTGAGATCCTTTTTCATTGTCAGCAAGTCTAACAATCTCAAAAGCCCCAAGTTTAGAATTAAATTTTAAATCCAACATAATGTTGCTTGGTTTTATATCCCTATGCGGTACACATTAACCTCCTTCTTCGTGTAGATACAATAACCCTTACACTAGGCATTGTACAGTTTTGTATCTCACATCCTACGGTAACAAGTTTTTCCCTTTGAAAAGATGGGAATCTAGGTTGTAACGTTCAATAACAGATGTCATGCTATCAAAAGGAGTATACTTTTGGACACTAATTTTGAATCCAACATAATAGGGGAAATTTCATCTGTTGCAATTGTGACCCTCCTAGCAACTTCATGTTTACCCATTATCAACCTACACAAAATCAAACGTCTCTGACTCCAAAAATGCATAACTCTTTTTCTCTGTCACTTTTAATTTCTTTTAATCTTGAAGTACCCCTACCAAAACTTTATTTACCTTATTCGCCTTATCTTCTTGTTAAAGGAGTACTATCGATTTCCAATTCTTAAGACAAAAGAAAGAAGACAAGACTTGTGGCAGGCATAATTGTTGGAGCACGTTTGCTTATTCTTGGTTTAGAGATAATTTGGCTTGTTTTAAAATGGAAGACGAAGTGGGATCAGACTAACTCCATCTTTGATGCGCCATTTGCTGATGAACTTGAAAATAGAATGAGACCTTAAAAGTTTTCCTATAATGAATTTTTGAGGTCACTAACAATTTTGGAGAAAAAGACAAACTTGGAGGGGGTGGTTTTGGGTGGTGTATAAAGAATTCTTGAAGGACTTGAATTGTTTTGTGGCAGTGAAGAAGGTTTCGAGGTAGTCGAAACAAGGAAGTAAGAAATATGCCATAAAAGTCAAAATCACTAGTCGATTAAGGCATAAAAATGCAATAAAGCTTCTATGTTGGTGCCACGAAAGGGAATTGATTCTTGTTTACGAGTTAATGCCTAATGGCAGCTTAGATTCCTATCTTTTCAAAGGGAAAAACTTGTTGCCGCAAGATGTGAATTGCAAAATTGTACAAGGCCTAGCCTTGGGGTTGTTGTATCTACACAAAGAAGGAGATCAATGTGTACCGCATAGGGATATAAAACCAAGCAACATTATGTTGGATTCAGAATTTATTGCTAAACCTGGGGCTTTGGGTTGGTTAGACTTGCTGACTATGTAAAAGGATCTCAAACTCTTTTGGTTGGAATCATTGGATACATGGCTCCTGAATGTCTCATAACAAGAAATGCTAGCAAAGAATCAAGTGTCTTTAGCTTTGGAATTGTGGCATTAGAAATTGCATGTAAGAGACGATCAATAGAACAAAGAGTCGAGGAAGTTCAGATTTCACTGGTGGCTTGGGTTTGGGAATTATATGGAGAACGAAAGCTTCTTGATGTTGTTGATAAGAAGTTGTGCATGAACTTTGATGATTGTTGGATTGTGGTGTGTTCATTCTGATCGAAATCTAAGACCATCTATAAGATGAGTAATGCAGGTACTTAATTTTGAGTCACCATGTCAATTCTTCCTTTCAAGATGTCTTTTCCCAAGTATGATGTGCCTACTGCCTCTGTTGTAAGCTCAGGTTCAGGTCCGTTTTTTATGTTCTTAACTGTCTCTTGTTTAGTTGTTTTAGTATATAAGCCCACTTCGATAATTTATACGGGAGTTGTAGTACCAAACTTTCGTTATCAAGAATTGGCAATAATTTATAAAACTTTGTTCATAGTCATTGGTTGGGCTCTTTTTGTCATGTCTAACTTTTAGATTTATAATGTCCTAAAAAAAAAAGGATTTGTTCATTACTAATATGATATTCGAGTTTGGTACTAGAGTTCCTGTATAAATTATTGTAATGAGCTGATTTAATATGACAATTTAGCGAGGGATAATTAGGGACATCAAAGACTGACCTGAACATGAGTTTACAGCAATGGTAGTAGGCACATTATAGTTGGGAATAGACATCTTGGAAGGACGAATTGGTAATGGTGACTCAGAATTAAGTACCTGCATAGCCGGTCTTATAGATGGTCTTATATTTCCGTCAAGATGAGCACACCACAATCCAATAATCTTCAAAGATTCCATTTGATTCAGGTCAAAGTTCATGCACAACTTCTTATCAACAACATCAAGAAGCTTTTGTTCTCCATATGATTCCCAAACCTAAACCACCAACGAAGTCTGAGCTTTCTCAACTCTTTGTTCCATTGATCTTCTCCCATATGCAATTTCCAGTGTAACAATTCCAAAGTAAAAAGACATTTGATTCCTTGCTACTTTTCTTGTTGTGAGACATTCGGGAGCCATATATCCAATTGCTCTAGCCAAAGTAGTTTGAGATCCTTTTACAGGGTCAGTAAGTTTAACCAACCCAAAAGCCCAAAATTTATCAATAAATTCTGAATCCAATATAATATTGCTTGGTTTTATATCCCTATACGGTATACATTGATCTCCTTCTTTATGTAGATACAACAAACTAAAGGTCAGGCCTTGTACAATTTTGTATTTCACATCTCGCAATACCAAACTTTTCCCTTTGAAAAGATAGGAGTCTAAGCTGTCATTAGGCATCAACTCGTAAACAAGAATCAATTCTCTTTCGTGGCATCAATATATAAGCTTCGCTGTATTTTTATGTCTAAATCGACTAGTGATTTTGACTTTTATGGGATTTTTCTTATTTCCTTGTTTAGACTACCTTGAAATCTTCTTCATTGCGACAAAAGAATTCATGTCCTTCCAGAATTCTTTATACCCGGCCCAAAACCGCCCTCTCCAAATTTGTCTTTTTCTCCAAAATTTTTAGTGACCTCAATAAATTCATTATAGGGAAACTTTTAAGGTCTTATTCTATTTTCAAATTCATCAGCAAAGGGCACATCAAAGATGGATTTAGTCATTCCATTTCCTCTTCCATTTTAAAACAAGCCAAATTATCCCTAAACCAACAATCAGCACACGTGCTCCAGCAATTATGCCTGCAACAAGTCCTATCATCTTTCTTTCCTCCTGAGAATTGGAAATCGATTGTACTCCTTTAACAAGAAGATAAGGCGAATGAGGTAAAAAAAAATTTGGTGCAATACTTCAGGAATAAGAGAAATTAAAGGTGATA